>NW_027020025.1:13712290-13793941 GCF_013076305.1 Rhopilema esculentum
CGTAATTGCCAGTGCTTGTAATCCACATATGTATTTCGCTGCACTTTACAACCAATTGTATTCTTCTCCAGAGATCCTCGCAAGTGTAATTCGCCTTGTGTTAGACTCCGTTGTAAATTGCGATTAGTACATTTTAAATTTTATTTACATTACCAAGATGGTGATAGTTTTTTGACGATTGCAACAAGAAATATGTTATCAATAATTTTCAAGTTTCCCCCACCGCCAAGATTAAACCCCACCCCGATTGAGTTAAGAAAAATAGCACTATCGATAAATGGGGTATTCCTTACTCTGTTTGTTTTGTAAGTAGCCCCTTTCCGTCCTTGCCTAGAATACCCCTTAGACCCAGTGAATAGTTGGCTATGAAAAGAAAACCAGGGGATTGCACAAAGTTGTTTTTCAGTATTAGTAGCAAAAAAACTTAATATCATTAATCGTATAAAAACATTATGTAGACAAATAAATTTTAGCATAAAAAAGGGGCTCAGCCCCCTTAGCCCCATAGCTCTTCCCGTTGCTTAGACCCGTTTGTCCCCGAGTAACTCAAGATTTTGTTACTCTTATATGCTTACAGCTTTGTGAACCTTTTCAGGGCTCTCAACGGTTCTTCTACAAATTCAACCAGCTTTGAACTGGCAATTTTTCAAGTACTTTTTATATTTTCTCATGTAGTTTGCCTTTTAGCTGTGGCAACAAGGGTGCCCTTTCTTTAACATGGAAACCCCAGTCTTATCATCTCCCATAGAGTTCTGCTATTCTAAAGCCCTTTACGACCTTTAAGGGAGAAGCTGGGAATGAAAAGCTATAAAAATCATGTTTGAATTTCTTTGTTTTAAGTTGATAAGCTTTGTCTTGCTTAATCTGGAAAGAACTATTTTATACTGTCGCTGCATTGTATGAAGTAAGCTTTCAGTATTACAAATGGAATGCTTGATATGTGAAGTACTTGTCTTATTTTCTGTGTATTTTTCTGCTTTTTCTAAAATATCGATTAATGTTGATGTATTAGCAAGCCGGGTACGGCATCCTCTGTTTACACAACACAAAGAGAGCCTTTTGTCTCCGATTGAATAGGCAGTGTTTCAACTAAATGTTGCATTTCTGGCAAAAGTATACAGTGTATCAATTTATGCGTTATACCACAGGATGCAGGAGATTGTGCCCGTTCTGTTGGTTTTTTCGCTGAGACGATCGGACCATTTTTGACAAAGTTATTCGACTTTTTCTCAGTTTTGACCGAGGGGGATTCAGGATTGCACAAAGCAGTTCAGAAAAAACAATAGGCTTGTGATTCCCCGAGTTTGTAAAGATCTCAGTTTTTGGTGATTTACTCCTAAACTAAAATAGCTATGAATTTCTAGTTTGTTTCATGAGACGGGCCGTTCGATGCTCGATTTTTTGAGCCATTCCCCGTATTTTTAGGACCAGTTTTAGCCGAGTTATTAAGGATTTTGTCTCGAAAATCGCCAAAAAATGGTTTTTTGGACTTTAAAAATCGAAAACAGCCGCTAAAAATTCGCTGACACTTTCTAAAAATCGAGCCAAAAATCGCCTAAATTCTGATATATAGCTTGCTCTGTTTGAAGCTCGCGTTTCTTTTTAAAATCTATTTTTCCGAAAAGTCCACTTTTCAAATTTTCTCAAATTTGCATCGCAGCGTCCAGGCCAGGCCAAAGCCGTTGCTGCGATGGCGACTGATACTTTCTACTTAAAAACGGTATTTTCTTGAAGTTTTAAAGCGGGGGTAAGCTTTTTACATGCTGAACAAACTGTTTTAAGTCTATTTAGATGCAATTACAGTGTAATCGCTTGATTTTAAATCATTTTGAAAAACTTCAGTACATGTCACTAGCCGCCCGTAGCCTGGTCAGCTTTAATAGAGAGAACCACACGAATATTGCTCTATATTCGCATATCAAGAGCGTTGATCATTTAACAGCCGTTTACACACTCTCTTCTTGCATGTTGAATCTGTTTAATCTTTTACAAAGGGATTAATTGCAACAAAATCTTTGCAACTTCACTTTTCCTCGATATGAAGGTCTGGGAATCCCCTTCCATTGGCATATTCAGGCTTGCAAACTTTCTATTGTCTTACCGAGTTACCCTCTAGTTTTTGCCCTTCTAAGGCTTTAATATCAATATGATTGAGAGAAATAGAGCAAAGTTGCACTTATCTATCGACTCAAACGCTTAAAAAGCGAATATCGAGCGATTTTCGTGTGTTTCTCTCCATTAAAGCAGATCGGGCGACGGGCGGCTAGTGACAGTTTAGAGAATTCAGTACATATCACTAGCCGCCCGTCGCCCGATCTGCTTTAATGGAGAGAAACACACGAAAATCGCTCGATATTCGCTTTTTAAGCGTTTGAGTCGATAGATAACTGCATATATGTTCTATTTCTCTCAATCATATTGATATTAAAGCCTCAGAAGGGCAAAAACTAAAGGGTAACCCGGTAAGACAATAGAAAGTTTGCAAGCCTGAATATGCCAATGGAAGGGGATTCCCAGACCTTCATATCGAGGAAAAGTGAAGTTGCAAAGATTTTGTTGCAATTAATCCCTTTGTAAAAGATTAAACAGATTCAACATGCAAGAAGAGAGTGTGTAAATGGCTGTTAAATGATCAACGCTCTTGATATGCGAATATAGAGCGATATTCGTGTGGTTCTCTCTATTAAAGCTGACCAGGCTACGGGCGGCTAGTGACATGTACTGAAGTTTTTCAAAATGATTTAAAATCATACGATTACACTGTAATTGCATCTAAATCGACTTAAAACAGTTTGTTTAGCATGTAAAAAGCTTACCCCCGCTTTAAAACTCCAAAAAATACCGTTTTTAAGTAGAAAGTACAAGTCGCCATCGCAGCAACGGCTTTGGCCAGGCCTGGACGCTGCGATGCAAATTTGAGAAAATTTGAAAAGTGCACTTTTCGGAAAAATCGATTTTAAAAAGAAACGCGAGCTTCGAACAGAATAAGCTATATATCAGAATTTAGGCGATTTTTGGCTAGATTTTTAGAAAGTGTCAGCGAATTTTTAGCGGCTGTTTTCGATTTTTAAAGTCCAAAAAACCGTTTTTTGGCGATTTTCGAGACAAAATCCTTAATAACTCGGCTAAAACTGGTCCTAAAAATACGGGAAACGGCTCAAAAAATCGAGCATCGAACGGCGCGTCGAATGAACGTATCAATAATTTCATAGCTATTATAGTTTAGGAGTAAATCACCAAAAACCAAGATCTTTTGAAACTCTGGGAATCACAAGCCTATTGTTTTTTCTGAACTGCTTTGTGCAAACCTGAATCCCCCTCGGTCAAAACTGAGTAAAAGTCGAATAACTTTGCCATACATGGTCCGATCGTCTCAGCGAAAAAACCAACAGAACGGGCACAATCTCCTGCATCCTGTGGTATAACGCATAAATTGATACACTGTATACTTTTGCCAAAAACGCAACTTTCAGCTGAAACACTGCCTATTCAATCGGAGACAAAAGGCTCTCTTTGTGTAAACAGAGGAATGCCGGTACCCGGCTTGCTAATACATCAATTAATCGATATTTAGAAAAGCAAGAAAAATACACAGAAAATAAGACAAGTACTTCACATATCAAGCATTCCATTTGTAATACTGAAAGCTTACTTCATACAATGCAGCGACAGTATAAAATAGTTCTTTCCAGATTAAGCAAGACAAAGGCTTATCACTTAAAACAAAAGAAATTCAATACATGATTTCTATAGCTTTTATTCCCAGCTTCTCCCTTAAAGGTCCGTAAAAGGGCTTTAGAATAGCAGAACTCTATGGGAGATGATAAGACTGGGGTTTCCATGTTAAAGAAAGGGCACCCTTGTTGCCACAGTAAAAGGCAAACTACATGAGACAATAAAAAGTACTTGAAAAATTGCCAGTTCAAAGCTGGTTGAATTTGTAGAAGAACGTTGAGGCCCTGAAAAAGGTTCACAAAGCTGTAAGCATATAGAGGTAAACAAAATCTTGAGTTACTCGGGAGGACAAACGGGTCTAAGACAACGGGGAAGAGCTATGGGGCTAAGGGGGCTGAGCCCCTTTTTTTATGCTAAAATTTATTTGTCTACACATATGTTTTATACTGAAAATTAATTGCTACTAATACTCACCATCTTGGTAATAATAAAAGTTTAAAAATGTACTAATCGCAATTTACAACGGAGTCTAACACAACGCAATTACACTTGCAGAACTCTGGAGAAGAATACATTGTTGTAAAGTGCAGCGAAACATTGATTACAAGCACTGCAATTACGCCGGTTTTCTTTGTCTTTCATAAACTGTTCTTGTCTCTTGGGTGCAGCTTTACAAAAAGCAAGTGCACGACTCTACCTTGAATCACATGTTTGGCCTTAAAAACGCCCATGAAATGGTAGGAATGTCTCTACTCAGCTGATTAAAACGACCGTTTTCAGTTTTATATCCGGCCTACTCAAAACAGTGAAAAGAAAATGTATCTTGTAGCAGTACTTGGAATCGTAAACCGATGTTTATGTCTTGATATTATTCACCCAAGATTCCAAAAGAAAGTTTATATAAATGCAGGCTGGACTGCATCTAAGCTTTATGCCACCCCTATGATTCATCTTATGAGAACTGATAGGGAGGATAGGAGTTGACAGTAGTCTAAAATATTTATCAACAAGACTTGCTAGATTCTCTGCAACAAGGCCATCGTTGAAATAGAAGTTTAGCTTTTACCGAACCTAAATCCAGTTTAGCTAAGATATAATCTTATAAAATATAAAAGAAACTGGGTAGAGTTGGAGCTTGATTTCTTGACTATATTGCTCTCCTTGCTCTTTTCTCTATCTATCCATTTCTGTTTCAAGGGTCACTAAAATCCAGTTATTCCAAGAGAAGCTTATAACTGCCGTGAGCTGTTATAGAAGTCTTTGCGTAGATAGTCCACTTGATCCTTTCCAGCTGAAGAAGATAAAGTGTTATGTCAAACCAATATTTCATAATAAGAGCAGTAGGTTGAATAAGCAAACAACAGAATAAAGTTGATTTAATTCATACAAAATATTGTTTAAGTGTTCCTGTACATTTTCAATTGAACTCGTCAAGAAAACAAAGGTCTACAACAGACGTGACCAAGAGAGCTAGAAAGGTTTTAAAAGATGAAATTTTTCAAAGCATAATTTGATAAACCTTGAGAGACCTTTACCAACTCATCGGCTCAATATGGCGCAATTCCAAAATGGGCTTCATTCAAGAAAGGTTAAATTGGGGTCAAGTGGTTAATGAAACAGTCGACATTTTGGTTACTAGCCTAAGAGGGGGAGGAGATTAATTAATAAAGAAAATATACATAGTCATCATGCAGAGAACAATTAGACATTGGCTTTTACAGAATTAGACCGAAGATACATTCAGGTGCGAAAAAAACTTCGAACGTAATTATCAAGAAAAGAGATTCATTGAAAAATTCAAACTATAAAGGATCTGAAAAAATGGCAGGAAAACTTTTAACGGGTTTTACGAAATTTAAATGGAAAGCATGAAAGTTCTGAGATTAAAAAAAGCGAAAAATGAACCCGAAAAAAAGACAGCAAAATCAAGAGAACACATTTTGACAAAATGAATTTTAGAATGGGTATTCAAAAATTTAAAATAATTCTAAAAAATCAAGAGGGCAAAGTGCAGACCTCAATCTGTACATGGGCAAAACAAACGAGATCAGAAATATTCAATAGGGCTAATTAGAGAGAGATTTAAGAAACTTAGAAGAAATTTATGAATTCAAGACAAGAGGTTCATTGAAAATCCCAACTGCAAAAGGACAATAAATTGACAGGATAAATTTTTGAGAGAATGACATTATGAAAGGACATTAAGAAAAATAGAAGTAATTCTTGAAGTCAAGAATGGAGGTTCATTGAAATAGTCAACCTGAAAATGAGGAAAGTTATCGAAAGGAGAAATTTTTACGATGACATAGTTTGGAAAGGGTATTAACAAAGCTAGAAGTAATTCTTGAAGTCAAGAATGGAGGTTCATTGAAATAGTCAACCTGAAAATGAGGAAAGTTATCGAAAGGAGAAATTTCTAAGATGACGACGTTTGGATGGGGTATTAACAAAGTTAGAAATAATACTTGAACTCAAGAGAAGAGGTTCATTAGAAATGACAACCTGTAAAGGGACGAAAAATCGAGAGGAGAACTTTTAGAGAGAATTACATTTTCACAGGACATTAAGAAAGATAGAAATAATTCTTGAAGTCAAGAATAAAGGTTCATTGAAATAGTAAACGTGAAAGGAGCAAAGTTATCGAAAGGAGAAATTCTTAAAATAACGACGTTTGGATGGGGTATTAAAAAAGTTACAAATAATACTTGAACTCAAGAAAAGAGGTTCATTAGAAATGACAACCTGTAAAGGGGCGAAAAATCGAGAGGAGAACCTTTAGAGAGAATGACATTTCCACAAACGATAAGAAAGATAGAAGTAATTCTTAAGTCAAGAACGAAGGTTCATTGAATTAGGCAACCTGGAAAAAAGGAAAGTTATCGGAAGGAGAAATTCTTAAAATGACGACGTTTGGATAGGGTATTAACAAAGTTAGAAATAATATTTGAACTGAAGAGAAGAGGTTCATTAGAAATGACAACCTGTAAAGGGGCGAAAAATCGAGAGGAGAACTTTTAGAGAGAATGACATTTCCACAAAACATTAAGAAAGATAGAAGTAATTCTTAAGTCAAGAACGAAGGTTCATTGAATTTGGCAACCTGGAAAAGAGGAAAGTTATCGGAAGGAGAAATTCTTAAAATGACGACGTTTGGATTGGGTATTAAGAAAATTTGAAATAATTCTTGAATTCGAGACAAGAGGTTCATTGAAATAGTAAACGTGAAAAAAGCAAAGTTATCGAAAGGAGAAATTCTTAAAATGACGACGTTTGGATAGGGTATTAATAAAGTTAGAAATAATACTTGAACTCAAGAGAAGAGGTTCATTATAAATCACAACCTGTAAAGGGGCGAAAAATCGAGAGGAGAACTTTTAGAGAGATAACATTTCCACAGGACATTAAGAAAGATAGAAGAAATTCTTAAGTCAAGAACGAAGGTTCATTGAATTAGTGAACATGGAAAAGAGGAAAGTTATCGCAAGGAGAAATTCTTAAAATGACGACGTTTGGATGGGGTATTAACAAAGTTAGAAATAATACTTGAACTCAAGAGAAGAGGTTCATTAGAAATGACAACCTGTAAAGGGGCGAAAAATCGAGAGGAGAACTTTTAGAGAGACTGACATTTCCACAGGATATTAAGAAAGATAGAAGAAATTCTTAAGTCAAGAACGAAGGTTCATTGAATTAGTGAACATGGAAAAGAGGAAAGTTATCGCAAGGAGAAATTCTTAAAATGACGACGTTTGGATAGGGTATTAACAAAGTTAGAAATAATACTTGAACTCAAGAGAAGAGGTTCATTATAAATCACAACCTGTAAAGGGGCGAAAAATCGAGAGGAGAACTTTTAGAGAGATAACATTTCCACAGGACATTAAGAAAGATAGAAGAAATTCTTAAGTCAAGAACGAAGGTTCATTGAATTAGTGAACATGGAAAAGAGGAAAGTTATCGCAAGGAGAAATTCTTAAAATGACGACGTTTGGATAGGGCTTTTACAGAGTTAGAAATAATATTTGAACTGAAGAGAAGAGGTTCATTAGAAATGACAACCTGTAAAGGGGCGAAAAATCGAGAGGAGAACTTTTAGAGAGAATGACATTTCCACAAAACATTAAGAAAGATAGAAGTAATTCTTAAGTCAAGAACGAAGGTTCATTGAATTTGGCAACCTGGAAAAGAGGAAAGTTATCGGAAGGAGAAATTCTTAAAATGACGACGTTTGGATTGGGTATTAAGAAAATTTGAAATAATTCTTGAATTCGAGACAAGAGGTTCATTGAAATAGTAAACGTGAAAAAAGCAAAGTTATCGAAAGGAGAATCTTTCGATAAGGCGACTTTTTGAAATAAATGGGTATCAAACATATTAGAACTAGTTCTTGAATTCAAGAGAGGAGGTTCATTAAAAAAGTCAAAATAATCGAGAGGATAATTTTCCAAAAGAATGTCAAGGTTAAAAAATGGTTTTGAAAAAAGCAAACATTTTAGTAAACTAAAGCTTTTCGTCTGACACTTTTCAATGTTTAAAACGTCAGAACATAGATCGAAAACTCTACGCTAGGAAATATATATACCTAGTTGTTGATCGAAATAGCACATGACTGTTGAGGTTGACCAATCTGTGCTTAGAATCAAGAGATAAAATTATTGGAAAACTCAGTCTGTAAAGAGGAGAGAGAAATCTAGCGGATTATTTGTTTATAGGTTATTAAGGAATTAAGAAGAAAAGCTCAATTTTCAAAAGAAGATGCCCATTTCAAAACTCGAACTGTAAAAGGACAGCAGTTTCGAGAAGACTACTTTTTGATGGGGTATTTTTGACAAACACGTTTGCAGTAAAGCATGAAATCAAGATGGGAGGTTCATTGCAAAGCTCAATCTGTAAAGGAGAGGGACATCAGAATAAAGACCTTCTTGAGTAAGATTATTGATAGGTTATTGAGTAAGGCTGAAGTAAAGCTCGATTTAAAATTGCAAAGGTCACCAAGGGACATCAAACCGCCAGGATGACGATTAGGGTATCAAGTGAGATAATGAATTTTCTACTTTGAAGAGGAAAATTTGCTATTATCAAGCAATAAATTAAAATGATACACAGATAGATAACGCCGACTTGATTTAGTAAACTTCATAAACGTTTTGTCCAAGAAGGTAAATTTTCTATACCTATTCACTGAAATCGCCATTAAAGCAGCGATTGGTCATGTCAACAAATCCAGACGTTGATACATTAGTTAGTAATAAATGCTTGCATTTCAGTGCTAAAACTACAATTTCTAAGAGACTAGGAATCTGCTGTGCTTTGTGCAAAAACTGGTAAATGGATCTTAGTTTTGAATGCAACTCACATCTGAATCAACACGAAGAGAATCTCTACATGGCTTGATAAACTATTGACCATATTGAGGAACTTCTTTAAACAGGGTTATTCTCTTTCTGGACCAGTTTTTGCTGGGTGCTTCTAAAAGCATATTAATTTTTATTATCTATAGTGGAGCATTTTTCTCCTATATTTTATATCCTAAAAATGCTTCTAACCAGAAAATAATTTCTTATATTCAAAATAATTTAAAAATGTAAAGTTTCGTAAAATGAACATATATTAATCAAATCATTTCAGCTAGGCACATGGCTTCGATACCTCTGTCTTGAGTTTTTTCACATGTCCATCAGCTAATTTGGTATGAATTTAGTGACTAAAAAAAACTGGCAGCTTTGTTTGAAAACTATAACTAGGCTTTTGTAACTGTGAATATCAACAATATCTTTTGATAATGATGCTACTGGCTCATTGCATAAAAAGATTTATTCTGTGGCACAGGGACAGCATAGTGACCAACAAAGATAGTTTTCAGTGTGATTATGGTTGTTTTTAATAAGTTAGAAGTATTTCAGAAAGTGGTTTGAAGATTTAGGGATAGTTTTTAGAAAAATCAGTTGAAGACTTTATTTTTAGACTTTTGAATTAAGTCAGAAGCACTAAAAGATGGGCACCTATGTGCACTAACAAAAGGATACTTGTATAAGAGAGTTCTGCTGAATGGTCTTACAAAAAGAGTCTACTGTCTTCAACAAAGAAATGTAATTGGAACTTGGAGGGGGATGGTCAATAACCTTCTTGCTAGTATGTGGATAAAGTACAAAGAAATGCAGAGGCATTGGCATATTTGATACACAAGAAGAAGAGGCCATCAAAACTGCAAAGGGTGGCTGCAGACAGAGCTCAATGTTGCAATATTTTATTTCTAAATCTGTTAGTAGAGTTCAAACAGGCCTTGTACTGATTACTGGTTTCATAAATGTTGGACATACTGACAAAGCCATTGTAAGGATAAGAAACCAAGATAGATTCACTGGTTTGGCTATAAAACACCCACACCCTTAATTTAAAACTTTGTTTAATCAATTAGATTAAATGTTAGTAACTAATCTAATAGAATTCAACCTGCTGATCATGTCATTTTTTCAAATATTGTGTTTAGTTTTTGAGTGACAAGGGCTGACATTTTGACAACTGATGAAGAGTTTACTGATACTGTTATGCAATTTGATGTCACGGTGCAATTTGAACAACTTCTTGTTCTTACCAGAAGATAATCTTTGAAGCATCTTTGACTGGGAACCCTTTTTCGCTCATATTCTTGGTGTTTTATCTTGATTGATGATGTGTTGTTAGTTTGGTGTTTAATTATCCTAAAGCTAATTACAACTATTTTCAAAATAATTAAAACCTTCTCTGAATCAGACTGCTTATAAATAACAAGGTTAAAGAAGCAAGGATCTTAAAAAGGGCATATTCTAGCATTCTATAGAACATGGCTTAAAAAAATTTTGGTCACAACCTTTTCAGCCCCCTACTTTACATTGTTGTGGGGTGCCTGAATAGGATGCCAATCATTAATCTTAACAAAATATTCTAGAGTTCTGGACTCGATAAACAACAAAACTCAAATTATGCAAGAAAATATTGTTAAAATAGGCTGCCTGATTTCTTATCTGGCAAAGTGCCCCAAGGCCTCAAGATTTAAGGGGGCTTCACAAATTGAAGAATGGAATTAGTCAAATGTGACAAAAGTCCCCCTTGTTTTTAACAGTGGCAAGAAAATAATTGCAAGACATATCATGAAATAAACTTCAAGCTAATTTTAAGGGGCTGTGGTTGCAAATCTTTGTCTTTCAGCTTAGGTCCAGGACATGCAAAAAGGGGAATTTTATATATACATTTAATTCGGTCAAATATGTTATTTGAAGGCAAGGCGATAGAAA
Source organism: Rhopilema esculentum (assembly GCF_013076305.1). Next base: position 13,723,240 of record NW_027020025.1, read on the forward strand.
TCAAAACTGAGCCTGTCTCCAATTTTGGCAAATATGAAGAAAAATATTGACAACGCTAAATGCGAACCTCTCAGCACGTGGGCATCCATATGAAATGATACATAGGAAAGATGTTTGGTTTAGATTCAGCCTAAACCAATCTGGGTCTGAGAGATTAGTTGGTGCAAAAGGTGGGGAGCCTTAGGTAGAATCGGCACAGAAGCATAAACCATCCTTGAAAATGGAAAAACACTTGCAATAAAATTATACGACAAATATTTCTTTCCCAATAAACATAAATGCTTACCACTTAATCAACAATATCATCATTTTTTCTGCTTTTGATTTACCGATAACAAAATTCTGCCCCATTTGTCGCCGCCATTTTGCAATTTCCACGAGGTCACACAACATAAACAACTCTCCTCCGCAGTAACAATAATATAGTTAGCAAATAAATTTAGCACCAGAATGAAAATACAATAGTTTAATTGTTAAAAACACGACGTTTCGAGCATGTGCTCGTTATCTCGTTGTCTTTATAACGAGCACATCCTCGAAACGTCGTGTTTTTAACAATCAAACTATTACATTTTCATTCTGATACTAAATTCATTTGATAACTATGTTATCATTATTCTGGATGAAGTACCATTCGCAACGTACATATTTAATTCGGTCACAAAAATAATAGCAAACAATTTCTAACAGTTTTCCTGTAGAAATTTCGCTGTCAAATTCCGAATAAAATTCAGGATTTTATCTCCGTACGGCCTTCTTGGAATGGAAAAAGAAGCATAAATTATACTACAAATAGAGACACAATTAAATAATCATGATACAAAGCTGCATTAATCAAATGCATTGATCTGCTTGAACTCTAGACTTGCTGGTATTGCACTATCATTTATGAGTCATTTCATAAAAATATGGTGTCTTCTTTGAAGTTGATTTCTAGGATATTGGACAGTTCTTCAAGACACTTGAATAGCAAGACCCTTTTCCTTCAATATAGAATTCTTTTCCTTTGTAAGATGCAATGCCTTTGCTATTTACAAGCATGTCAGGTTTGACCTGCTCCCAGATCTAAAAAAGTTGAAAGAAAGAAATTAAATGTTGAAAAAAGATTTAAAACAGTTCAACGAAAGATCAAAAACAGAAGAAAGAAAGTGAAAACCTCGAGTACATCTATTATTATCAACAGATAAGGAATTTAACTTTAAAAATAAAAGGAAACGAGGATGACTGGGTTAGGCCAATAGAAGATTAAGTGATGTAAAGAACAAATATTTTACTCTTATAGCCTAATTGCCTAGCAATCTTAACACCAAGCAGAAGTATTCAGTCAGCATGGAGTTTAAAATGAGACATATTGTCAACATTCCATAACTAACACTTACCTTTCTTTTTGGATTGAGTTGTACATCTGGTTCAACTAAGGAAAAATTTTCGTCATTATAAATTGAATACCGAGATTGAGCCTTATGAAATATACAGAAAACAGTAGTTTTGTTGTCAATGATAAATTTTGGCCAGAAAACTGTTTTTACTGGACCTTTTGTGACCATAGAATAAACATTGTTCGTTGATAGCTAAGATGTAATTCTGATGAGCACTTGCAATATTTCAAATACTTATCATTCATTTATAAGGCCTCTAAACTATGTGCTCTTATATCCTTTAGACAGACGATGAATCATATAGCTAGGCCAAGTTTCTGATCTGAGTTTGGGGTTATAAAATCTTGATCTTTGAGACAGGAAAGGCGCTGACGTAACATAGGCAATTTGTTCCATCTCCGCAAGGATTAACATTATATGTGTACTTTTCTGTCTCTTTTTGATGAAACGTAAGAATTGAAATAAACCTATTCTAAAAATTAAATAAACCTAAGGTAAAATCATGACATTGGTCAATAAATAAGATTTGCATTGTGAAAAGTAAAAGCTGCTCCTTTAACGAATAAAATCTAAACAATTGGATCAAATTGGATGCAATTTTATATTCTTAAAAATCTATCTTTTTCTTTAAAAATTCTATATTGATATATTGGAGAGATTTTATGTTTCAAACATAACGTTAAAAACATTCCTCCACAGCAAAAATGGCTGAATCAGTGAGATATCATATCGAATACCCGTGTATCCCTGCATCCGCACTTTGTCCCCAATAGTTGCACCCTCTGGAAGCAACAGGGGCTGGACTTTCTCAGGAGTTGATGCGCACATTATCATGCCTTGAGACAAAATTCCACGCATCCTAGAAACGAATGACATCTTATTAGAACAGAGTGCTCAGTAGAATGCAATTCCGCAAAAAAAAAGAAACGATAAAACTGGTTTTGCAGTAATGCAGAGTCTATGATGTCATATTTCTAACGTGCCCTTCCGTAAACAGATGTTTCTTCATTGTTGACAAAAAGAAATATGAAGAAACATTTATTTGAAAGTTTCAGGTGCAAATATAACAAATTATATGACCACTTTATCTGTTTAATTTAATTGTTTAAAATTCTGGAGTTGATGCGAGAGGTAAAAATGGAAGCAAATTACATTGCACTCCTTCATATGATGCCGAGTATTTTGATACAACTTTAAAACAATTAAATTATGTTAAACAAAATTTCTATTGAAACAAAGCAACTTGAGAAGCGCTTACCATCTTCACGTGTTTTACGCATAAATTTACACGTTTAAAATTAAAAAAAATTAAAAAAATGAAATGATAAAAATTTAAAAAATTGAAGAAAATTAAGAAAAAAGTAAAACAATTAACAAGTATTCAAAAAATTGAAGAAAATTAAAAAGGAAAATTAAAAAATTAGAAAATGAAAATTTTTAAAGAAGATTGAAAATAAAGTAAAAAATGAAAAAAGAATAAAAAAAAATTTAAAAAGTTAAAAAAAATTTAAGAATTAAATAAAATCAGTCAACTAAGCAAATAAATGGTTAGGTGGCGTTCTATTAACTTTAAAGTAAAATAAAACTTTGAAAAACTGGGATACAAAGGTTTGATGGGTTCACAATCCTAGCAAAAACGATTAATTTAAAATTTAAGAAAATTCAAAGAGTTAGGTTACTTAGCAGGCTTCAAGTTGCACATGAAAATAGCCAATCGATTCTAAAAATAAAAGAAGCAAAATTATTATTACAAATAAATCATACAGCCATGTAAATCAAAATTTCTAGCGAGATATGCACAGATAATTTAACAATTGTCGAATAGCAGCGCCAATTGCAAACATCCTGTACAGTCATATCCTCCTTTACACAAGGTAGATGTGCTATAGAGTAGCATATGATATTAGGGAATTTTTGTACCAGCAAAAGTTGTACTATTCATTAATATGAAAAAATACAAAAATGAAATAATGGAATAAAACTGTACAGTTCTCTTAGACTTTCTGCAGGCTTTTCAACCATCGCTGATAATGGCATTTCATGATAACAATATTTTGGTCAAGGATGCAGAACCTTTTTGAGTTTCTTATAGCGATCAATACAATGCATTTTTTTCTTGCAGGGTAAATCTCCGTAGATACCTTTCTCTTTTATAACCTTAACACATACCTGCATTTCTTCTATTGGCACATGCTTGACTAGGCCACTTACAATGGTTCGTGGATTTTCTTCGCCAAGATCGACTGAAAGTGTTAAATGCATACTGAGTAAACAGGCATGGTAACATAACAAACGGAAGGTGAATAAGCAAAAAAAGGCCATGGGGAAATAAAAAGTTCGTTAGAGACATGATGAAGATATCTTATATAGTTTTACACACGTGTTTATACGTATGATAAAACATTCTAATATAGATGATGTATGAGAAATAGAAATAGAAGACATAATAGAAGCTCCTTTGTTTTCTGATTCATGAAACAGTTTTCATACACAAAATATCAAAGGTGTCCTATTTGTAAAATGTCTTAGGTATTGAACTGTTATAGTGAGCATCAAGCACTGTTTTGTTAAAATAGACAACATATACTTAGATAACGTCTTATATGTAAATATCTGATTTATTAGGCAAATGAGGGTTAAATGTAACGACTTCTTTTAATTCGAGAACGAAACAACTGTTTATACCAGCCCTCAAAACGAAAATAATGTATCTCCCTTCGTAACTATATAATTATTGGCTTTGAAAAAAGCAAACATTTTGAGTCACACAAAAACTTTTCGTCTGACACTCTTCAGAATATAAAAAGTCAAGCGTTTTCTCTCTTGGACTCCAGTGGTAATTTTTCTTTAGGATCGCGGCACTGATTGGTCAACTATACCGGTCTTGTGCTTGCGTTTTTCTGATTGGCCTATTTCGATCCACAACTGGGTATATATTTTGCACCGTGTTCTTTCGGAACCTTATTCTGACGTTTTATGCTCTGAGGAGTGTCAGACGAAAAAGCTTTTAGTATGTTGTATAATGTTTGCTTTTTTCAAAGCCATTTTCAAATTCTGTACCGCAAAAAAATTGTTCAAAAAGTCATAACATAGATCGAAAACTCTACGCTAGGAAATATAAAAAAAAATTTTACAAAAAGATAAAACTGGCAAACAGCTTAAACAGTGCGACATATATTACCTTTTTCGACATACAAAGTATCTGCATCTGGATGTCTTTCAACATGGATTATTTTGCCAACTCTCAGATCGAGTCTGCTAGCATCAACGGGGCGTGATTCGTCTGACTTGCCTATGGAAAAATCAATACTTATGTTCTGATTTGCTTACAGAAGATGATTTAGAAAATTCGTGAGATGCCATCAAAACTAACATCAACAAAAAGTGATCCTGAAGTGTAAGAATGAAACAAGTTTTAATTGGTAAGGAAAAATAACTTGGGAGCTTTGTTTCAGACAAATAAGCAGCCATCTTGTTTGTCTATTGTCCTTTTCTCTTGTTCTTCGTGAACAGGAAAAGATCACACAACAATAGAGCAATTGGAATACAGTTTTCCTAACTAGTATGAGATAAACAGCCTGTATAGGAGTGAAAGTACAACCTACATGACTGATCTAAAAAAATATCTAAGAAAATCTAAACAATTATTTTGTATCTCTATATATTTTCAAATTTTATTATTGATTTGGAAAAAAGGTACATTTTTTTGCAAGTATGAAGAGAAAACAATTAAATCAAAAGTTTTACCAAATATTTTAATATGATTGTCAATATAAATCTAAGTGATCAGTGAAAACCAAGTTACCAAGGGGTGTTCTGAAATTGTGCTGTACTTGGCAGTAGAAAAAATCGAATATGCTGTTACAAATTCTATTCACAAGCTCGTAGAGCAAAGCAAATCTGAAAAAACTACAATATTTACAACGATATAAAAATCAACACTATTCGAATGCTGTATTCCGACTGAATGTAATGTAAATCAACATTGAAAACGATTTGTGGGTAAGAATTTTTTGCTTTTCTTCAGTGGCATTGATGCAGTAATAATTTTCAATGACCACCTTTGAATTGAATTGGTAGTTATGATATAGTAACAAAATAGTATATTGTAATATAGTGGTAACCCATGACATCAGAAGGTTTTTAGCACTTCAAAGTTGGACCAAATAAATTTCATGCCAAATAAATATTCAAACAAATGACATGTCTTAAATAAAGCCGAGCCGGATATAATTTACTTTTACAGGAATCGTTTCCTTCGTGAGATAAAAAGGACCTGCAAATTTATGTTCAATTAAGATCTGCTGGCAAGTTTAATTTTGAGATACCTGTGTTTTTTCTAGGGACAGAAGGGTGATCAAGCAGCTAAAATGGCCCTAGCCAATCCAGAAAACTTTGTTTTGGAACCGCAGAGAGAGGGAGGAGGTATGGCTTTGTACCAAACCTCATGAATTTCTATATGTGCCTTTAGATAGAAACAAATTTGTGTCTGTGTTGATATAATAAAGCAAAAAATGTTATTCGCATACCGGACTATTTTAAATAGCACCAAATGACAACTCTATAAGTGCAAAATTAGACCTAATAAACTTCTTAAAGTTAGACCTCTGAGGAAGTTAGGCTTGAACATTGCACAACATTCGAGAAACAATGCAAAATGATAGTTATTTGATAGATGGCTTGATCACAACCAACTTTTGATAGTTTAAACTGTAGATTAAAAATCAAGGAGTTTTTTAAGTCTTTCTTAACATTTAACCTAGAATCTAAGAAAAACAAATATACAAGAACGTCAGTAATACCAGCGTTGTTCGGCTTTGATTTCTCCTCACTTGATTCCTTTGCCTTCTTTTTGTTGTTTACTTTCTTCTCATTTGCCTGAATGGGTTGAGTCTCGGTAGCAGCTCTGGTGTTGCTCTTGTCCTCTTCTTTTGGCAAATCAACAGGAGCGAGTGACACTGGCTTGCTTTTTGGCAATCGTATGCTTCTTGCTGTATGTACAAAATAAATTTTTAGCATATTTGTCATAAAAAAACTAGAGTGAACATGAAGAAGATTTGAATAGATTAAGAACGTAGATTTCTGTACTGTCACTTCACCTTTTATGTCCTTCGAATATTTATAAGTACTGAATCTTAATGAGTGCTGTATAATTATCCAATCAAACAAAATAAAGCAAATAAATATCTAGGGAACTGAAATAATTCCACGCGACTTCAAACAGTAGGCTCTTGAAAATAAAGACCATTTCAATATATATATATATGAAAAACCTCTTCAGCCAGATGCTGATGATGAATTCGTTATTTGTTTTTAAATAATTTGAATCGGTTTTCAGTTACAATGGCTTTCATTTCAGCAACTGAATGGAGTTAAAAGAAAGGAATTTTTCAGTTTGGTGCTACGTAAATATGACATCACAATGTACTTTGGATGACCTCGCCTTTGAAGGCGATGCCACAAATTCACACGTTGGCAATTCGCAAGATGCTAGTCATAAATGATAATAAATACAATTTTGTTGCATTTTGAGTGCAAATATCAAGCTCCCATTTGCATTTAAATAAATGTTTAGTAGAAAGAATTTTCTATCAGTTCAAGCAAAAGTACTTGAGGGAAAAGCTGCAAAAACTAGGCCATAGACAATTGACAACATACGGCTGAACAGGTCACCATTTCAACCAAAATGATAAAATCAAACTTGCACAGACTTAAAATCGTGCTATTCCTTTGAAAAACTTTAAAGACGGCAAACGGGATGCAAACATTGTGGCCACTAGTGTCTCCATATCTATTTGTCTTTGTTCGGTTTTTTTTAAAAGGAGCAACATTCCAGTCTTACAACTTAATAAACAATCAGAATTCTGCAACAAAAACAGCTTTATAAAAAGATAATTCACGCTGTAAAAGCTTAAGTTAATTTAAATAAACACAATTTTTGGCTGAAGAGGTCCTCTACTTATCTTTCTAACACAGATCCTTCAAATTCTGTTTGCTGCAAAAAATTCAAGTTGCTGTATTTATTATATACAAGAGTAATACAACTGTACCTCCATTTTGAACACGCAAACAATCCACATCAAACTTCAAGCCCTCAATTTGCTGCTTTAAGCTTTCATTTTCCTTGACAATCTTACATTTTTCAAGCTAAACAAAGAATTTAAATAGCATAAAATCAGCACATATTTACAAGCATGTCATAAGTGCATCAGCTCATCAAAGAAAACAATTATATATTGGACAACTACCGTAAATTCTCTTTTAAGCCACCCTCTCAGTCAAGCCCCCTTTCTCTTATTAGCCCCCCTTTTCAGAAGGAACAATTAAATTAGCCCCCTCTCAATTTAGCCCCTCCAAAAAATTTCACTGATGCCGAAATAAGTAAACTTGACAAAAACTTTAATTTATTCATTGGTCGTTCAATACTTCGCATCAAATCAAAATTCACACCATGTCTCTTCCAGTCACGACAGATCTGAAGACAAAGATTTAATGTGCATTAAGCATGGGCAATGTGAGAGCCTTTTACCAAAATTACAGGCTGTTGGTACTCCGAGGGATGAAGTCGGACAATAAGCCCCCCAGGGGATTAAAAAGAGAATTTATGATAAATGCATAAGATTAATTGCAATATCAAAGTACTGGAAATCATGATTTACTTGATAGAAATGCCAAAACAGTTGAAAAAACTTTTAGCTATTTTGATGATTCAAGATATTTTTATGTCTGAACTTAGAAATTAACTAATGAGCAGAACTGTCAATTGGATGCAAAGAGCATAAAAAGTACCTCTTCTCTTTGCCGTTTCTGTTCCTCTAAAAAAGAAAATTATTCCATCATCACTCTAAAATGATTGGAAATTACAGTGTATAGACCATTCTCCTTATTACATCAAACACTCGTTAGCACACAATGCATTCAATTACTTGTAGTTAAACCCGCCAAAATCTGACTAACCATCACAAAAAAACGAAACGAGCAGATAAAAATTCAAAGTATATCATCTTTTCCAAAGAAAAATCAACAAGATAAAAACTTTTAGCCTCTTATTATAAAGATGGAAATATTTCTGTTTTTTTTATTTTTCTTACACCTAGTACTAAGAACGTTTCTTAAATTTTGGCCATCCTAGTACTAGTTTCTCATAAACCAGTTTAAAAAATAAAAAGCCTGTAAAAGAGAACGAGCAATTCATTATTGATGGAGAAGATTATAGGCCTCAAACGATTCTGCAATTGACAAAGAAGGCAAGACCAAGCCTTTCAGGTTTATACCAAACTTTGGAATTGAACAGCTCCATGAAAGGCTCTTTGTTTAATCGGCAATTGTTCAATCAAACAATAAGCAGAAACACATCAAAGGCCTACAGAAACTAAAAAAACATGGATATGAACTATGAAAAGATGGATATGTATGTTAGATATTTGTGAAACGAGATGGGATGAAACTGCTATTTCTTTTGAAGTTATGTTATCAAAGTTTGAAAAGTGAAAAACATCACACATTTTTAAGCCATAAAGAGCCGTCTAAAGCTGATGAAGCATTTAGCACATTCAACTAAAATTTGTCTGTTTAAGGCCTTGGGCCAGTGGAATTTTATGCTGATTTATCAAATGGGTTGGAAAACTTCTGACAAGACAAACAATTGATTAGAATTTTCAATTGATTGAACAATTGAAAGGGTCTTTTCCCTCTGTAACATCAGTTATACAAGGCCTAGGTCATTTCATATCACATGTCACTGTCAAATTATCATCGAACAACTTTCTGCAGCACTGTTTGGCGGCAAGAGCTTTGAAAAAACTGGAGAGGCCCTTTTTTGGCACATCTGTCATATTTTCTCGGATTTGTTGGATAATTTGAACAAAGAGTGAAGAATAATTACAGAACTTCGAACCATCGCCATAGAGAACATAAACAAATGTTCACATTTTTAAATACATGTAACAGAATGCATTTCATGCTCACTGGAGCCGGTCTGGATTTCATGGCAGTTTTCGATGCGACCTCGGGAGTGCACAAGCTATTACCCGGGAGTGCAAGAGTGCATTTGTGATAAGTGCGCACATTTGAGTGTGCATCAATTTTCTCAGTGATTCTTGAGTGTGCATATTTTTTCCTCACTTTTCTTGTTTACTTAAATTTACATTTCAGGGATGATTGAGAGTTGAACTATGCTTACCTACCACTACCATCAGTGGCAGCTATCCAAATTCCTAAAGATTTGTCAGGTAAAGAGATTAATAAAAAAATGTTTAAAAAGGCCAAAAACAAGATAATCCTAAGACCTAAAGTATGATCTCAAGCAGGGCCCCCAAGAGGGGGACAAGGGGGCAAATTTCCAAAGGGCCTTGATGTCTAGGGAACCTTGTAAAGAGGGTAATTTCATTTTAAGAATATAATGAATCTGTTTATTGTTAAATGATAGTAAGCAGTTTATAGAATGGAAATGATAGTAAAACGTGACAATGAAACATTGAAACAAAGAAATATTGAAACAATTGCAAGTAAATGACTGCAAAGAATATTCTGAAGTAAATTTTAAGCTAATCTACAAAAACCCGGTCACAAAAATCTTCTTTACTTTTTTGCTTTTGCCCCAAGTCCACTGAAACTTTTTGGCAGCCCTGATGTCAAGTGGCTCACTCAATTTAGAATGACAAACTTTTTCCAATCTCGGTGGCGCACAAATTAAGAAAGACACTTTGCCATGCTTGAAAAAAACTTTTTTATTTCAGCCTCAAAAAACACAATCAAACAATGCTTTTCTTTTGTGTGTGCAAGAGTGCACCGGTTATTCTAGAAAAATTTCTCAGCAGTGCAGCTGCCATGGAATCCATACTGGCACTGGAGTATGGCATAATGATAGGGAAAGTTGACTGGGTAGCTTGGCCCTCGCTGAGTGTAACCAGAACTGATTACCACACATATCAAATATTTTTGGCTCTTTCATAGGTCTAAATTTCTTAAGTTTCCCTGGTAGGGTATGTTGTCTTGCTGTTGTAGGGTATGTGGAAAATCTCCCAGACTTTTCACAATCATTTGAATAAGTATCATTACCTTAGAATCCAAGGGAGAGAGATTGCACCAAAATTTCCTGTTCAAGATAAAGACGTGTTTAATCTGAGTAGCATTATATACACGATCTCTACATTAATAGTAGCTACATACAGCAGAATCGGGCCTGTTGTCGAGCAAACAGGAATCAATAAGGCCTAAAATTGAAATAGTACACAAATTACCGTAGGCTTTTTGCAAACCAGCAAGTCTTTGAGATAAAATCTTCACAGTTTGCTCGGCAGCAGCAGCATTTGACACCAGCTTGTCTAGAACCATTTTGATCTCACACTTTGCATGTGGACGTCGCTTTAAGAGAACAAAGGTGATTCGCCAGTTATTAAGGTGGAGCACTTTTTCAAGATTTCATCAGCCTGCTGAATGACAAAGAGGCCAGAAGAACATGCTACGCCTTTCCTTCGAATTCGTCACATGGCGCAAGCTTCAATAATTGTGGGATCGCAGATAGTAAAATCTAAAACCTGATCACTAAATAAAGCTGCAAATTTTGGAAACCATCATTGGTTTGAAATTTCTCATAGCTAAACATATACTTCGAACTTGAACAATGGCAAACCTTGGGCGATCAAGACTGATTGCAAGTTTTTTTCAGAAACAATTATCGTTAAGGGAACCTTTAGGCAATTTATTATGCAATATGCAAGCTGCAAGGCTTTTTAGCATCAATGGACAAACAAGACGTAGTAAAGAAAGCAATGCAAATGAAGAGCAAGCACCGGGAGAAGAAACAGAGATGCAGAAACTACTAGCAGAAAAAGACAAAGTTATTGCCGAGAAAGAGCAAGCGGCTGCAGATTTCAAGGTATTTTGACCAGTTGATTTCTGTGTAGTGTAGGCCTGAATGCAGGGAACAAGGTTAAAATTGGATAATTTTTATGCTAGAGAATTTCAGGGTCCAAGTATAGAATACAAATGCTTTATTTGGTTGGTGGAAAATATTTCTCCAGTGAAGTTTGATTGATATTAATTTTGCTGGGTTTCTTACTGATTTTTACCTGCATTGCATTCATCATACGTAAATACATTATTATAATAGAAGGTTATTTATTCACCTCTTTAATATATTCTACCCTAGGATAAGTACTTGAGAGCACTAGCAGAGAACGAGAATATCATAACAAGAAACAAAAAACTAATGGAAGATGCAAAACTGTACGGTATTCAAAGTTTTGCAAAAGATTTGTTGGAAGTGGCAGATATTTTAGAAAAGGCAACTGAAACTGTACCAAAGGAAGAATTAGCTAAGAACCCACACCTAAATAGCCTGTTTGAAGGATTAACAATGACTGGTACACAGTTACAAAAGGTATTTAAAACACATGGTCTAGAGAAGTTGGATCCAGTTGGTGAAAAATTTGACCCTAATTTTCATGACGCTTTGTTTATGCAGCCTTTCCCTGGCAAGGAGTCTGGAACTGTAGCAGTTGTTACAAAGATAGGTTACAAATTACATGGTAGACCATTAAGAGCAGCTCTAGTAGGGGTTGTGCAGTAAAAATTGTTTGAAATGATATGTTTCTGACCTGGTAGTGCATTATTAAAAATTGTGTAGTAACATATAAGCAGCAGCAATTTTGTATTTCAAGAAAAAAAGGAAACAAATGAAATACCTTATTCAAATATGGAAGATATTTCTGTAACATTCTACAAAATATATACAGGTTAAAAAACACTAAATTTATATCTAGAAAGAATTCAAAGGGTTACCTTCAAGTAGCATTTCTACATCAAACAACCTCCTCATGAAGTTTTTTTTAACATATAATCTTGGAGTAAAATAAAAAGTGGAAAACTGTTATAGATGCTTAATGAAGAAGCTTCATTGTGACTGGGAGTTGAATCTTAATCAACTTTGTAAGTGCCAATGATAATCAAAAATGTATTTTAGTGATATATAATATAGGTATGATTGTATCCTTTTGTTTCAAAAATACTTTTGTTTTAAATTCTTGCTACAAAATATTATAAGTATCACAGATAGTAAACAGAAACAATTTCATCAGATAGTCTATACTTTCAATTTAACTTTCTGGAAAAACAAGAACAAAACAAACTTACTGACATCTAAATTTAAACTTTCTGAACATACGATCAAAAGCAATGCATAATATACAACTACAAGATTAATTTGATTTATATTTACACTCGTGAATGGTTACTCAACACTAACAAAACCAAAGCAACTCTTTACAAAGGATGGTACTAGGCATACCTAGCTTAATAATTTTCATTTTTGTACCAAAAGCCAACCAAATGTTTATTGAAATTATTACTAAATATTTGTTTGTACAGAAAATGGAGTTTATAAAGGTAAAAAACTAATTTTTGTTTAAACAAGGTTGTTTCCATACATTACAAAACAGCAACAAAAATAATTTTCAGTGTTTTCTAGATAACTAACATTTTATACTGCTCTCTTTCATCTGTACAGTCTTTCTGATCTTTTCTACTTCTTCTTCCACTCTTCTCAATTCATTAACTGTATCCAATGGTGGTGCTTTTGACATAAGGGCATTCACCAATCTTTTCCTTTAAAAATAGTTATATAATCAAATTGTGAATACAAAGTAATATTGCTAAAGGATAATTTAAAGAACAGAAATGTCAACCCTAACAATCCTGGTGCAGCTGTGATCTAGCTTACCTAATTTTATGCTCAAGGGTAGCATATAATATATATTCTGAAGAAGCATATTGCGAAACGTTAATCAAGTTGTTTTTTTACTGATCATCTATTTAAATTTTTAAAAAACATTACAGTCTAGAGCTTTTGAGCACACACACACACACATATATATATATATATATATTATATATATATATAATATTATATAATTATATATATATATATATATATATATAGATACTCAATAAAAAAACAACTTGGTTGACGTTTCGCTATAAGCTTCTTCAGAATAACTAACACATACATCTGGAGCGTAAAATAAGGAATACGGAACAAAAGAACAAAAGTAACACATTTTACAAGCAAGAACAATAATAGCTAATTTAACAACATAATGATAGTTTCTAAGCACAGCCGGAGGTGAGAAAAGATGGATAAATACAATAGATCAAAGAACAATAGAACAAGTGTGATAGCAGATGGTATAGCATGCAGAAAGGTCCAAGGAAAAGGAACGGTAAATGCTGTCTGTCCCAAAAAAAATAAGAAACTAGGTAAATAAATATAATAAATATAGAATGCAAAGAAAAGAAAGAAAGTAGATAGAAAACGTGGAAAAAATAAAAATAAAAATAAACAAAAGTAACAAGGAGAAAATAAACAAAAAGATAGGAAATAAAAATAAAACTATGTGTCAACTAACCTAATATTAAGGCCCCGGGGCGCAAAAGTTTCTAACTTATACTGCCAGAAACTTTCACGTATCCTACCATTCCCATTAAGTCTATCTATAATAGTAACTTTCATATCTTCGAGAAACCCATGATGATCCTTCCCTGCAAAATGCCGGAAAAAATCAGCCTGAGGTACACCCGAAGAGCCCCCGATAAGCTTACGATTGCACGCCTTGTAGTTATTAAACCTAAGCCTAAAAGGCGTGCAAGTGCTACCCACATACTGTACACCACATACTTTACATTCCATAAGATACACAACATTGGACGAATCACAATTAAACGAAAAATTTATCTTATATTCCTTATCAGTTATATGGGAAGTGAAAGTATCAATGTCACACATAACATTACACACTTGACACCGAGACTTGCCACACGGAGTACAACCCTTGTTATGCGAAACCCCTGCCCCCTCACTATGAAGTTTAGCCCTAACTAGTATATCTTTAAGATTCTTACACCTCTTAAATGATATCAAAGGTGGCTGAGGAAACACCCTCCTATGCTCTTGCTCTTCTGATACTGTAAGCATAGAATGAAGTCTCCCGGCCACCTTGCCCAAATATATATATATATATATATATATATATATATATATTATAGGCAAACCACTAAAATCAACAGTGAATCATTTAAAAGCTATTGAATGTTAAATTTTTCTTTGGAAAAACAAAACTTTAAGAAAAAACTAGCCCAACATTACAACTAGTGTGTTCTTAAAAAAGAGGTCACAATACACCAATTCGACAATTAGCCATGGCAACTATTGATACTAAAGCTATACAAAAAACCGAAGACTTCTGTAATTGAATATGTAATACATACCTTCGAAACTGCATGGCTTGTAATAGCAGGCGGAGTTCCTCAAGTTCAAGTTCTAAAGTCTATAAAAAAGATATATAAATGTCAAAATTTCACAAGATGCATGCTGAAGTAATTTCAAAGGAAATTACTGTTATTCAAAAGCCATAGGTTCTTGCCAAGCAATAAAAAAAATTTCATTTGGTGGAAAATTTGATGTCATGACATTGGGGGCATATCTGAAAATTAATAATAAGTATCATAACAAAGAAAAAAGATATAATGCTTGAAACATTTGACAATTTTTTTGTTACATCATGACGATTTGATAAATAAACAAATCAGATATTAGACAATTCCTTGTTTTACCATTAAATAGACAAGTCAATTATATTAAATTAATTTAAACATTTCAACTCTAGCTAGAGTCATCTTCAGTATATAATTACAGTCGAAAAAACAACTATAAATGCGGAAAGGTTAAACAAAGGGAATCATAAACCATGCAATAAAGCTGTACGCCAGAGAAGCAATCAGGATGTGAGAGAAGACACAAGGAATAATAAACAAGCTAAAGAGAAAAACAAGGAATAAAGGCACACCAATGAAAACAATGCGAGTAAGAAAGTCAGAACAGAATCATAGGAATAGCGGATTGTTGGGAATTAAGCGAAGGTCTGTCCCCGGGTATGAGAAGGCTTTCATGAATAAGTAGATCAAAGGAATTAATTGTTTTGGAGAGAATAGAAAAATTTTCAACAGATGCTATGTGCCTAGTTCTACAGATATGCTCGTTATGAATGGAGGAAGGGCTAGAGGTTTCAACACATTGCCCATGTTTGTTGATTCCTAGGTGCCCTCTATAACAAATAATGAGATTGTGAGATGTTTTACCATAATAAGTGGCGCTTCAGCCACTACACATAAACTTGTAAATATCTGATAAAGTAAACTTGTAGGAATTAAACAACACTTGGTATAGTTTTGCCTTAACTTGCTTTTTGTTAAGGAATACCTTAACAAAATGCTGAAGACCCTGGTGTAGTTTTCAGTTGTGAATTTGTTGCCTGGGTTGTTTGTTTCTGCTATATGAGTATATTTTGCTTCCTCAAACAAGAATTGTTAAGTCCAGCTTTAATTCCAATTTGTCATCATCCCTTCAGAAGAATTTGAAAGTCAATATGATATGTATTATACAAGTACTTTGCAAAAGTAGAAAACATCCTCAAAATATGAAACTGCATTGAAAAAATAAAAATTACCAAGGAATCACTTTCTACATCTTCACTTTCTGAAGCTATTGACTCATTAGTCTGAAAAAGAGTGAATGAGTTACAATGATTAGTGGCTGACATAATTATTTGATCTTGTGCAAATTATTGTCAGAGTCAGATATGGGGTTGGATATGGGGTGATATGGGGTCAGAACAGGCCTCTCCGTTTAAGGCGCGCGATCACGCGCGCGCGCCTTGGCACGCTCCTATCGTTGCCGAGACGCGCAATAAATCACGCGCCTGGTTTATAAGAACCCTTTAAATCGCGCTCCTTGTGTTTTAGTTTTGAACAATTATTATACAAAGAGCCTTGCGGATTCGAAATCGATTGATATCTAAATAAACGGTTGCTTCTTTTAATCCCTTTTTCGAGGAAATTGTTATTGCCAAGTTAAATCAAACACCTCTTGAATATATTTCCGGTCAATAACCAATAAACTGTCATTGTGATTCCTGATTGTTATAAGTTTTTTAAATGGCCATTAATTCAAAGGACCAAGCCATAGAGCTATCTGCTTTCGCAAGTATCGCAAGGACGAAGTTAGCGGATCAAAGACCGAAGATAGGAATGGGAAGACAATTGTAAAGGAAGTGCCAGGAAAGCAGTTGAATCATACGTCAATGGAACGAATTTCGACTCTTCCACTTTTTCTGACTCCGATTCTTCATCGGAATTTGAGCTGGACATTGACGAACTGCAACAATAATGTGCTTTTTTTTGCTTTTAGTGCTCTATTAAGTAGTTTGTTTAGATATTTCTAGATACAAAGTATTTACATGCGAAAACATGCCGTTTCTGTCTACTTTAACGTAAATATATTTTTTTGGTAGAACGCGCGCCTTAGCAAGGCGAGGCGCGCGTTTGAGCACGCGCCCGCTAAAATGCTCACGGAGAGGCCTGGGTCAGAACAATCAAACACAGAATCTATCTGCTATTGAATATAAAAGTTTAAAAAAATGCCAAGTTATAGCTGGAATACACATAATTCAAACTCATCTTTCACAAATATCTTGCTTAGAGAAAACAGAAATAAAGTGATGTTATTTCTGGAAAGAAGGCTTGTTGGTAACATGGTCATGCCCTAATTGAATATAAAAGGGAAGCTTTGAAATGTTAACAACATCATACTGGGTAACAAATATTAATCAACAAAGCATTGGGTGTTCACTGCAAAAACTTTAATCTCATTTCAAAGCTGTCCTTTTATATTCAATAAAGACATGACCATTTTAGCAACAAGCCTTCTTTTCAGATTATCAACATCATACATTTATCAACATTTAAATTATGTTATTCATATTATGCTTTAAATTTTTGTTAAATTAACTAAAGGACATGACACAATCAGGGTAATGAACTAAAGGATGGGATTTTGCTCCTGACATCCTGTTTGTTACACAGCTCTTGCTGAATATCACAGTTAACAGAAAAAAGATTTACCTCCCAATAGTCTGCAGGTGAATTCTTATAGCAACTAATTTCATCCTTTATAACTGTCTTGAGCATTTCTGATTTATGCTTGAAGGCATCCAGGATTTTAGGCAAGCTTGGAAAATAAAATAACAAGGATATTCAAATAAGAAAAAATATCAAAAACTCAAATCAATAGTCTTAAACTCATTTTTTTCTCAGATGAAGAATTTAATTTATTCTTAAACAGTCTTCGTAATAATGAAATCACCATGCGTGTGGCAAAACACACAAATTATTTCTTTCATGCGTGCGATTCACAGTCTTAAAAATCAGGCTATTTCGGACCCCGTGTACACAGTCCTGTTCAAAAACGGAACTGCGACGGTACAAAATTCGTTCTCTTTGTAACAGGTTCAAAACCATTCCGGATGGCAGAGCAAAATTAGCTCGGCTCCAGAGCGCTAGCGTAAACGAAAGGGCGAACCGCGACCGTTTTTTCACAGTTCCAAACTTGCACGCAGGGCCACCTAGAGAATCTGGAGGCCCTGGGGCAAAAGCGAAGCGAGCAGCAAAAATTTCACGACCACGACCTTTAAACTAGCTTAAATTCGTTCATTCGCTCAAAATGTTTTACTGTTTATGGGCATAATTTTGGTATTTTTAATCAATTTTATTTCAAAACAGAATTCATTACTTTCTAAGGCCCCCTACAGCCCTGGGGCAATTCGCAGAGAGCTTCAGTGTTCATTCCGAGAACATTCGACATTTTAGGACAACTATAGGGAAATGTTGATTGGTACAATGGCGTAGATAAAGAGGGGTCAACGGGCGGGGCGAAACCCCCCCTCCCTGTACAGCTAAACTGCTGTTGTGTCGGAAAATTTCTTTCAATAAGGTATAGAACTTAAAATGCCTTTTTTTAGAGGAAAAGGTAAGAGAAATCTACGAGTAGTATGATTTATGACACGTGACTTACGTGAAGTTATGTACAAAATTTTGAAAAAATAAAAGATCTTTTTAATTTTTTGTCGGAAAATCGAAATTTATCGTGAATTTTCCTATCTACACCACTAGATTAGTATTAACATTGATTGTCGGGAAATCTTCTTTCTGCGGGTCTATTCGTCGCCTGCCTCTCTGTTCTATGATGAAAAAGCCCATCTTCCTTTGAGCAATTTTATCGATATTTTCCCCGCTAATGGCGAAAATGGGAAGGTAAAAATCTTGGACACTACCTAACGACCGCCATGTTTCTGGGAGAATTTGAACAAAGCAAAGCGATAAGCCACGATAGAGAGCAAAATAGGCACTATTTGAAGAATTAGCCGATGTTGATCAGCTAATGAAAAACAAAACTTCTAATATTTCGTTGAAGAAAACAATTTTATTCAGGTAAAAACGACGGTCAAATATACAACTCATGCGTGCGATCAATCGCTCGCATTATTGGTACCATCGCGTGCGATCGCACGTATTAAACGACGAAGACTGCTTAAAAACAAAATTATCTTTAGTTTTAAGGCAAATGAGTCCTCCATTTTCGCACAGATCTATTATTATCAGTGGGGAATTACCTTTCAGAAAATCAGATAAAACTAGTGATTCAAAAGGGACCCACAACACATGACCCACTTAGTGCAGCATTACTTTAAACAGGAATCACAGAATATGTGGGCAGTGCAAGAGGGCTTAGGCCTCAAATAATTTCCTAAAGCATTTAGAACCCTAACACTGTCTCGTCTTTATGCATAACGCATTCTGAAACTTTGTACTCTCTTACCCTCTAACCCATTATATGCTACCCAAACTTCAAATTTCCCTCTCTTGTTTTATTCTACTTGCTGATTCCCTTTAGGTTTTGCTAATCATTAAACAGTTATATCAATAACAACAGTGTGCAAAATCTTAAGTAATAGAAATGGAAAATTACCTTTCAAGCTCGTATAATGTCAAAAATTCTTTGACTTCTCCATCACTCGCCATGTCTTTTACTTTTTCTCTAAAACAATACGTTAACAATAAAAGGCTCTGCAGAAAAACCTCTTCCAATACTGGATTCTGTCAGACAACTTTACACCTTAAAATAGCGCAGAAAGCAGAAGTACCATAAATCCTCGAATTGACCCACCTCGAAAAAGCCCCCCCCCCCTTGAATAAGCCTCTTCCTAGAAATACAAATTTTCATTAAGCCCCACTCGAATAAGCCCCTACTGCTTTCTTAAATCCTCAAATTGGCCCCTTTTGATTTGTTGATTTTTGCTAAATTTGGGATGAAACCAATCTGAGACATCTCTTTGCTTCTGTAATTAGTTGAACCCCTTACAAAATGAAAACGCTGTGCAGATTCGATAAAACAAAGGCAAACTACCTGCAGTATAGCATGCTGGTGCACTACAGCATTCCCATATGAACAGTGCCCCAAATACAAGATGAAATGAAAACGGCAACAACAACATGTAAGGTGTTATCGTTTAAACAGGGCCTAAGAATTTTTCCTGTAAAGATGGTAACTCGAAGCCTTGACAAGGCGTGTGATAATCTTCACACAATTTATATTTTGCATTTTTTTAAACTATGTGCTTAAAATTACCTAAATATTCAAGTATACGATGTACGGTGTACGCAAATGCAGTGTACGCAGATATTTTTAACCATTCAGATGACAGAAAGGACTGCAGACCTAATGCAAACATTAGGCTTAGATGAGCAGGGATTTTAGAGCACTGCAACAACATTTTCCAATTAAAAATATTTACTGTTAGCTTGAGAAGTTTTGACAATGATCATATTTATTAGTTTATGCACTTCTTAAGGTCGAACAGCATCTGAGTCATGTGATTTTATTGCATGAAAAGGTAGGTAGGTCAACTTACATTTCAAGGCTTTCAAACAGGGATTCATTATCTTCCCTGGTGATGACAATCGATGTCACTGCAACCTTTTGTTGTCTAAGCTGCAAAGGACGAGTAAAATTTAATTTCACATTATGCTTACGGGTCTTTCATGAAGTGCTTGGTTCTGTATAGGCAGAGCTGTACACTCTTTTTGGTGTATAGAATAGGACATATTAAGTTGCCACTGCAAGTTTCGTGCTTAGTCTGATCATCGGGCAATGAGCGTAGTGTAATTTCAGCTTAATGTGTTTTGAAGTATAAATGTATGGTTTACAACATTTTTCTTCATCTATAATCGCTTATCCAGACTGTCATTCTACTTAAACTGGTCAGGAAAATCATTACTTTTAAGATTAAAGACTAGCATAAGGTAAGCTATTCGTTGTTTGTCTTTATGATGCCAACTTCCATGACTATTTCAAAATGAGCAACCAAAGCGCTATGTACGTTTTGTAACTTGTAAGACTTCTGTCTTACAGCTTGCAACTTTTGTTGTTTTAAGGGAATCTTCAGCCAGTAAGACCCATAACATAATAACTTACCATTTGCCTTAGGATATCTTTGTGCCAAAGGAGAGCTGCCACCTCACCTCGTGTTACATATGGCTTGCCTTCATAATTCAAAATATGCAGCTGGTATGGTTCTGGAACTTGCAGCCTTGAATGAAAACAGAAAGCTACATTTTTGAGTCTTAGAAAGCTTGGTCAATTGCCATTGCAAGCAATTTGAAGAATAAGATTCCTGAAACAGACAATAAATTTTAAAATGCTTTGAAAATTTATCACCCACAGTACTAGAGAAGAAAGTGTAGAAAACCTTAAGACCGTTCCAGACAGATTCAACGTTTCAATTTTTAGACCTAGAATGTTTACCCAAAAGTTTTGCTACATTTTTTGCACAATGACAACTTACAGGCTTTTTCAAGAAACTAGAGGATTTGTTGCAGCAACTTTGTAAGTTATAAAGGACTTCAAATATCCTAATTTGTGCAATGCTGTGGAAAGGGCATTCAGCGTCTCAACCCTTTTGCTCAACAACTGTTGGCTAAGCATGAACCATGAAACCATGGAATAACTCTGTTTTAGCAAAAGAGAATGAAAAAGAAAAAACATCTTGGCACATTCTGTTGAGATGTATCTCGAGAAGAGGAGTAAAAAAAGTTGTTAAGATCGAAGATTGAAAGGAAGACATCCAGTAAAATATATGTTATACCCTGAGGTACACAAGCAAGTTGAAATCATTAACTCTGAGAATTCAGATCAATCTGAGACAGCCACAAAGCCCAATAACAGTTTCATTAATACTTGAACTCCAAAGATTGTGGCATTCTTTCGACATACTTTGAAAGACACTTGTTACATAGTCCCATGTGTAAATCAGAGCTTTGTTTACCTCCTAATAGACTTTAATAAAAATTACTTTTAAATAATATTGCAGTGATTTCTACCATTTTCTTTGACTTCTAGACCATTTAAAGAACATTATATGTGTTCTTGATTTAGCTCGCCTGAGCAACTGAGCAATCAAGCGATTCACAGCTCACCTACAAGAATATAAATGTCTAGGCCTGCCAGTAAGCCCTAGACTTTGGGCCACTCAAATACTCTTACAAAGATGAATTAATCTATAAACAGACATGGCCATAAGAATTTTGGCAGGCAGGCGGTAAACTGCTCTCCATATTTGAGTCAGGTGGCGAATTTTACAAAATGTAAAATTAATCAATAAAGTACTTTGAAGGCATTTATAAAATACAAAGCAAGTTAGAAAGAAAATATCAAAGGCAAGAGGTCTTAAAACAAAAACTGAAATATAAAATTGTGCAGCTTAGGTTGTTGATATCGTGTTTTATTTAAATGCATGACTTGTTTAATGATGTGGTGTTCTTGGTGTTCAGTCTGCGAGATAGTCTCAGTAAAAAGATGTCAAGGCATGATAGTTCACAAAGTGACCGAATATCAACGCCAACGCTAAGGATCAGGCCAGATCAAACAAGTGCTTGGTAAGAAAACTGTGTTTGCTATTCTTACAAGTAGTTGAGGAGCGGCCAAAATGTTTTTAGAATAGACAAAAAATCTGAATTTCAAAATGTATTTGTATATGAGTAGACAGGGCATTGAAAAACGCACAAGAGACAAAATTCAAACTTAGCAGTAATTCGTGGAAAATGACACTTGATATTTCTATGCGATCAACATTAACAAAATATGTTTTCCAAATTGATAGAATTTTAAGATGTAACAAGTATTCTGTAGCTTAAGATGCCAGGAAAATCCAAGGTGGGCAATGAAAAAAAAATTGGTGGAGAGGCGGGTGATTGATCGCCTTCCCGAGCAATTTAGGAGGGTGCTGGAGGGCAAGAGGTTGATCGCCTGCCTGAAATGGTCAGACCTGTTGAAAGGCAAAAAGTTAGGCCCCTATATTACGTGATGGTATTTCCTCAAATGATAGATAGAGGCTCGTGACCTCAAACATAGAACAAAATCCCTAAGTATAATTCCAACCTAGCAACCAAGCTTTCAACAGTCATGTGCTCTCGTTTCTGACTGGCCTATTTCGATCCACAACTGGGTATATATATTTCCTAGCGTAGAGTTATCGGTCTATGTTTTGACGTTATAAACTCTGAACGGTATCAGACGAAAAGCTTCAGTTTACTCAAATGTTTGTTTTTTTCAAAGCCACTTTCAAAGACTGATGAAGTTGGTTGACAATGATGGTAATAAAGATTATATAGATGATGTTGTCAAAAAATGCAAAAAAATAAATCAGGCAACCTTTTGAATTTGAGCATATCACTAGGTCTCCTCTCCTCATCAGCTGATTCTTCAGCAGTCTCATTCTCCGACCTAACTGCAGCTTGCTCTTCTGCTTCTCTTGGTTCAGTGCCATTATTGCCCAAAACTTGTTCATTTGTCTCCTCATCCGAGCTGGTCTTTCCATCAAGCTCTGAATTGATACACTCTATTAACGAGTCTATACTTGAGGTCTTTTTAAGCTCCGATGGCTGTTCTTGCTCATGCATCTGAAATCCGGCAACTCCTGATGTAACTGGGTTGAAGACAAAGTGCTGTGGTTGATATGTTGCTGGCAGCGTAGCTGGGAGACTGCTCATTTGTATCAGTCTTAAAATGTAAAAATGTTTTGTCAATGATAGAATAATATAAAATGCAACGCATCTATACTTAAAGAACATAATTTCAAAACATTTGATTACCAAACCAAAATTCATAAGCTTTACCTCTGTTGCTGATTTATTACAGCTTGCTGCATGACTTGGGCAGGAAAGACTTGTTGACCTTTAAAGAAAAAATCAGCAATATGGTATTTACAAAAAATTATCTTTGTAACTGCCAAGCTCAACTAATGCAACCACATTCAAATTGATTGCCTGATAATTTAAAGTTTTCCAGTTTCAAACACACATTTTCCTATTTCAATATCTAAATTTTATTTAAGTTTATTCTATGTTGTAGTAGCTATTTCAAACTTTTCATCATTCAAACAATTTTTGCTTTCCCAAGAAAAATAAGTTATTCTAATCCATGGCATTTTTGGTGTCCCTGACTTACCTCTAGACAAATATGTACAACTTTTAAAGGTACTTTGTCCCGTCAGTCAAACATTTAGAGTTAACGATAGGCATTGCAGTTCGCTTATGATCGAGAAAACATTGAGAATTAGCTGGCTGAATACGTAACAATAGGTTTATTGTTTAGTCCAACAACCAATGAGAAATTTAAATGGCCAGCGAAATGCATCAGGATATGTCCTTTTAAGCACAGTTGCGGCACATGCGTGGTACTGAAATGAAAACTTTATAAAAAAACTCACTTTGCTGCATTGATGAATAAAGCATGTTTGTCAACTGCATGGAATTCATCAATGCAATCTGCTGCTGTAGTGCCTGCAAACTTGCAGCATTATTAGCAAATGGCGTTGTTTGAAGCAGAGGTGAAATTGGATTTGGCATGAGAGGAGACACCGGTTTTGCAGCCTGACTTGCTTGTCCCATTCCTAGAAAATATGCAGCAAATGAAACACAGATTCTATTTTGTACTTAATGTTAAAACAACACTCAAAATTCCAAAAAATATTGTACAACACATACCGTAAAAATATATCACACCTTCAAAATATTTGGTACTGGAATAGCATCTAATGACCATTTCTGTGTGTTAACGTTTTCAACACACACGTGTGATAAAATTTGGTGCAAAAACAACATCAAGATATGAAAAAACCTTTAGGACACAATAGAAAAAATGCTGAACAATTTTTGTGCTAAGAACGTGCGAAGAAATATTCTTTCATCCTCATTATAAGTGCTATCAATTCATGTTTATTCTCCAAAAATACTAAAACACGTAAAATTTTTTTCCACAAATCTTCTTAAGGCCTTGTTCAAAGGGTTTTATGACTAATGAGGATCAGAAATTGCATAAAGCCCGTTTTTTAATTCACAAAGAAAATAAAACGGATAAGAATACTACTTAAATTTTCAAATACAATTACAGATAAGTATTTCAGTCTATTGAGAGAAGCACACCCAATACGCTCTTAAAAAGATCTCTTAAAGTAAATATTTGTACGTATGTATACATTCCTCTGCATATTTGACTTCACAAACCTTACAATAAATACTTTAAGAGTCATAAACGTTATATGTGTATACAAATGTTACTTTCCATTTAACTGCAGATGCATCAGAGGCTCTCTTTGCATCTTATCATAGCAGGCAAGATTCTCAACAACCAATACATCATTTATGTGGACAGTTCTATTGAAATTTGTATCAGCAAGATTCAATGACAGAATTCCATCCTAAAAAATTAATGTGAATGCAGGGGTGGATTCAGAGCAAATTTGAAGGAGGGGCATTCGGTAGGGAGGCGCTGGAAAATTTCCAAAAATTGGTGACGAGAGTACGATTGTATACAACAACTTCAGATCCATTTTCAGAATAAACATTATAACTTTGAGGTAATCCTTGAAGCAAATTAACCTATCGGTTTCAGAAACTTTTTCACCTGATTCTCATTCTTCAAAAGGGGCGGAAATTTCTAAACTTACTTCAACTCGTCGAGGGAGAGGCAACTGCCCCTAGTTGCCCCCCCCTCCCTTAAACCCGCCACTGTGTGAATCTCAAAGTAGCTTTGCCCAACAAGATGGCCAGGATGCAGTTTAGGTTAGTACCCTTCTCATACAAGGCCCAAACGGAAACTAAAATCCCCTCATATTCACCAAGTTTATAAGTGCAAATCATCATGCAAGTATTTATGTAATTTATGCAAAGATCCGGTTCTTTATTAAGTGTTATATTCTCTTTCTCAAGTCCATAACATGACAATCAGGGCATTAAATAATTTTGAAAATGATACGCAAGAGCAGTCAGTGCACACATAAATGGCTTTTGTAAACAGCCAGTCAGTCTTTGATTCAATTATTGTCAATGAATGTCAGATCTGAAACCAGATTCCCTGTACTCTGGGGGTAAAGGATGTTGGCAGTGACTATAATTCCCTGTCTCTCAAGTAGTCACGCAAGACTCTCAAGTAGTCCTTAGCACAGGTAGTCACTCAAGATGTCACACAGACCCATAGCTGTATCGCTGAGTATTGACTTTGTCAGTGGTCTTTCGTTTCAAGAAATTTTAAAGTGGGTGTTTAATATAACTTTTTCTTTTTTCCTGATTTTTGGAAATCAAACAGCTATAGATAGCACCTATTTGAAGGGTGCACCTAAATTTGAGGATGGGCTTACATTAAAATTCCAACAATTTCAATCACACTTTTTGTTAGAGATTTGATAGAAAATCAGTTTGAAGTATCAAAGCTGCCTTAAAAGAATTTAATGCCTGCAAAGAACATGTTATACAATCATGCCTAGTACAGGTGCACAACACACTCTTAACTTTAGATGCCTGCTCGAAGAATAAAATAGCTGGGTAGGGAAAGGATTTGAAAAACATCAATTACAGAAAGACCATTTGAGATGCAATTTGGATCAACAAACAGTCTTTTGCAATAGCTTTTCAACAGGAGCAGAGTATATTTTTAGGAATTTTTATCACTGCATATATTCAAAATTTTTGAAAATTTGGGTGTCACCTTTAGAAAATTTTCATGACCACACCCGTCGAACTAACTGGAAAATGAAAAAAACTCGATAGCTTTTAGATCCTGAACAATTTTCAAGAGGTTTCATAGATTATGATCACTGCTACTGTTATGTTCTCGTTTTTATATTGTAATTCTCTTTTGTAAGCTTTATGTGTCTACTGGCAGTTGCTGAAATTTTGCTTTTTCAATGCCAAAAAACTCTATATTCTAGTTTCATCACTGCACAAAATTTGAGTTTATCACTGCACAATAACGATTTATCACTGCACAATAACGATTTATCACTACACAAATTGGTTATCACTGCACGTTAAAATAAACCCTGAACAGGAGCTTAATGTAGTTACGAACACTCATTAACTTTGCGTATGTGAAGGTTGATAAATCAACAGCTGGATGTGATAGAATATGTCTTAATTTGCAAAAAGGTACCACAATAAATTGCACCCATGCAGTTGCAAATTTATGAATAAGCCCCCACCCTAAAGAATTTTCCATGAATAGGCCCTCTTCCTCCAAGAAGCCCTGAACAGCAATAGGCATAGTATCCTGGTTTATCTTCATTTCTAAGCGCACTGACAAGCCTTAAATTGAACAAGAAAATTGGCCCTGTTCAAACCTTTGGTGGTTGCTGTAAGAAAGACCCCACCTTCGAAAAAGCCCCCCTTAAAAAAAACCCATTTCAAAATATTGTTTGCCAAAAAAGCCCCTAGAGCCTATTTCGAGGACTGTACATAATAATTACTTTACATAACTATTGTGAAAACATAAAGCCATTGGCAATTTATTCTAAAAACTCCGCCTTTCTGTCATTTTTACTCTTTAAAAATCTTATGTGTATACTTGACTGCAGGAGCAATCCTTTGTCTATTTGATTCAAAATTGATATAAATTAAACAGTAAGAGGATGTCAAAGACTATATTATCTATTCATCAAACTTTAAATAACCCTGAAAATGGAACTATTTCGTGAAAAATCTATTTGATGCAAAAACTCTGAATAACTAATACAATTTTTTTTGATTAGCTTTTAATCAATTGAACTGTAAGCTACATGATAAAATTTAAGGTGGCACACGCTAAAAATAAAGAAAAAATGGCTGTTTATAAGCATAAACTGCTTACCTCATAATTGTGAATCTTGCCAAGTAAAACTTTATCTTTGCTCAATTCAAAGAACCGTGTAGATGCCTCTTGTGCCCATGTGTTCTGCCAAAAAACGACCTTGCATCAAAAATACATACTCGTTTCATAGAAATGGAACGAAACTATTCAATGCTGGTTTAATATAAGATAAAGATGAGATATTTAATTCTATTGACATATTGTCAAACAAACTTTAGCGAATCAACACTTGATGCCTGATCGTGAAAAGTTAATTGAACTGCAAACTATTCATTTGAATTAACTATTTATAAGCTTAATTTTGCTTATTATGGTAGCTTTCTGAGGTAAAGGCATTGATGTTTGCATGTTTTAAATCTTAGAATACTCCTTTAACTTTAGCTACTATGCAGAGCTTTTTGGAAACCAAGTAAACAAGTTGACTACTAAAAATTCCCAAAGAGCAAAAAAAAGAAACGCCATGCATTTTCAAGGTGAAAAAATGATCAAAGTACATTGAAGAGTAATTATACATCGTTTGAAAAAGTTAGTAAGAATTACAACAAGAAAGCAAGATATCAAAAAATTAACTTAATCAGTGTTAGGAAGGAAAATAAATGCTGATCAAATGAAATTTAATCAGTTGGGTGCATTTAATTTGCTTTGAGTCCGAATTATCGAGCTTATTTCGTATGTTTTCTTCTCCCGTACCTCCCTCCCCTTTTGATATCAAGCGTATTGTGTTTTTTCAAATACTTGTATATTCCATTGTATTAGGCTAGGGCCTATTTACATCACGGGACTCATTTCAAAGTTCTTGTTATTTTTCGTTTAGGAAAGGCTAGGCTCTTAATTCAGTCATGTTTTCTCTTTCCCTCTGATATCTAAGGTAACTAAGGTAGAACTGGTGCATCGGCTCTCTGGTGGGGAAAATTTTTTGCTTTCCATTCCCTGCCCAGAACTTCAAGCTGCTTGTACTTGGGTCTATTAAGCCATATCAAAGGTTAGGTTTTTGGATTGGTTAGGTGAAGCAACTTGTGCTGATGCACCAAAAGCCTAAAGTTGCTTCCTGTGATGAGAGGATGAGCCTCAAGACCTGATTTGATGATAGATGTGGCAATGTTTTATGAGGCTATATTATTTCAATTGGTGGAATGCATTTGTTGATGTTTTTCTCCGAATAAAAAATTAATCAAAGATAAAAAACAAGATTTCATTAAATATATGTTGTGAACTTAAAAAAAGCTCGATATATTCAGTGACATTTGGAAAATCCCCATCCGAATTCAAACCTTCCCAAGACTATTTGCATGCAAGCAATAGACAACAAGCGAAGTTCAAGATATTATTGGGTCTTAGGGGAACCCTGAACCCCCTACCTTTGGCATGACTTCAAAAGAATTGTATTCTTACCGAGTTGAGGGGCTTGATATTCGCGAGAGATCCTTTGAGGCCCATGGCAGGCAGCTCAAGAAAGTCCTTTCGTAGCAGCCTCAGGTTGGTTGATCTAACAGTCGCTTTGTCGCCGTAATCTGTGAAGATGACCTGAGAGCAAAACACGACCAAATCATTGGTTGAGAATACTTTCATGAAGAAACTCTAAGCTTTACAATCACAAGAAATTAAACAGATATCATTTTGTTCAAGTGTCATGAAAATTAGTGAATAGAGTTAAGCTACTCTGTCTTAAATATATTGTTAGCATTCCTTATAATAAATATTTCATAAAATATATCATTGCTTGATAAGAATTATATGCTGGAAACTTCGCATAACCAGAAGATTTGATATTTATTTAATTGTTGAAATAGCATCACACACCCTGACGTGTGCTTTAAAAGAAAGGAATGAATCCGATGTTACAAATCGTTGTTGATTCTTAAACAATATAAAAACAATATTCTCAGTTCTTGTCAGTTATGCGAAGGAAACCTAATCACATAGCTAGTTTTCTTACAGCAAGTACGGTTACTCCAAACGGTGGTCATAGATCAAATTACTCTACTTAAGAGATTAACTGTACTTTAAGCTTGATGGCAGTTAATTTAGCAATAACTTTCTCAAGGAAAGCAACAAGTTACCTCAACTTCTTCACTATCTGAAAGAGAATGAACAATCATTGCCCTGTACCATTCACCATCTTCTTCGTACACCGCACAGCAGACCTATGCATGGGAAAGTATTGCTTAACAACATAAAGCAGACACCAGACTTATTGTAAACTGTGTGTTATAACAACACAACATATTGCCAACTTTTGCTACAGTTTCAATAATATACAAGAATAAAGAGCGATATTGCTAGAGTACTAGCAGCATAGTGTTTCGATTCACTAGCCATGCGTATCTCAAGTCAATAAAAAATGAAGCTTATGGCCATGTTCACCCCATGCATGCTCACCACAAAATGTTGCTACCCTACAACTGAAGTCATTTTCTAAAACTTTGCGAAGTAAAATAACAATACCTGGCCAGTTTTCCGATGACTTGCAGGCAACATGTAATTTTGAGAAGAAACAGTTTTATAGAAATCGCTACAAAACAAACATATTGCAGTTAAAATTCAGTTTTAAGCCAATGACAGTTAAGAAAAAGGAAGCGTGGACGCTATGGTCTTGTGATAAATTTTAGTGTGAATTTGTGCTTGTAAATATTAATGGCTTTTTAAATCATCAGTTCAAAACATCAAAACATACATTCTAAACAAATTGCATTGTTATAGACCAATGAAATGGATATAGGTTGTGCTGTATAGACATATAAATTAATTCTGGTTTTCTCCTAGGCTGATTCAGTGTAGGCACATCATCATTTCAATATCTGCACATCACAGTAGCTTCCTGATTAGAAACCTCAACTATCCAAAAACAAAACTGCCCACTCTAAATTCAGTTTCCTGTCACTTTCTGTATTTTCAACAGGGTGTTTCTATGAATAAAACAAATTTTAGGTCTTTTTATGCTTAAGTTACAGCCTGCCACAAATGCTAAAAATGTTTCGCTAGTTTTGGCAAAGACAGAAGTCGTCTTATCTCCCAAACAAGATATAGGGAAAACATTTTGGAATCAAAATCGTCGTCGGAAGTAGACAAAACTGTTTTTCATGAAAACACAGCAGGCTTGAACCTGACGTCCTTTACTCTACCATAGCAATTATATAGTCAAATAGAAAAAGAATGCAGACCTCATTTCACTCATCAGTCTATCAAGAGATGCCTTCTGCTTACACCAATGAAAATAAAAGCAGTCAGGGCTGTTTATCTGGACAATAAATATTTCTATTTGTCCTTCTGTTGGATGCGAAAGCTTCTGATAAATTCCGTCATATTTCACAGCATCAGGTGGCAGCGGATCTTCTTCTCCAATTTCTTTGACTAAAAGTATTAAAAATGTTAACTTCATGAGCATCAGTATATACTAAAATATATCAATTCCACTATGACACTGTATGTTACAATTCTAACTGGGGAGCCATGTCCTGCTACAATGTTATTGCACAGCAATGAGATTGTAAAACTTAAATCATCAACACTGCAAGAATGCATGCATGACAAAAAGGTTTTTGTAAAGATCACATTAAGGGCAGAGTCAGGGCCACTTTTTTGCAGAGGGCTTACATTGCCTATTCCACACCTGCGTGGCTTTGGCAAGAAAAAATAACCTTGCGGTGTTGCCACCCTTGCATATTTGAAAAATTCATGCTAACCTGCTGCTGCTGGAATAAGCAACCAGTCGCCATTGTTTACAGGCCTCTCAATTTTGACAATATCTGGTATTGAACCCATCATTGTTATCAGACTGTAATAGCCAGCTCCAGCCATGTCAAGCTCTTTTTTGTAGCATCGCTTCAAGGAAATACAATTAGTTGACGCAAATGCCAATGCAAAGGAAAATATCAAACAAGAAACAACAAATCTTCTTGCTTATAAAAGAACAAAAAACACATGCTAGCTTACAAATCTAGCTTACAAACCAAATCTAATTTTCTTCAAACAATGTCAACAAAAGAGTTGAATATTTTTGAAAAAATATTGCAAAAAGCAGTTGCGCTTCCTAAGAAACATAGCAGCTGCAGCAAAGCTCGACTGGCATTTGGCAGACAAGCTATTATTTTTTGCCAATACTTTTATTCAAATGATTGATCCAGCAATTGATAATTTCTAGCAACTTTACAATAATCAGATCCTCTTACCTTGTATTCAAAAGGGAGTCTAGCCAGCCACATTCCATTTTTCTTTCCCTCCAGTAACTAGAACAACAAAAAGACTTTATCATCTCTGTTCGATGGAGCTTCCAGCTGGAATCATATAAGTGGGTTATTTGTGGGTTATTTGATTCTTTAGGTTCTAGAAGGTGGCTCTATAGGGGAAGGGATTTTATTGCAAAGTTGATGGGGGCAGTGGCGGCGCCAGCTACTGCCGAGTGGGAGGGTAATGGGCGTGACCAGTGAGACCACGCCCTAATCGCCTCGTTTCAGTGCATTGTACCAGGTCAAATTTCCTTAGGAAATATGATCCACCCCTACCTAGTGCTTTTTAACCCGTTTTTAAACAAAATATGTATACCATGTTTCGAAAAAAGTAGGGGGTAATTACCCCCCCATACCACCCCCTGGCGCCGCCACTGGATGGGGGATGCCTTTGAAGTCGGCAAATCTTTGCAATCTATTTGAAAAAATCAAAACAAAGCACATTTCCAAGCAAATTGTTCAAGGGTTGCAAATTGTTCATATATATACCCATTTTCAAGTGCTGATACTGTGCACTGTATTTTCCTAAAAGCCAAAATTTTAATGCTTAAAGATAATTGATACAGTTTTGCACTGAACTGAGATTTATGTAAATTGAAAAGATCAAGTTTCAAGAAATTTCTCAAAATTATCTAGGGGCAATGGCCATCTTGCCCTCTGTTAATATGACCATTTTTTATGTACAAAACTTACATCCTTTATCTCCATTTTTAGCTGGTCTGACACACCAGATTGTGATGTGATTCCACTCTGTTTCCTTGGCACAAACTGAGAATTTTTTATGTTTTGGGGGACTATTTCTGGTTCTAAATCCATCAATGATTTCATATCTTTTGTCAAAGCATTTCCAGGTTTCTTCTGCTTGCCTTTTAAAAAACAATTCAAAATCTATTTTTGAATATTATTTAAAGAATGTATCATAGCATTTACAAACAAATTTAAAACTGAAACATTTTCACACTTTTCTTTTATGCCTATACAAGACCTCATCCCAAGATCAACATGCCAAGATACAAGACCTTATCCCAAGATTAAATGTACATTAATTTGCAACTTATTGTATTCATTAATTACTGCCCCGCCATTCAGTTTATTCTAAATAACCTCTTATTGCTGTTAATATATTCATAGCAGAATGTTTTACCCACTTCCTGCTGCCCAGATTCTTAAAACCTGTCTTTATTAAAACAAATTGACAGCTTGTTCTTTCCTCCCTCTCTTCCAATTTCTTCCTCCTTCCTCTTGTTAGGGCTTTGCTATAGGCACCTGGGACTTACCCTAATATTGCCAACAAAAAAATTAAACATATGAAGTAAAGAAACAATGAAAATTAAAACAAGCAAAGAATATTACTAAGCCAAACAATCAGATGAAACATACCACAATTTGTAGGTAGCTTAGAAATATCACTTTTGGCTGATGGCTTCTCCAAAGATTTTGATTTAGATTCCAGTGCTGATCTCTGTCTTCTTGGAGGAATATCTTTCATGTCTATTAAAGAGTTTGAGCTATCCTTTCTTTGTCCCAGAAACAAAACCTCACTATTAACTCCATTTATATTTTTCTTTACAATTCTAATACAGTCTGAGCATTCTTGAAGAAGTCGCTTCAAGGAAGGAAAACCAAGTTTTTGAAAATCAATCTCTACAGCAAATCGATTCTTGAATGCTGTGCCAAACAAACTTGCTTCTATACCTTCAGGAGATGATCTGAGAAGTTCTTTAATTTTCATTCTAACAAGTGCAGGAACAATTGGCTTTGGAGGAGGCCGTCTAACTGATTCATCAGGAGTTTTTCTAATGCTTCTAACTTTTCCAGATTTCTTTTGCTGCAAAACTAGTTTCTTTATATGTACAGTTGTGCTATCAGCAACAGCTAAAAAGGTACATAGAAAAATCTGAATTCATAAACAAGAAAATATATCAACGTCTATCATAAAATGTAGTGCATTTTGCAGGTCTTTCAACTAATACAATTAATTTCTCTCAAGACTGAAATACATGATCAGTTATTTACAGTATAAACTTCTCATGAAAATTGCAAAAAACCTTTTCAGCAATCAGTTTAGACTGGCCAGTCTTATGAAATGTTCAAGACATTAAACTTTACTCTTATCAATTATTGCATCATGTGCAAATTGCATGCCAAAATAAATATTTCATAATGACTATTTAAGCAAGCACGACACCTCATCAGCAGTGCCCCTTTACTTCAAAGTTCTTCTGCTTCCTTACAGCTGTTCATGCAGGACAGCTAGGTGTTTTTGACAAGTGATGTTTCATAAAAAACAAGGGGATCCTTGCAAAAGATATCTTAAATAGCAGCAAGAAGTAAACAATTGGTTAATTTTGCAGCAAAACAGGAGATCAGCCCCAAAAACTCTACCATCTTGTATATGACATTTAACTCAAGATGCAACTGAGTTTTGAGCCATTGCTTAAAAAAACATTGTTTCAGCTCATCAATTTTGTCTGATTGAATTAGCAGGTAGACCAGTCAGTCAAACCCGAATAAAAAAGATTGCTTGTTGAATCAGATTGCCAGTATATCCCTTTTAGCACAATTTTTCAATGATACCAAAATACAAGAATATTTGAACATTATCACATTTCAATATCCAGCAATAAGCTTCTCACTCTATTTAGTGATCTTATAACAATGGATTGTAATTTACTTGAATATAATGCCAATATATTTAGCTATGAAAATGGGCTAAAGGCAATTAGGGAATAGCAACAAACACTTTGTTGTTGTTTGAAATGCTCCTAGCTCTTTAATTTCAAAAACCTTTTTAGATTATTTCAAGGATTAGTCATGCAATATTGTATTGCATATCATATTCTTTTTCATAATTTTCCCATTCGTTATGATAATAGAGTTCACACAGATAATGTTGCCTGAAGGAAGTTATGCAGGCCTGTCAACTCTTCCAGTTTTGCTGGGCAAATCCAGTTTTTGCTAGCTTACAAATACAAAAAAAATCCTTTCTCCCAGTCTTCAATTTTTTTAAATTTTCTTCCAGTTTCTCCTTTTTCCCCTTTAGCACAGGTATTATTATTCTGATAAAAGTTTCAAAAATTACTTTCTTCATGACAAAAAGTGTTTTGCTAGTGCTTACAAACCAGGGTGCATTCCATGTACTTAGGCCCGAAGATCTTCAGCGTACACCCAGGTTTTTTGGCGTTCAGAGTGCAAACAAATAAAAAACGAGTTTGCATACTTAAAATTTTCATTAGTTGGCATGCTAAACATGAAGCCATGTACATTGTTAACATAAAATAAAGACTCATAAACCACAGTTTTCTCTAATAATCAGTTTTCTTTGTCTGGCGCAACAATGTTTATTGTTTTACTAACTGCTTTTAAATTTTTGGCATACCTAAACAAATGTCCCGGTAGACCTTCAGCGTACAGTTGACTTACAGTTGACATGGAATGCACCCTGGCTGACAAACTAACAAAAAACACTAAAAATTGCTATGGAGAAGTTTCTTGTGATAATTTTTATGCGATAATATGTTGCTTATACAATTCAACAAATTCTGGTGATCTCTCTTTTTTTAGCCAAATCTCCTCCAATGAAATTATGAGCTATAGTTTCAATAATAACAGCCAAAATTTGACCCAAAATTTTTGTCATTTTACCATAGTTTTTTACCCCAATCAACAAAACCTTGTTTTCATCAAACCTATAGTTTGTACTTAGACTTAGACTTAGTAGTTGGACTATAAATACATCAAATGCAGTTTGAAATTTACTATAAGAAAGGACCAAACTGAGCAAAAATTTTCAAGTTGGAATAAATCCAAATTTATGTATTGCAGTAAGTAATGCAGTGCAAAAAAACAAGAAAGGGACTGCTTTTTCCTTAACGAGATAGAGAAGCGAAAAATTTATATCAATGGTACCTAAAACTCATTTAACAAACAATTTTGTACGGCGATTATGCTGCAAGTAATGGTCCAGCGTAAGGCCAAGACGCCATATAATGTCTTCTCGTTTTTTTGGGCGGGATCCAATAATTCACCTTAAAGTAAAATTATAAAAATGGGAACAATTAAAAACTAACCTTCCAGGTACATGACACCTCCAGCACGAAATACAGGGTACACAACATCGGGAATGTCTTTGATAAATTCTAACGCAGAAGAATATCCCAGTTGTTGGAATGGCAAGTGGGAGCCTATCATCGATCGATAATCTGACAATAGGTCTTGTAAACTAAGTCCTACTGGCGATGATAGCAGTAAAGACCTTACTTCTTTCTTTACATCCTCTTTTTTCTTCGGGGTCTTGTCCATTTTGAAAATTTTCACGCCTATATTCCTTTTGCCGCCATATTATTTATTGCTCTCGTACTTCTTCGATCGACCACGAGGATAAGTGTTGTTGTTGCTGTTACGAAGGTGTTTTCATAACATACCGTAAATACTCGAATTGCCCCCCCCCCTCGAATAAGCCCCCACCCTAGAACTACAAATTGTCAATAGCCCCCCCCCCTTGAAAAAGCCCCCACTGCTACGGTATATTCTCGAATTGGACCCCTTCAATTGACGGTTTTTGCCATCTGAGGCTCCCTATGGCGTTTTATTGAATTACCACGACAAATTCGTACCTTTGGTAGTAATTAATTAAATGCTCATAAAGAAATTCCTACTAAAATAAACAAGGTCTTTTAATAATGTATTCCTATTGTCTACAATAATTTGATGAGCCCCCCCCCCTCCTCTCGTATAAGCCCTCCTCTCGAATAAGCCCCCGTCCAAAAATGTCAAAAATAATTAAGCCCTCAGGGGGCTAATTTGAGGATTTACGATAATGCAGTATAGGCTGTCCGCCGTATTCTGTGAATCTTGCAATTAGTTTCGTTCTAATGAAAGGCATTTGCCCCCTACCCCGATTAGACGCTTATTTTTGAATAGGCAAAAGAAGGGAAAAGACCGCTCTTACAAGAAACGTAGAAAATTAACTGTGTTTACCTACCCTTTCAAGAAGCACAATTTCTTCAACTGGTTCGATTAGGCTCGGGGATTAATGTAAAAAACATTTTTCTATATGCTAAGTGACACCAGTTCTTAGGTTTATTGCTTTGGTTATGCGCCAGAACATCAGCAGTAACCTGCCGTTTATCCTTGAATCACCCCCTCTCTCGTATAAACTCTCTTACTAGCCTCCACCATGGAGAAGTTAAATTGTTAATAAGCCCCCACACTCGAACAGATCCCCAACCCCCACCAAAACATGCCAAGTTGTGCATCTCAATAACCCTGGAGGGATTAATCGAGTTACCATACAATGAAGAAAAAACCATGGTTTTAGCTCACAATAAGTCATATATTCAGCGGAAAATGATGGAGTAAAAAGATATGAAAACACTCGGATGATGTTTGTTCTGAAAAAAACTCCTTTAAAAAACATTTTACTAAAAAAGTTTTAGGCACCAGTCTTCTAAAATTAAACCATTAAATATTAGCAATTTGCAACTATTGATGCACCATTCGAAAGGAAACGATAAATACAGAAACTCGTACCATAGTCGCTTGAAATAGCTAGAATGAAAAACAGGTCTAACATATGAAAACAAATATTGATTGTTGAATTTTCCATTCCTTACATAAACGGAGAAGTAGGCCAGAAAATATAAAATTGAACAAATGCAGTCAAGGAACCTATTTTTTTGGAATCGATACCCGCAAAAAAATGATATGTACAATATCTAAACACGATCACCAACATACCATACAAACATTAAATATTTGATATAAAAATCTTTCCTCCAGAATGACGAGCAGAAACAAGTCTTAATTTGTAACGACTTCCTCACGTTTTTTGCTCTAGATTTGTTTGGATGTATTTCTCAAGATCATCACAGTACCTAAAAACAAGTAAACAGCAGTAAGAAGGTGACTCTGGATTCTTTAAATATTCCATTCGTAATTCATCATGTTCAACTGCCAAGATATCAATTTAACCGCAAAGGTGACAAAAATCGACATACTCACATCGATAATCTGTGCTTATGTCGAACTTCGTTTAGCTTGGATCGCAGTAAACTTGGATGGATAAAACTAGCATCTTTTAAAGCGGTTAAAACGGAATCCTGCAGAGAAAACGCAAAATGAAAATTTGAAAATTAACTTTCAACAGTGTCTTATTAAAATTAACTTTCAACAGCACATCCAATATCTGACAGAAAAATCTTACATGTAAGAACAACTTTCAAACACAGCTTGCTTAAGTTTTTTTTAATGAGTTGAATCCAATACTCAAGGATCAAGCTCTTACAATAGGATCTAAATCAAGACGAGAAAATGAAAGGAAAGTAAACTATTGAAACATGAAGGCAATCAATTCAGTAAAACAAGACTTTGTTCTAAAAATCAAAATTCAACTTTTGCGTCTCCTAACAGTCATTAGCAATACGTTTTTCAAAAAATATGATAAAGAATATATTTTCTTGCTCAAACGACATCACATCCCACACCCTCTTTACCTTACTAGTTGATTTCATTATCAATTTAACTTATCATAGCTCTGTTTACAACAACTTCAGATTACATGAAAAACGTTTATTGGCACACTGATTTATTTTACTTCTCAGTGACTAAATCAATGAAAGAATTTATGAATGGATGATTGGATGAAACCCTTTGTAAGGGACATACTTAGGATATCATGCTAAAATGGTGGTAATAAAGCCGAACAAGATTAAGATTCTGATTTTTGATGGGTACGAAAAATATAATTTTAGGTCGTAAGTTCTAAGCAATCAAAGTTAATTTATCCAGTGTTTTATAGTAATAGCGAGGAAGGAACAAAAAATTACAAATGTTGAACATTAGCAAGAAAATACTACTTGAAATTATACATGTAGCAAACAGCTTTTAATTGAAATCAAAAGGCTTATATATGCTTGAAATAACAGCGCATGACAAACTGACCTGTATTGCTTTATCTGGGTCATCAAGGTGGATTAAAAGTCCTTTGAACATTGCTTCTAAGTGTGGCCTATAGAAATCTGCATCGTAGTTACTAAAACACCTGAATGGATAAAAAGGCGAGGCATAGTCATAATGTTGATTTATTAAAATATGAAATACATTTTCAATGATATAAGATCTTCAATTTACTCTATATATATAATTAATAATATTTAGGAATAAAACTGCCCTTGAAACTAGCTAAGACTTTTAAATACGATTATCTTTGGAGTACACTCTATTGAAATTTTTCCAGGTTTTAGTCATCAAGAAGTGTAATTTTTTTAGAGACTTGTGTTTTCCAATGATTCTAAAAATTGAAATTTTGCCAGGTTTTCGTCATCAAGAAGTGTAATTTTTTAGAGACCTGAACTTTCAATGGTTCTAAAAATAATTCTTTAAATAAGACCTCAAATAAGAACAAAAATTTCATACTTGAAGTAAGATGAAAAAGCTCTTGTGGTTAGCATCCTTATTTCTTCGTTGCTGTCATCCATTCTTTTCAGAAGCTCTGGATATATCTTGTTCAGCCGTTCAGCTAAAGGAAAAAGACAGATAGCCATAGCTGCATAAAAACTAACCCACTTTCCCTCTAGTTCAATACACATTTCGACATTATGCACACTTATGTTAAGTTGATGATAAGATAATTGCTGGGATAAAAATCTGTCTATTTAAAGGGCAAACAAAGATTGATATGTGAAAAACTGATTCCATGCTGGAGGGGCCACTAGGACATTTGAATTGGAATGACAAAGCACTATGAAAATAAATCTGATTTTTAATGAGTCCAAGATTTAGCAACTTCATACAAGCTAGATGCTTAATTTTCACTATCAAGGTGAAAAAGAAGGTGCTTTCCCTTCAATGAATAATGTTAAAGTCACCATATGAATACGAAACAATCAACAAAGAAGTCGCTTGCTAGTGAAAAGACGCAGGGTTTTGATTAAAATCACGTGGTAGCATCTAGAAAAAGGAAATTGTAAACATACCATCAAATGAATCCCTGCATTCGCAAAGCAGCTTGAGGAGAGTCTTGCAAGTTACCATTCGAGTTGTTTGGTTGTCGTCATCAAGGCAAGATATAATCTGCAATGAGAAATATCAAATCGCCATAATTTATATAGCGATTAAGAGTAATTCATGAAGTCAACTATTTTTTCTCCCAAGCTAAATTCATTCATATTTTTGCACATGTTAATCACAGATGTGCAAACAAGCAGATACTTACGAGGAGTTGTTATATTTTCGAAAATTGCTCTATAGATTGAAAATATTTGAACACCAAAGCACAAGACAAAGATGTCAAGCAAAAAACTGCCAAAAGCTCTTTCAAAACGGGCACACGAAGCCTATTTTTGGTTCGCCATTATTCATTGTTGCTATACCTGAATAAGCATGTCCGAAAACACTTCGTTGATGTGTTCCGTCCTGATCACATGACCCTGCAGAAGGGACCAAAAGCAAGACATCGCAGCAGCCCGCACTGCAGCAGCAACTCTGTAAGCAAAAATAGAGTGCCCTTATATTCTTTCATTGGTCATTGTTTATAAAATGCAAGAGATGCTTTGTGTCAGCATACACGTAAATTTGCTGAGATACCGCAATTATTTGCAGTAAATGATTAATAACTGATAAAAGAATGATGCAGCCATGTGATTACTTCTGTACTACTGTCTAGCTCTCTGTAAAATATCGATGAAACAAAGAGTTTCATAGAAGTTTAAAGAAAAACTTTAAAGATTTAACTATGTCCTGATGAAGGTAAACTTTATCTAATCTAAACCGAAAACAAACTGAACTGATGTAACAAAAACACGTGTTGTTCACT
The DNA here is from genome assembly GCF_013076305.1 of Rhopilema esculentum. The sequence goes on from NW_027020025.1 coordinate 13,763,731, forward strand.
GTAGATGTTTTTCGTACAAAAAGGCATGCAAACATTAAATTCACTTTCAGTTTCAGAAATCCCCTTCGAATTATCGTTACTAATAATGGTACATGAAAAAAGGTCCTCTGTAAGTTTCCTTTTCGTAATTCATCCATATATATTGCTACGATATGCATATTCCAAATAAAACGAATATCAATAGCAAGTATATGTTTATGTGTAGGCTAAATGCTTATTGTGTAATATACAAACACAAACTGCTTACCTCCCAGCGTGCCAAATACAGTTAGGCAGAACAGCTTCCTTCAGCAGCGTAACGCAGAAAGGCTGGAGCGACTCGATGACGTCATTATCATCTCTGACACCAGTAACAATTCTTGATAGCAATGAAAACATTCTAGAATAAAACAGAACGTGAGACTTACAAAAGGCTAGTAAGAAGCCTTTCAACAAAAAAGTGATATAGGCTGAAAATTGCTATCTGCAGGATGCTTATTTCATTTAAATGCAGATCTAATATCACAAAGCAAAACCACCAGTAATGGGGATCTGCCAACAAGGAGCAGCTCCAAATTATTCTGGATAAAACAACGAATATTTTTCCAAAAATTCATTTTCTATGGCGGTTTTTCCTTGTTGACGTAGCCTGCGACTAAAGGAAACCTCCCTTCAACAGAGTCCTACATGTCAATCCGGTCCTACATGTGTGGAGGTTTTACATAATTCAACGCATCAAACGAGGCTTAAGACAAGACCAAATTAGAATATCGACACCAACCAGGAAATTTACCATATAAGTACGAGCAGTCGAGTTTCTAGTATTTTAAAATTAACTTGGGTTTAAATGATTATTCATGTCACTTAGTAGGCGATGTTATTGGTTAATTTGGCTTAGCGATTTGTTTCAATCTAATCAGCCTGCAATACTATTTTGGAAAATGAAGCTGAAATTATTGGCTGTCATTTTTTATGCCTATCACCAGAACTCAATCAAATTGAATACATCTTTTTCAAATTTTACATTTTTGCCTGGAAAAACCAGAAAAAGGCTTAAATAGCAAAAACAATATTTACTTTAGTTTTAGTTCTGGGTCATTGGTCGGTCGAAGATTCGTTAGAAAAATTTCCATCGACTGGTTGAGCATGGAAGGGAAAGCTTTGTGAGACAATGTCAGCAGCATGTCGAATTTAAGCCGTTCTGGAGAGCTGCCAGTCCACAATTCCGCATTTTCCTGGATGAAAAGTCGCATTGTGTTTGAAAACTTACAATAAGCCTAGCATAAAAATGACCATAATTTTCTACAGTCGGTAGGAAACATGAAATAACATTGTAGAATACAAAATTTATTGAAAATATTAACTGAAGGAATCTTCCTATAAAAATTATTGCTCAAAATCATCACAGATAATATTGCATAGATGACTATAAAATAAATCTATTGGTCCATTCGATACTTATAAAGTGAAATGAAAAAAGAAGTTAATGGTAAGAAATAAAAAACATCATTGCTACCTGTAAACTCGTTAAAATTCCATAGCCATGTTCTTCCACAATACGATCAACAGTTCCCAAACCCCTGAGTTGGGAGAGTTTTTCGAGATTTGCCCTGGCCTAAAAACAGTGGCAGAAATTCATGTTAATTCTAGAGTCTGTTTCATTCTGTTAAGCAAAACAAACAACCATGAATGAAAAATGACATTATCAACAAACTTCCCTCTTCAATGCAGTAAAAAAAGCTTATGGCCTTTAATTGATTAAAATATTTAACCAATAACAAACTCAGAACATAAAAACACAGGAAAATGAGACATTAGATATTTTGATCGTAAAATAAAACTGACGAGTATCGTTTACCTCTTTCATGATATTTGGATCAGATGCCATTGACATGATGTTAAGTAAAATATCGAACAGCATAAAGCTAAGGCTTAAGAAATCCAGCCCAGGTTTTGACAAAACTGCAGCAACAAGTGCATTTAATTCCTGGTGCAGCTCTCTTGTCACCGTTATGCTGACGTCAGGTGATGAGATAACTGCGCAAATTTCCTAGGTAAAACAGAACGCAAAATATGAATCATGTCATAATACACGCGCCTTTGCTTTTCAAGCTGATTTTGTGGTGGAAATCTTTTACAAGAAATGAAAGTCTTGTTCAGTATCATTCATGCATACTTTTGACCTATTCTTGCCCTTATTTGAATGTAATTTGAGCCATCACACAGCAAACACGAGTTTAAGAATGGATGACGAAGAATGCTGCAGGGTAAAATCTGAAAACCAAAACTCAAGTTGGATGCATAAATAATAGAAAGAGAGTCATAGATTTTTATTTGAGGACAGCAAAAGAAAAGAAATAGTAAAAAAAACAAGAAATTTTTATTTTATTATATAACTTAAGTATTTTTATATAGGATGATTCTGAATGACAAAAAAACGATAGACTAATTGATTATTAATGAAGGATTAATCGATGGAAACAACACGGGAAAAGATGATAAATGATAAATGAGTGGGCTGCCTGGCGCGTGAAATGTTCAAAATATCTTAAATTGATCCAAAAGGGTAGCAAAAGAAGAAGGAATCCAGCTAATGGCCTTGTAGCCGTTTTGGCTCAGTAGAGAATGTAGTAGTTATAATTATTATTATTACCATTAATGTATGACGTCATATGCCTGCGCATATGATCTTATTGTATTCTTATATATGAAGCGATCTCCCGAACCGACGTGTTTTATCTCTTGCTTACGAAGTCTACAGTGAATAATCAAATTGCAGTGAATCATCTCACAAAGAAGCTTATATAATATCGAATATACCTTGAGCTCTTTGTTCAAAAGCTCTGATACAGCACCACGAATGAGAGATGCCAAGACGGCAACGGCATTAGAGCACGATACTGCATTTGCAGTTGATACTGACTGCAAATGTGTGAGGACTAGTTTGAAGTAAATGCCTGGTTCGACGTACAGCCCAACCAACTCCGCACTGCATCTGGCCTAAAATCAAAAATGTTCTCAGATATCCATAAATCGGATTATGAATTCTAATAACATATTCCATATGTAGAGTTAGAATGAAACTTAGATGTGAACACACGGTTTAAGAGTAAATGTTCAGAAAATTTCGAAGTAAACATTTAAGAAGCAAAATATAAAATAACTTTCAGGGGCTTTGAATTAATGAATAGCAGATTCATTAACAAAAACAGGATTGGAGGAAAATAATCTGTAAAAACAGGATAGTTGTTAATACCTAGGCAAAATTCATATTTGTTGAATACTCAGCTTAGCAAAATGCTATCAAATTTGCAAAATTTTGTGTATCGAAAGATTGCATGCTAAAGCGTTTGTTAGTTAGAATATAAACTTTTTTCAGCTGCCAAAAGCTATCTTATTCAAACTCTGATTTCATTAAGAGACAAACAATTCTCCTTTACTACTAATTACTACTAATTACTACTAATACTACAAATAATTGATTGGCTATTCGCAGTGGTTGATGGAGTGATTTAATTGAAAAGGGAATTAGGAAACCTCTCTTCCAACAGCCTCTTCTTCATCGCGGATGCATTTATAAAGACCTTGAAGTAGAGGCTCCAGATGCATGGTAATGTGGTCTTCTGCGTAGAAAATTAAATGATACAGTAACTGCGAAGCCTAAAAGATGAAAAAAGCCCTTAGATAATCAGAAATAAAGAAAGATTGCAAAAATTGCGCAATGGGCAAAAGCTGTCAGTCATTTGATTACCAGACACAACTACGTAAGGAGCAAGGAAGAAAGGGAAAATGCTTTTAAATTTTAAGAAAGGGCTTTTAAATTTTTGAATACATTCGTGTTAAGAAATGTTTATTGGCTCTCTCCTCTTTCATGAAAGACTTTTGCTCCTTTTTTTAATTGTAGTTAACTAAGTTTATATATGGATTATAAATTGCTACATGGTTTCTAAGCATTCAAATGTTTTCTGTGGTATCGTCTTGTGAACTGGTCTCTTGAGAATTAATAAAAACAATTGAGGAATGCCTAAATTAGGATTGCAAGTGCTGAAAAATACCTACTTTAATTCGAGTTTCAACAACCCAATCGGTAAGGTCTCCGAGAACGGCTGGAAGAATTTTTGAGAAGTTTCGCTGCACGAGCTCTCTACAACCGAGAGAGGGTCTTTCCCCAGCTGAAAAATAGAAAATGACAATTTTGCCAAGAAGAAACAATTGATGGATTCAAACTTTGTGTAGATGATTGTCAATATAGCACGGGGAATATTGAGTAAATAAAGGGGAAAGGGTGACAGAAATGAAGGATTAATAGGTGTTGCATCACAAAAGGCTGAATATGGTCATACGTAGCGACGCAGTATGAATAATATCTAAATCCAGACATCAATCAGTATTGGAAAACATCAAGCCGCCCTACTTACGATGAACATTTTCAAAATGCTTTACAACGTGGAAATCGAGCTTCTCTTTTAAGTCATTTTCGTTTTCGGCCTCGTATTGCTGGCCTGCCTGTAATTAAATAAAGAGTGTTTACACGGCGAAAAGTACGAAGAACCTAAAAAACAAAATATGATTGAGAAACACATTATTGATTAAAACCATTTTAATATCTATTATCTAGCCATCTTCATATTTCTGGAGCCTCCAAGTTGAAAATTTAAGCAAAACTTGCAGCGTATACAAAGAGGGTTAAAATATCGAATAAAACGAGTGGTTTTACTTTGCAAATTAAGGTCAAATTCAGCTAAATGGTAAGATGAAAATCAAGAAATTAAAATAGATTAAATGGCTGAAAAACCTTGTTGCTATTAATGTTTCAAACAATCATTTTGTGGCAATTTAAAAATGGCTATGAAAAAAAACAAATATTTTGAATCAAACTTCAGAACATAGACCGAAAACCCTACGCTAGGAAATATATATACCCAGTTGTGGATCGAAATAGGTCAATCAGCAACGCGAGCACATGACTGCTGGCTGCCCAATGAGGTTGCCCAATCAGTGCAGTCTTGCCCATTAATGTTTCCGAGCACGACAGACTTGATTGGAGGCGAGCACGACAAGTATGAGTCAACAGCCATATGTGCACTGTGCTTCTCTAGAGTGAGAAATATCATACCTGGTCGAAGAGATCTTTACTTTTTGCTTTGATGTCGGTCATCTCATCAGACAATCCAGTTAACAAGAGAGGTAGAAGCTTGTGAAAAAACGAGTATCTAAAGAAAATAACCATAATACTAGCAACAGTTCCGAGTGAAATTGAGCAAATAAACACACTTAAAAATTGAGCAAATAAAACGAAACAATTCATTTTCTGACTTTTTTATCTATTAAAAAACAAAAATGTCCTCGCATGTATCCAATGTAAAACCAATACTTCAGATCTTCAGTCACTTAAAAAATAAGCAGACTTCTTGAAAAAATTACCAGGCAGCTTAAAGACCTCGAGAGCTTGTCAATGTCATACCTGTCACGTAGATTTAAAAGCCAATCACCGATTATATTTGTGACCATCATACGAACAGGAGGTGAATGATCGAATGTTCTTTGTGCGATGTGTGATATGACATTGTCTACTTCTTTGCCACTGGTCCCTTTTATGACAACGCCAATGGTCTGTGAAAAGAAAACAATAGCTGAACTAAGATCCTGCTAATATCACCCCTTCATCGGTAACACAATCAAGGTTCATCAATTAATGCTCTGTGATTAGCATCCTTTAAAACTTGATAAAAAAGTTCTTGAAAATAAATTTTTCAGACATTGACCTGTAGCTTTTCAATTTTTATTCTTCATTCAACGGTACTTTATACTAAAGCATCGATACATTTAAAATTTAGGTAAAATTTCAGTTATTCGTCACCGTTCATTTCAATTCGCATGATTTTGTGGCTTACCTGCAGGCAAACAGATCTCACTTTGTGATGCTGATGGCTGACTGAAACAACCAACGGTCGAACGAGAACCTCGCCATGAAAATAAAACTTTTCCGGAACAACAGAAGACAATTTATTGACACAGCTACAACTTTCCTGGAAAAATTAACAAAATATCAATACCTACAGAGAGCATTCAATAGTAGCAATCAATAAATAAGTAACAATTAAGATGTAGCTGTCTCATAAATAACATTAGATTTAAATTTTGACTGGCAGCTTACGACTTTTGCACATGTTCTTTGCAGTCAAAACGTTTTGCTAGATCATATAGGTTTCAGTTCCAGTTCTTGCTGACAAAATATCTAAGTACAACTAATAATACATAAAAAATCACCTAAATATGCATTAAACAATTCATATACATAGACAGTAAAAACTACAATGTACACTGAATAATCTAAAAAGGGATATAGAACAATAAAAATGATGTACTTAGCAATGAAAACAAAGTATTATTGATATAAAAGAGCGAAAAGATCCCTCTTGGACTAACCTTTTTGACTTCGGGAAATGGATCCAATATTGTAGCTGTTAAAATTTGAATGATATCTTTTACATATGGATCTAAATGATCTTTGCAGGCAGTGATAATACAGTTAAGTGACTGCATTTGTAGCAGTCTTATCTCTTCAGTAGTTTCAATTATCTCTTGTCCCCCAAGTCGATCGGTCAACACTGCAATTATATAAGGTAAATGGCTCCAAGGCTCAGGAATAGTCTTGATAAACCTTGAAGAAAGAAAATAAGCAGCTTAGATAAAGTCAAAAAATCATTAAGAAAAAAAATTTGTATTGATTCAGATTTCTAATAACCCTTGCTTTGAGACAGGAAAATGATAAATAGTCTATCAAAAAAAGTCTATCTTTAATATATGTAAGAAAACATTTGCCTGTTCTTCAATTGAATTACCTTAAAATCATAATAAACAGCTAATCCAAACTTAATCAAAATAAAACAACACTTTGGCAGTGCAGAATTTAAAAAAAAAGATCAATATTCTAATGTTCTATACATCAAAGCAACAGCTTTAGTTTATTTCAAAATGCTCGCCACATGATAAGCTATTTTTATTTTACATTTTTTCAAGTACTTTTCATTGTTGTTTCATTACACCACATCAAAAAATATGTAACAATAACATATGAAAAACTACAAAAAGAATAACAAACTTAAAACTCACTCTGTAATCATGTTTATGGAAAGTTCTCTACATCTATCAACTGGAAATGAATAGAGACTTAGCAAGGGCTTGCAGACCTCAGCGAACACTTTATCTAATTCAACAGCTGAAAAGGCATTAATCTGGAAAATCTCTTTCTGCAGTTTCTCTAATGCCCTTCTTCTTGTCATTTTGTTTCCATCAGACAAACAATTTATGTCCCTCTGGATACTCTTAAAAATAGGATATGTAATATGATGGACAAAAATACAAACTTCTTTTTATCTTCAAAAACTGTCAAATAACAACTGCCTTGAAATGAATATTCATTATAAACTTTAAATTAATATGAATATTTTCAATTCTTGAAAATAATTATTGTTTACCAGTTTTTCATAAAGTGCTTGAGCCAGTATATGTAAAACCATATGAAAGCATGAAACTTGAAGTAGTAACTAAGAGCCATCCTGTTCTATATATTAAATAGGGTATTTTCATGACTTGACATTTAGTTTACAAGGTACTCCAATACTTCAACTTCAGTTTTACTAAACTTGAAAAAACATGTGAACAGCCAAGTTCAAACAAATCTTTCATATTATTTAGCTAAAACAGAAAAAAGTTACCTAACAACCAGTTTTTCTTTGGGATGAATGTGGAAACAATTATTCCTTACATATGATTAATAAACACACACTCAAAATTAAATAATGTTTAAAAAAGGAAAAGAAACTGATTTGAAATATAACTTAAACCAAAACTAAATGTCCTTTTCACAACACAAATGCATGAATCTTGGTAATGCATATAGGAGTTCAAGATTTTCAAAACTCTCATAAAAAAATGTCTCTCTTTTCCACTCACTATTCATCCTTAGAAAACCTAAAACTTCCCTTCCATGTCTATATAAAGTTAAGATATTTTTGTTCACATTATACATAGAGATTATATAAAATCTGAGAAATATATGGAGTTCAGAAAAGTCCATGGATCACCAAAGACATACAGGATTCAATGAAAACTAATGATAGGCTGAGAAAGGCAGAAAACAAGCAAGTCTCAAGTCCTTTTGGAAATAACAAATAAAGGGACATGACAAGATATAATCTCAGCATATAAGGGTCACAGAAAGTATTATCGGGATGCAATCATTTGATTGCTAACTACAAGGTCAAAATATACAATGACGGACTGTTTTATGGACAATTATTGGTTGTTTTTGTGATTCAAGGTGACTAGCAAGGAGATGGGGAAATTAATGGCCACATACCATTCAGCACCAGACTCAACCCCTGATTTGTCCCCAGATTAAAAATTTGCTTGTGCAGCTTATGGATGCCCCTTATGGACGAATCAGGGGATAAATCTGGTGCTGAATGGTACACGGTAAATTATTAGGGAAATCAACTGTGTCTGTTGCTTAATTGGTATGACCTTGGTAGAGTAATAGTCAATGATTGTGGAAAGTGATTATGATACCAATAAAATCATACTATGTTTTACTTCAAGACTATTTCCATTCAACATCCCAGGCACGCAATAGCTAACGGCACAAATATCAAATATCACAAAATGAAAAATATCTGAACTAGGCCATTACAAGCTATTGAGAACCCTCGTGCCTTTTTATTGAAAACACCAGCAGAAATAAGCTAGTTTTTAAATTTATGGAAAGTAGCAAGAGCTACCATTACTTTCATAGAGGAACCACTATCTTTCCATTCAGTCATCTCAAACCTCTTTGATTGAGATACTATTTTAATAGCTCTTAATGTATCAATGTTTTGGAGGAAGCAGGACCCTCTTCAAAAACAGCTGATACTAAAGAGACAGCCTTATTAAACAATCCACCTTCGACGTATGGTTTACAACGAATGTACCTTGGGTGTCATAGTTTCCTGAGAGGCATACCCAAATAAAGCACTTTTTTGTATTGTTAGTTACCACTGCTAGTTTTTAAGTCCACAGATTCCAATCCATATCATACTGCGATTTAATTGAAAGCCAAATTAAATGAAAGAATATAAAATATCATCATAGTTGAAAAAGTAAAACTATTAATCGCATTTTACCTGCAGAAACGACTTAACTTTCTCGTTCTCTGTGTCACATAGGTCAGCCATTTTGATTTCTCTTCGAGCATCAAGCCTCCCATCGGTGTTTCAGTCTCTTTTGGGGAAATTCCATGGTCACCATAGAGACAGAAATATTCCTAGCAACCAAGGAACACTATCCCTCAGAAGGAGGGTGGCGCTTAGAGCTGTGCATTAAATAAGTTATTTTCGTCAAAAATGAGCAAGGACACAAAACGTAAGGTGATAAACAGAGTTTTGAAAGCTAGATCAGATCAAAACCTGGCTTTAGATAAAGTTTCGGTATGTTCCAAATTTTGTTCTGCTAAACTAATTTCTGTCTTTCTTCGACTTTTTGGCAAACCAATTAGGCTTCGAAAAATAAACAATACATTATAAACGTCACTTAAGTATCTGTCATTCCTACTTATGTGACAGATTCTAAAGTTTGAATCGGGATATCTGCCTGCATTTAAACTACCAAGCCTGCTTAGCATTTCATCTCGCTTTTCTGGCTGTCTTAGATAAGCAGATATTTTAGATTAAAAAAACTGGCACAGTCAAAGCAAGCTTTTAATTATTAGAAATCAGGACATATTTTCCAGGAACTGCTAAGATAGCACCTGCATAACAATAATCACCTCTCACCACACTCACAAGGAAAGTCTATCTGCTTCAGCAAAGCAAACTTGTGTTTTTTCCGCGAAAGCAAGATAACATCATGAACCCGTTTTGGTAACAGATTTTAACAAGTTGTGATTAGGGCAAGTTACCCAACACCAATTTATAACGACAAATAACTACTGTTAAAATCTGTAAATATTAAAGGTGTAGACTTCTAATACAGTTTAAACTCTATACTTTTAAATCTAAATTTGTCTGATAATAATACTTTACTATGAGACAGGGCTGCAAAAACAAAGATTAGAGGTAAAGAACTTTTGGAATGTTCATGTGTGTACAACTGGGAAGGACCTCCTTTACAATCAGGTTAAAAAGAGATCAAGTGTAACAAATTATCAGTGATGTGTAAATCAACAAGAACAAGACAGATAGTAAAGTATAAACTACAATACTTTCTATGTTTCTTTATCTATGGGAAAATTTGCTTTTTAAAATTAAACGAATCGATAACTAAAATGACTTAGGTCACGATATTGAGTTGAGAAGTGTTCTGGAGAAAAACTGGTTGTGAAAATTCCCAAATTCAAACACTCTGTTTCTATTGTTTCGATTGATACAATTATGATGCTGTTTATCTGTGAGATTTCGCAACAACCTAACATTTATGGTTTAACGAATGTTTAACAAAAGGGCTTGTAATTATCCAAAGGAAAAGTTCATTAAAAATCTCTCTACATTAAGAAAGATTAGGCAGTATTGGTCGAGCAAATACTGAAATCCACCACCACTTTACGATGCATGCTATATTTATGTTAAACAATCTCAAGAAAATTAGCTGTTATTTTAAATTATCAACGAACAGACGATTCAAGACGACATTTATCGACAAGAATGTAGTTCAAAACATGATATTACGCCTAGACCACCAAAGGTCCCTCCGAAGACGACAAGTTAATTCCAATAAATCTTGCTGCGACAAACAACCTATGTTGCGAAATTATCAGCATTCTTTCTGGGTTTCATGTTTACTCGTGTTATGCCATCAGCCAATCCAGATTGAATCGATCTACAACAAATTTCAGGTGTTTTCATAATGATTTTTGTGACATAGAAAAAACTTCGTGAAGTTATTTTGCCTAAGTTGGCTTCAAAAGTTTCGATGAGCTTGACCCTTAACCTTGACCTCACTTGACCTGCTGACCCTTAACTCATAAACCAAATACGCCTTAACGACTATCGTGTAAAAATGAGCAGACTATACAAGTAATAAGTGTTTAAAAACATACAAAAAAAAACTATCAACAAACAATTGAAACAAATCATGAATCAGGCAGATTCAAGAAGATTGACGTTGGTATATAGAAGCAATTTAACGCCCAAAAAAATGAGAGACCTTTGATAAATTGTTATAAACTTACATCTCATCCATCTCTACATCCTCGTCTTCTTCGGGTACGTGTAAATATGGGTTACTTGCGGCGGGTCGGAATTTGTATCTACAGAGAAAGAGAACACCGTAGGAAGATGAGAGAGATGTTACATATAGAGAGATGCTAATGATGTTACATATTAACTAAAGATAAGATTATCTCCTCTTCCCTAAGCTTATTAAGTGACGTATTAGCTAGAGAAGCTTCCAAGTAATGCGATGGAGGGCAGCCTGAGGACGAAACCGGGAAAACTGCACTGGTAATGAAAAAGTTGATGTAAAATGGTCCTGATGCTGAAACAAGACAACAATGAGTTATGAATACGAGTGATAGCAACATGTTAAATACAAGGAAGAAAAATGAGAATAACTTAATATAATAAACAGCTGACACACTGCTCATTATTGACCTTGACTGTCAATATAGCTCTAGAAGTAGCAGCAAACAAATGTGATCAAGTTTTTTGGAATATGATTGAAGAGTACTGATAAAAGATTCTTACGAAAGTGAAATTAGTATTAAAAAGAGAACTTACCCAGTGACAACGAAGAACAACAGTGACGCCAACTCCGTACATAACTGTGAAGAGAAAAAGAAAGCCAGTCCTTTAATATGTTGATGATTTCATTAGTCTTTCATGGAACAGACATGAAAATGAGCTTTAACCTAGTAAATTGTCTGATGACTATCTTCTTTAGTGAAAATGTAACTGATAAGATCTAATATAAGATAAAAACTAAGATATGAAAATACTTGAAGTTGTGACCTTTTTCAGTTCTCACTTAAAAGCTACAGATTAGAGCATTGTGTAAAACAAAACTCCTTTTTGGTCGGATCTGTTAAAAGGACACGCTATTAAAATAACGTAATATCAAGCTAGTATGCCCAGCGCATGTTACCTTAGTCCACCAGAAACTTTCCTACACTACAAAGAAATAACTGCTCTGCTAAACAACAGAGCCGGGCAGTAAACACACTGTCCAGAATCAGGTTTATTATGCTTTAAAATAAAAGAAATCTTAAAAATGTTTCTTTAATCTGTCAATTAACATAAAATGCTGGACAGACTAGCGTCCCATTAAGTTATTGGCTAAATAAAAAATTGGCAAGCAAGACTGGACAGAATTGTACCTCCAGAAAGAAATGCACTAGAAATGCACTAGAATCACACTTTCAACTCTTGGAAGATCAAATAAAAATAAATAACTAGAAAGAGCAAGAATACTTACAGGATCCAGCCATATATAGTTAAATGGAACAGTTATCTGTGAAAATAAAAACATCAAGCATATATATATTTATACAGAGATAGAGAGTGTAATTGATAACTACTATGAAGAAATAATTATCAAGTTTAAATATTTCAGAGCCAAATGGCATTATTCACAGGTACGAAACATGTTCGGTGGGTTTTAGTATAAAGGGCAACATAAATTCGAAGGGCTAGGTTAAATATAATTTTAAAATTTCACCATGGTTGTGAAATTTATTACTCTTTCTTGAAAACTCCTGAAAAATATCATTTCTATAACTTTTTCTAACAAATATATAGCAACATATAAAAATAGCTTTTACTAAAGGTTTAGGAAATTTTTCTAGGACAACCGTCGCCTAAATTTAAAAGTTGATTTAAGAAAAGAAATGAATGATAAAAGCGAAATTAAAACTGAAACAATATATAAGTAAAACAAGTATCAAGGAATGAAATTCAAGTCTCTGATTATATGAGTTAGAGCTTTTCAAAAACAATGCAGTGTTGAAAATTTTGCTCACTTTCCAAGCCAGTTCTAAATCAGTTGTACTTAAAAGTTGATAATACACACCTTTATCAAGTAAACAATAATTCTGGTGAAGTATATGTAGCAAACGATCTGTAATTACAAAATTTCAGAATTAAACTAAATCTCTGTTGATGATGAGACCAGATTGGACAAGCAAGAGACCATAGCTAGACAATGAAACCAAAACTAGGCTTGAGAAATACTGAAAAAGTCGGGACAACTGGAATGTCGGGTAAAGACACCAGACTGCAGGTTCATAACGACGATAGACATCTGTGAAATACATCTTTTTCTATTCAAAGCAAATTTCCTCTTAATCAAAGTAGAGCAAAAAAATTTCAAACTAAAAAAATGCACTTCTTTTACTAGTAAAGATTTTTAATTTATTCTATTTAACAATGAAAATATAGCTATTATAATTAGAGAAACTGCACAATAAAGGTACTACAAGCTTTAAGAAATAAGTTTTTGGTACTGCAACATATGTTTCCGCAATTTCGTGCTACGTTCAAAGCTTTAAGAATGTAGGCACAAAGAGACCATAGCTAGACTTGAGGAACATTAAAAAGTCGGGACAACTGTAATGTTAGGTAAGGGCACCAGACTGCATATTCATAACGATGGTAGACATCACATCACATCTGTGTAAGTCTTATTTCATTCAACGCAAATTTCCGCTCAATCAAAGTAGAGCAAACAATAAACATATGAGCTGAAAAATGTACTTCTTTTCCTGATTTCTAATTTATTCTATCTAACAATTAAAATATATCATATTGATATCTTTCATCTTCTGTCGTGGTGTATGATACATGCATGACTGCAAAATACAAAATTTTCTCGGTTTATCATTATAAAAAACGTGGACTCATAACTGAAGAGATACAAATATTCGTCCCGAGAAATTTCTGCAAATGTCACCGGACTTACCAAAACGTAGAAATGTCGAAACAGCTTTAGCTTAGCCAAACTTATCGCAGCTGCAAAAATAATTTCATCATTTATATATGGGCAAAGAATATAATAGATTTAACATGACAACATGCACATGCATAATAGAAACAAAAAAGATTCTATGATAAAAAATTCAACAGACTATTCATGTGGTGTGATGGCAGTATCAGATTCAAATGTTTCCATGACTCTTCTGGTAAATCTCCAGTCCTTACGAAACTGCAAATTACTGTGTTTGAAATGTACATAATTATTTTTATTACAGCAGTATTTCTTTCTGAAATAAAAATAGCAATTTAAAGGATCAAATCACTTTAAACTAACCTTTTCCGTCAGTTTTTGAAGCTTCTTGAAGGTGTCTTATTGACCTGTGGAAACAATTAATAGTTTTGCGAAATATTTTTTCAAATTGTCTGATTGATTCGATTATCAACTTAGTGTTGTTAGATGAGCTCATATTGCAGAAACATTTATCTGAATCTGAAATGTAGATAATATGGGAAGTTTGTTGTCAAAATATGGAAACATGTAATCTGTTGTCTAAAACCAAGTTTCGTAATCACAAAGCCTTGCAAAATGTCCAGTCATGCAAACTGAATAAGAAGCAGCGAAATATTTCTAAATAATATTACAAATCAATAGACCATATTTCAATCGATTTGGTTTCAACTTTTGCTCTGATGGGCCCCGTATGCCGGGGCGAAATATTAGCTTTCACTGATTTACGGGTTTTTATTGTTGTTTATTCTCGGCGTATTGTGGTGTTTAATATTTGCTACATTTTCAATGAAATACTGATCGTAAAAAAAATACATAATGTAATTGCTGAAAAGGGTACTCACCATACAACAGGGAATAAAACTGTACCACAGCAGATCAAATCAACAAGAATGAATATTTGGTTGTAAGAACAGTCAAGGGAAGTACTAAAGATTTTTTATATCAAAATCAAATGAATACTAAAGATAGAAGTTTGAGGTTTGAACTTAAACAAATATGTAAACCAAGCCTTCTTGTAGTGTGCTGCACAATCATACCAATGAAATTAAATGTTATTAAAAGTTAGAACTAAGATCTTAGTGGAACAGTTACATGTTTTAGCAATTCCTCAATTTCTTCAAAGTAATTACGCATGATTGCAAAGATACCATTCTAGAAAGTAGTTCACGTAGACTGCTGCTTGAATAGGTGTTTTTCTACTTGTAATACAACTTTGTAGTGCGTTACAATTCTTCGCAAAACATCTCACTAATAGCTTTAACTCTAATTTTACGAAAAAGGTTTGCAATCTGCAATATTGTTTTGTAATATTCACTGATAGACGATTATTCCCTGTATAAAAATATCAAAGAAACTCTTTGATTGTTTACAAATAGCAGAGTATTGTTTCTACCACAAGCGTGCGCGAGGGTGCTCTTGAAGGATGTTAATGTTGTTTGAGTTTTGAAGCTTAGTTTGTGAAAGCTTAGTGTCAAAGCTCATAGTATAAAAGCTCATAGTATAAAAGTTAGACAATGCTCCAAAGAAACTTCTATTAAATCATTTTGAAACGAAGAGGATATCCATGTCTTATATTGTGCCTTTCCTTCTTCTGTTGAATCAATCATGATGGAAGCCACGTTTGCAAGAATCTGAAAATAAATGCAAAATATTGAGCAATTGACGCATTTCAGAATAAAGCTGTTCCTTAACAAAGAGTAAACATTTCGCAATGATCACAATCAATAAAAGATGCTACAAATACTCCCCTGAAACTGTCATCAAACATGCCTCTGGGAGGCATTAAAAACGATATTCTTCATAAGCAAACCATTTATTTGACAGATAAAATGACACAAGTTACAAACAAGTTACAAATATGAATCAAGAACGATAGATCAAATATTGAACATCCCAAAATGATATAAATGTAATCACACAAAGCTTAGCTTAGATTTAACCCGCTATTATCGGGTTTTTATTCCAGATTACAGTGTACTGAATAAAATTCAAACTATTCAGAGTATAGTATTCAAAAACGACTACAGGTTTTTATCACTTCGACTTATATTTTCTCTCTCTTTAACGAAGATGGTGGTTTATATACAGTAAGAGAACGGGCCTTACCTGGAGAGGTATGACAATCATGAATATGCGTTTTTCTTTCGTGGAAAGCACTTGTTTGACGAAGAAGAAGCCAGTGCCGATGAGCACAATACAGGTGAACATGAGCGCACCCTTCAGCCTATAACGCACAATTAGCTTCATATAAAACACTAAAACGATTCTTGAACTGATATATTGCCTTAACATTCAACCAAAATAAGGCATCTAGCTAAACTCCTTGTCGTTCAGGTTAATGCATTACTTTTTGGTAATCATCAAAAATCAATAATACTTTAGCTACATCAGTTATTCTACGATATGTGTTGCCAATTCAAAGCCTAGTCCAGATTATTGTCTAGTCCAGATATTAGAATGTCGGCTTATTCCACTATTACAAGACCAGAGATAACGTAAATATTATTATAATACCATTACATAGCTCCAGGTACCTTAGAGCAAACGCTAAAAGTGACAATTTTAACGGATATTGAGTCATTTGCATTGAGAAGACACGTCGTGTATTCTGACGATAGTAGCATTAAATAATTATGTGTAAAAATCTTGATAAGTCGAGAATATATACCATGATAAATACGTTAAACATGGGAATGTTGTAGTTTCTTTCAGGCCATAGCTGATATTTACTTACAAATGTGTTATATAAAACAGCACAGCCCATGATTCCATTCGCCTGCCATCTTTTCCAATATAGTAGTAATTTATCTAAAAAGAAGACATGAAAATAGGCACATTGCTTAGTGCTATTGATAAACTATTTTCACGAAATCGCTCTTCGTCCACAGTCAAGGAGTCAAGCATAACCTAGCCACATGTTGAGGGGGGGATATTTCACGAATGCTGTGCTATTCGCATACCAAAAATACGTCACTTCCTATCCAAAAATACGTCACTTCCGATCCGATAATTCCTCACTTCCTATCCAATAATACGCCACTTCTTATCCAATGATACATCACGTACTGTCACATCTTTAATTTACTCAAAAGATATAATCTGTTTTCTATATATTTATGACAAGAACACCAACGAAGCTGTCATCACAATAATTGAACGATATGGCCTACACTGATTACCTCTCGTCACTCTTCCTTAATGATCACCCTTCCTGATCAAAGATAAAGATACTTACTGCATGAAATATCAGGGAGAACGACTTCAGGAAAACAACAACGGCCATCAAATAGTGAATTTTAAAAGTCCATTCTCTAAAATTAGGAAAAAGTGTCTTGAATTGAATTGAAGTGTATATTATGAGCATGAGAAAAATTAATTGATTCTGCGTGTAAAAGATGGGAAATGTTATAATTAAGTATAGCAATCTTTAAATAAAATGAAACAAAATCTCATCCGAAGATTTCTCACCTCAGTTTTCGCAGTATACTTAAATAGACGCACCCAGCAATGAAAAAAATTACCGAAATGACTCCATATATTGTTGGCAATGGAATCTGGGATAAACAGAGCATTTAAAATGAATGTTATTGCAGAAATGACAATGTGAAATAAAAACAAAGTTATTTCAGTGCAGTTTATAAAAATGTTTCTGTGCGCCATTAAAAAATAAAGACCACTAAAGTTGTGGATTAACCGCGGCTTAATTGTGGATACTGGCTTAGCAAGCTATGGATACCAACAACAAGAGCGTTAAAACATGGTAAAGAAAAGTACAATATCCAGATTAAGAGATTTCATGGAAAGCGTGATAGGAAACTTTTATATTTTATGTACAAACAGTAGCGGACACCTAGGGGGCGAGAGAGTGCGATCGCCCCCCTCCAATATTTTGGAAGACAATAGACTTTTGTTCCAAAACAATGGATCAATGTGACGTCATCTTATCAAAATAATAGGCTGGTCCCCTCCAAATATTTGGCAAGTGTCCGCCACTGTATACAAAAACAAAAAAGATTCCATCATTTCAAAATAAAAATAAAAATACGTTAAATTAAACGAAAAGTGAAAGTATTCCTCGAGAATATTTCTCGACAAATTTCTCGGTTATTCGTTACAGGATTAAAATTTTTCGGGAAAATTACAGGAAAACCATCAAGATCCTTGCTTCTCTGAATAAAAATATCTTGAAAATGCTCTGTTTTTTTCACTCTCAAAACCCTTCAACCGCATAGTATAACATTCGTACAGTGCTTGGTAAAACTGTAAATTGCGTTTAAAAAAACTGCAGTAGGGGGTGCGATAAATACATGGAACAAAAAGGCAGGAACTAAAAGATTTCAAACTTACTTCCCCAGCAGCCAGGAATGTGTCTTTGTTATGTTCTATTATTCGAAGCTAAAAGAGCAAAAATATAATGAAGATTAAGTTAGAAAATGCTGCTTGCCACTGAGCTCTTATCTGCGGATCATTCTCATTCAAACTGGCTACCCTAAAAGCCAGTAGCCTTTGTTAAGTAGGAGGTTTTTGATGAGGCTACTTTTTCGTTTAGAATCAAGAGAAGGAAAAGACGAAAACTAAAGAAATTTTTCACATATTGTAATATCTTGCTGCTAAACGTTTTCTACGAAGTTATGTATTTAGATCGATCATTTTTAGAACAAATAACACACTATTAAAAAGCTAATAACAGTTTGTTATCCTGTTATTTTCTTTGATATTGCAGGTTGCTCAAAGGACCAAACACTTCATTTGCTATATTATTTTTACGTGTTTCATTAACATTGTTTTGATCCGACAAAATCGATTTAAGGAATTCCCATTGCTACTGATGTCCAAAATCTGGAAATAACTAAACGCAAATTAACTAATTATTCCATGGCGAAAAAATATTTAGCCAAAATTCTCCTTGCGAAAAATGAGCGTTATCTAAATAAGGAAAATAATCAAAAACAAAATTTGCAGCCCACCTTCATGTCAATTTTTACAGGAGTGTCGGTGTAGCAGTTGTGGAAATAGAGGTTATAAAGACCCTCATTTCCTTCATTGATTATAATCGTTATCTGAAAAACAAATGGATTTGGTTTGGAATACAATTTGCAATACACTTGATAAACTCGATAAAACTGCTCGTTTTTTCTTATTCTGTTCATGGAAATATCAAAACAGGTAACAGAATTGAGAGAATAGTAAATTCAGGTTCAACATTAACAAAATTTGATACCATTAATACATGACAAAGCTTGATTAAATAAAATTTAATCATGTTTAATTTGTGACAGGGTACGCCTTTTAGGTGCACCTTGGGCTTTTGTTTTTTGGCACAGATTGCACGATTGTGGAGTTTGTGTTTATTGTAGCAGGGCTCGAGCAAACATTACATTGTGTCTTGTATACGGCCAAAGCAACAAGCGTGCAAGTGTACATTGGCCTTGGATATATAAACTTTCATTCTCATAATATAAGTTTCATTCTCACAAGACAGCCTAAAGTTGGACTGTGGAGGGTCTTTGCGACCCTGCCCACCCTACCCATGCCTGCATCAGTTAATGCTTGCGACTTTTTACATGAACAAGGTGTTGCTAGTTGGCGGAAGAAGGCCATTGTTTCTTCTTTTCAAACCTCTCAAAAACGGTTGGGGTTTTATTTATGGCCGTCTTTGCGTTTGGCGCAACGACAGCTCAAAAATAAATGTTCCAAATGTTGAGAGAACGCCACTTTCAGTCTTATGATTGACAATGTTAAATATTCTGAGGACCATCTTACCCATAATTGCTAAAGGTTTTTGTTTGGTAACCTGGAACAAATATTAAATGTCCATTTCTCAGGTTGAGACTAAATCTCCTGTTGCTAGTTGTTTTGCTTGAGGTAACACTTAACTTAAACTACTGTGCTTTGTTGTAACTACTGTGCTTTGAAACGTAATAGCCAACAAAATAGAAAATACACTGCTTACCGTTCCAGCAAACATATTTCCAGTCAGGTTGAGAGGCAGTTCTTGGCGATGTGATCCTTCTTTCAAGGAAACAACATCAGGTTTTTTAACATCTCTCACTTTCCGAGTCTTGTTTTTATTATCTCCCGAAGGTGTAGCATCAATCGTCTTTACAATATCAACACCAAGTTTTGGCAGCAGCTTTCTCACATAATCCAAAAGACTGCTTTCATACCATGCTTGGTCTGGCAATCGGATGTTACTCACGTTCAGCGTTTTAAACGAGGGACCAAATCGCTCAACAATGATTCTGAGCAGAGAGGACGAAATTATTTAAGACTTAGGACAACATTTTTCAAATTTTAAGTGAGAAGGTAACATTATTACAAATAGGTATGATATGTATAAAGTTTGTAAACACTTGTATAACAGAAGCACGATTTTGAATTCTTGAATTCAATAAGAGACAAAATGTATTTTCAAGGAAATAAAACGAATGAGTCTCTACAAGAAAACAAAAAAATATATAATAGCCCAGCCTAAAGAATATATCTTTGGGTAATAAATGCATTAAAGATTGTTGAGTTAAAAACGAGAAGAGAAGTGAGTTTTCAGTACTTTTTTCTTGAGAAGTCCAATGTAAAAAGCATCATTTCAACTTGCTTGGCAAGCCCATCCCTTTCTTGTAAAACACACTTATCAGTGTGCTGTTCCTGAAGATTATGAAAAAGTACAAATATATTTAGCAATTCAATAACAGAAAAACAAAACATGATTAATAAATCTTATCAAATAGTTAATTCAAATTCATTTTACACACCTCTACCTTTGTAGATAAATCTACTCTTAGATCTTATAAATCTAAGGCTGCCTTGGATTATAAATCTAAGATCTAATCTAAGATTGGATTATAAGATCTTATAAATCTAAGGTTGCCTTGGACTACTATCATTCAAAATGGTAAATCAAGAATGGTCTTAACATTATGTTAAACTCCTCATGATTATAATTAAAATGTTTAAAGCAGTGGATCTTTTTTCTTTCAAACGTGACAATTTTCAAGGAAGCAATAAATATATAAAAACAAACCATATAAGATGATACACCATCACTTCCAGTCTTTTCTAAACTAAAACCAACCTACCATCATCAAAGAAAAAATAAAAGCTAAGTTAAAGTAATATTTATCATAAGTGAAATATGCAAAAAACCAGCCTTTTCAGTTTAAATTGATGATAGACCTCACCCTATAAAGTAAATGCCCTAGCAAAGTAAATTGGATGTCTAATGGCTGCCCATTTAAAAAAGGATTTTGCCCACAGCAGACATATAAAATCAAAAGGCAGCATGAGAGCTTCTATAAAAATAAAAATTTAACCAGCTGAAGGATTTGTCCAGTTGCTAATGGAATTAATAAAAAACCAAACTGAAACAGAACAAAATAGAAGGCCAATCTCTAGTTACCACAATACAAAATCATTTTGAAAAAGACAGATTGTTGTATTGCATTGTTCTAAAATGACAATATGAACACTCATATATAACCTAACAGCATAAACTTTTTCAATAATTCTAAAGTTTCTCCTACAAAACATGCTTGATAGTGTCTAAGAAATGGAGAAGTGTTAATAACAGCAAAAATGTCTACGACAAAAAAGTCACATTTTGTTTGCAAACATGAAAATAAGTGTTTAGATATTATTAACCCTTGCTTAAAATACCCATTGAGAGGAATAGATTTAAATAGCAACGGGTAGCATTTTTAAAAAAGGACAGAGACACCTGAGTTGCAAAAGATGATGAAAACATAAATAATAATAAAAACTGATAGACTTTTTAAAATTAAACATATACTTTATAAAGTTGACTCAAGATGAGACAAGCTTGATTGAAATTAAGAAATAGCTCACCAAATTATTGAGTTTTACTTTGGGAGATGGTTTTTCAACTTTGGGTGAAACATAAATGATATCAATCATGAGGCCACCACCCTTTAGAAATCCAAAAGTGCTGACAGCAAAGTTTCTTCTAGCATCATTCTAAAAATGAACAGATATTCTGTTGGTAAAAAAACATGCAAAAACAGGAAAGAATGAGCTGTAAATAGATACAAACTTGCCATCACACAAGTCTGTCACCTTCCAGTTACATGGTAACTGCCATAATATAAACTTTGAGATGAAAAGAAGTAACCAGAATTTTTCAACCAGAATATAAATAACATTTGCAAATACATTAAATGTTTTGCTAGAAAAGTTTCCCTCTTATAATTCTGAACTATGAATTTATTACATATGTAAATGTGCTAATATTTCATCAATTTCTAATTAACCAGGTATAATGTTGATTAACACCCTTTGTTATCTAAATTGAACTCTAGAAAATTGGGTATTTTTGTCACTGTTAACAAGCAAATCAAAGCTTGATAAAGACTTTAAAAGCCAAATTACAGTAACAAACAGCTCACATTGGCTCAGACACAGGTTGGAAAGTGGGGAGCAAGAGAGATTTTAGCAATCATAGCAAAAGATTTTTAAAAAAGCTCTGTCTTTTGCAAAAAGGGGCCATTGGCCCCTTTGTCAGAGTCCCTTGTTCAAATCATGAAGATCTTTGTTGGGAAAACATTCACCACTCATTTAACTATGTTCAAAAAATTTACTTTTGTCTGTGCCAGGAGACCCAGAACAAGCTCTTAACTTGTTCTGGTTTTTCTATTCCACCAGAATATTAGCTTTCAAATAGAAAATATTAACTAAAAGTTTTTCTAAGGAATCTTTTTTACATTTTGTGCAGCACATTGATACCTTCCAGCAGGCTTATGAAATCAAAGAATCATTTTTTACCCTACTAGGCAAGATACAATTTTCATCATTTTTTTTTTAAATATTAAAAGGCTTACTGGATTAGGTAAAGCATAATAAAGATTTGATTAAAAAAGTAAATTACCATTTTTTATTTTTGAGTAAATAAAAATTATCATGAATCTTATTCTTATGAGAATTTACACAAAGGAACTGATAAATAAGCCTGTGAAAAATTAGGGGATTGCAGACTTTTTGTAAGAAATAGCCCATATGAGTGACCAGCCATCACACTTACAAACTTACAAGGGTTAATTGGTTTATTTTTGTAACAGCAACTTCTCCTGCCATTGCATTTTTTGCAATAAATGTTTTGCCAGACAGGTGATTTTTGCTATGATAGTCATAAAATTCAATCTCTTTGGAAAAGGATAGTGAAGTGAAAGGTACTTTTCAGAGCTTAGAACCTTTTACTCTTATAAAAACAGGCATATTTCTGGTAGGAAATTCGAAGAAATTGGTAAGAATTGTTGATTGGGGGATAGAATAAAACAGCAGGTTCCTTCCAACCTAACTTACGAAACTTCCCTCAAAGAGAACAGCTTACTCAGCTTAAAATCAAGGGGCATTTACTGGAAACCCAGATTGCATGAAAAACTATAATGGCAATAAGTTTCAGATTATTGGCAAAGCCTGTAGCCATTCCATCCAGCAGTTTTGGAATCCATCTTTTTTATAGTTGGTACATATGCTGAAATAAAGCAATTGTCTATTCCATGTTTGGTACATACGCTCAGAAAATACAAATTAATCGAGGAACTGTCAATAACTAGAGCACCATCCGCCATTATCCCAATGTGCAAGTCTTGCTAAATACGCACAATGTCCCGTGCATTTAGTTTGTTTACAAAACTGTGACACAGCTCCTTTAAGCCAGGCTTAAGCATTGAAAGTGTGCATATTGCTAGCCCTTTTCATAGAGAAATTTTTGCAAGGGCAATAAACTGCCTGCATGGATCAGCCTACGAGGGTGATTGCCCGACTAACATTATTTGTTAAAAGAAGTCCTAAGGGTATTATCCAACCACATTACTGTCCACTGATGACTACGGAACTTTGAAGTTGAATTGACTTTGAAGAAAATTTGTTGTGGATTATGGAAAACTTTTGGACGGTATAACAGAGTTCTACACATTTGCCGGACGCAGTATTTTTCGAAAATGATGAAAGGGTTACAGAATTTTTATAAAGTTTTAAGGATTTGTGGAATTATTCAACTAATGTCTTGTAAAAACATCTTGGAACAAAGGTCCTATCAAAATTTTTAAGGCATGGAATTTTGGATGAAGATGACTGGAACTGTGGATTTCTACCCCCTTGATGTCCTCCTTTTCGATAGCACTTGCATTCTAAAAAACGTTCAGCTTAAAGGCCTCAAGGAATCCTTGACGACGTCTTGAGAAGATGTGAATTGAATAAAAATGACAACAACAATAGTGACATTTGTTGCTAACTATTCCCTAAGTGTTCTATCTTTCTCTTGCAGGTGATACATGTTTTTGCAAGGGCGGTCAATAGCCCACATCAATAATTTGGCGAGGGCAATGGCGATCGCCCGCTTGAAATGAAAAGGCATGATATTGCGCAATAGCCATATATGTCGCCTTAATTTTGCGCTGCTATGATTTACTGCTAAATTACATGTTAATTAGATCTGGGATTTTCATAGTATGGAAAATTAGCTGAAACGAATAAATAGACAAAAGCTCAAAATAACAAATTTCTTTGGGTCCATAGGGCCGTCGCGAGGCAAGCCTTGTTGGGTGGGTGTTGCCTGCAATATTATCTAATTAAAAAATAATTACCTTAAATTCTTAAGTTGCTCTAACCAACTTCTGTAATAAATTTTGTCAATCTTATTGTGTGGCATATATAATTAGCAACTTTCCATTTTTATATGATAATACCAGCCTTTCCTAATAGTTTTGTCAAATCTGTATGTCGAATTGGCAAAGGATACAACTACCCAAGGCACTGTGGTTGCTGCCCAAGGACTAGAAAATTTTCGAATTTTGATGCTTCCAAGTCCCTGGAAAATGCACTCTTTTAAGGAAATTTTACTAAAACAATCCTCCCAATCCTATTTAAAATTCTTTTATTTTTGAAAACAAATTGAACAGAAGATAAAAACAACTGGTACAATTTCGCCGTGGTCTTGAAAAATTCCATATTGTCAGTTACTTCTAAAGCTAGGTAACAAGTAGCACTGTTTGTCAACTTAGATCCCTTTTTCCATTTTCGCATGCTTTTTGAATGTTAAAAACAATCCGGAGCTCGTTGTGAATTGCAGTTGACGCTTCTACCAAGAAACTTTAGGGAAAATTTTACCAAAAGAGGGCCTGGATTTTAAGATTTTGTGCCAACGAGAAATCTTCAAATCTTCAAATCATTGGTGTGACACCCCCACACCCCCTGGTCGCGACGCCCCTGGCTACGGAGAGTTAATCTGTCTTTTTCAAAACTATTATTGCTTTATTAAATCGATTGGCAACAGATTACGGTTTAACTCAAGCTGTCTTTAGTAAGAAAATTCCCTTAATCCGAATCATTCTGAAACTTCTGACAAAACGTGTGCAACAAAAAACTCATCAAGCTCTTTATGGAGTGATAGGCGACAAGTAGTTGACTAGCAAGTTCAGCTGTTGTTGGTTGGTGGTTTGGGAGGCGAACTCCTTCCTTCCTAAATTGTATAGCGAATGACTGTATCGTTTACACCTCGACAAAAAATGCAAGAAGTTAACTCATACCTCTATCATTAAGCTATGTCTCCTCGAAGAAACTTTTGACATCACTGATATCAAAAGTACGATCTTGAAAGCCGCGACGATTGAGCGGTCTTGACAACGCAATTTATAAGAACGTGACGCCATTTTCTCCGGTAAATTCTGTTCACCGTCTGCCTCTATTTCATGTCGCGGCTAATGATGAAAGATGACTTTTGCGACTTGACGTGTCATCCCATTCGACATCATCAGCACAATGAAAAAAGTGCAGGGAGTTTTTACTGGTCTGTTCTGTTTTCAGTGCTGAGTTTGGCAAAACACGTATAAGCCTTCAACAAGTAAAATGACAAGGGTGGATTTTTTACTGTTAGTAAATACTACGTCAGCTAAACGAGAATGTTGAAAACCCCTTTTAAAATGCCATAGGCACAGACGATGGCAGAAGATAAAAAAAGGGAGAATTCTAACAGAGATGGCAGTGAAAAATTGAGCCTGGGGGAGAAAGCTACGAATCAAGTTTAGTGGGAAAGAAGGACCGATCCGACGCGGAAGAAAATTTCTGAAATTATACCTCCTAGAATCGCTAACAACAATAGCGCCGACAACGGGATACAGCCACTGACCTCAAAAAAGACTGGATCTAGCTTCTCCAGCCCAGCATTGATTCCACATTGCAGCGTTCATCTTGAGACCTGCCGTGTTGTATGAGACGAGAGTGCAATCACTTTGGTTTCAGTTCAACTTGCTTTTTCATAGCAAAATTCAAAGTAACCGTTGAAATAAAAATTTGCAGCATTTAGTGACGTTAAACATTTTTGACATGGTATTAAACTTAGGTAACGGAGAATCCACTGTTTACTTATTTTCCTAGGCCTGTGGTGAATATTAAGGAATTTAATGATTAATGCACAACTTAAATCGCAGCACTGTCTGTGCACCACTTTTACAAATAGCAGCCCAAAGCTTTAGGCAAGAGAGGTCTAAGGATGGAAAGATTCAATCGCTTTCTCGCACTGATGTAAATGTAAGAGAAAAATAGGTTGTTTGATCAAGTCTTTTTTTCAGATCAGTAGGTACAGCTAGGGCAGTACCCTTGGCCCAAGCCCTGGTGGGGACCTATATAAGAAATTGACCCTTTCTTTAATCTTCAACAATGATGCGTGGTTATTCCATGCTTCCTTCTAAAATAACCCCAAAAGACCCTAAATTTGACGTTAAAGTATGTCAAAGTAGCTCTGTGTTGTTAATGCTTGATACATTTCTCGACAATCTTAAACTCAGGCTAGCAAAGCTGGTCCGTCAAAACAAAATAACATACAACGACGGCTTTAACTTGTCACTGCTATGGGTAACAGTTTGAACAACATATATCGAGAAAGAGGGGCTCAGAAGTTCACTCGATTTTAATTGACACATAACTATCTTTGTTAAAGATTTTGTCTAAGCAAGACTGCAATCACACCTATTTTGAATAAAAAGAAGCCCAAGCTGAAGGTTTGCTTGCAGGGAAGATTGACATTTTTAAACCATCCTTCAAAGCGCTGTATAATTTCCGTTTTCACCTTCAAGTTCAGAGAGGGCGTTTCCAAGAGCAAAAGCAGGGCGTGACCAAAATTTTTTAAAGTAATTTGGAGCCTCGGTATGGCATATGGTATTCCCTTGAGGACCGTCCCGTGTGGCGGCGGCCCTGCCTAGGAGGACATCTCTTTGGCTTAAATATGACAAAGTATTGTGCCGCTCAACTTAGGTTATACAATTTGACGTTTCTAAAAAAAATTGATCATCGTTTATTGGGAATAGATGGGAAGGGAGGATCCATGATAAAACTATAGTGATAGGAGTTGGAGAGGAAGGGAAAATGCCACCAAATGGTAAGAAGACCAAGAAAAAACATTGCAATATAAGTCGTTATAACTTGTGAAATTACAAAATAAGTGAAAATTATAGACAAATAATAAAAAGCTAGGTAAATAACTTAATTGATGAACAAATAAAACCAATCAATATATAAAAGTTTTTCTCTTTTAAAACCAAAAATCATACTCTTTTTATAGAAAATAATAAAAACAATGAAAGGCTTATCTCTGAAAAGGTGGGAGGGGTTTCAAAGGCGCTGTGCTTGTCTACCCAGGCAAACTCAAACTGGATTTAATCAAGCCAGGCTCAAAAAACCCGACCTCAATCAAACCGGGCCAACTCAGCCCGGGCTGGCTCAAAGCCAAGAAAACTAAGCCCGGGCCGAGTCAGCCCGGGCCGAAATCAGCCTGGGCCGAACTCAGCCCGGGCCAAGTAAGCCCGGCTGATTTTGGCCAAGGCTGATTTCGGCCCGGGGCTGATTTCGGCCCGGGGCTGAGTTCGGCCCGGGCTGACTTCAGCCCTGGCTGAATTCGGCCAAGGCTGCGTTCAGCCACGGCTGAATTTGGCCTGGGCTGACTTCGGCCCTGGCTGAGTTCAACCCTGGCTGAGTTCGGCCAGGTCTCAGTTCAGCCCTGGCTGAGTTCAGCCTGGGCTGATTTTGGCAAGGGTTGATTTCGGCCAGGGCTGAGTTTGGCCCTGCCTGTGTTCGGCAAGGGCTGACTTCGGCCCTGACTAACTTCGGCCTAGGCTGAGTTCTGCCCTGACTGAGTTCGGCCCTGGCTGAGTTCGGCCCGGGCTGACTTTAGACCTAGCTGAGTTTGGCCAAGGCTGATTTCGGCCTTGGCTGAGTTCGGCCCTGGCTGAGTTCAACCTGGGCTGATTTCGACAAGGGTTGTTCTCAGGCAGGGCTGAGTTCGGCCCTGGCTGAGTTCAAACCTGGCTGAGTTTGGTTCTTGCTGACATTGAAACCTGGCTGAGTTCGGCCCTGGCTGAGTTCGGCCCTGGCTGAGTTCGGCCCTGGCTGACTTCAAAACCTGGCTGAGTTTGGCCCTGTCTGAGTTCGGCCATGGCTGAGTTCAGCCATGGCTGAGTTCAGCCCTGGCTGAGTTTGGCCCTGGCTGAGTTTGGCCCTGGCTGAGTTTGGCCCTTGCTGAGTTCGAAACCTGGCTGAGTTCGGGAACTCAGCAGGGCCAAACTTCAGCTAGGTTTGAACTCAGCTAGGTTTGAACTCAGCCAGGCCAAACTCACTAGGGCTGGAACTCAGCCAGGGCCGAACTCAGCCAGGTTTCGAAGTTCAGCCAGGGCCAAACTCAGCCAGGGCTGACCTCAGCCAGGTTACGAACTCAGCAAGGGCCGAACTCAGCCAGGGCCATACTCAGCCAGGGCCGAACTCAGACAGGTTTTGAAGTCAGCCAGGGCCGAACTCAGCCGGGCCAAACTCAGCCAGGGCTGAACTCAGCCATGGACGAACTCAGCCATGCCGATCTCAGACAGGCCAAACTCAGCCAGGTTTCGAAGTCAGCCATGGCCGAAATCGACAGGGCCCAGCTCAGCCAGGCTGAACTTAGGCATGGCCGTACTCAGACAGGGCCAAACTCAGCCAGGTTCGAAGTCAGCCAGGGGCCGAACTCAGCCAGGCCGAACTAAGCCAGGCTTCGAAGTCAGCAAGAACCAAACTCAGCCAGGTTTGAACTCAGCCATGGCCGAACTCAGAGAGGGCCAAACTCAGCCAGGTTTCAAAGTCAGCCTTGGCCGATCTCAGACAGGGCCAAAATAAGCCAGGGCCGAACTCAGCCAGGGCCGAACTTAGCCTGGGCCGAACTCAGCCAGGGCCAAACTCAGCCAGGCTGAACTCAGCCATGGCCGAACTCAGACAGGGCCAAACTCAGCCAGGGCCAAACTCAGCTAGGTTTGAACTCAGCTGGGTTTGAACTCAGCCAGGCCAAACTCAGCCAGGGCTGAACTCAGCCAGGGCGAACTCAGCCAAGTTTCGAAGTCAGCAAGGACCAAACTCAGCCAGGTTTGAACTCAGCCAGGGCTGAACTCAGCCCTGGCCGAAACCAAACCCTTGTCGAAATCAGCCCAGGTTTAACTCAGCCAGGGCTGACTCAGCCAGGAATGAAATAAGCCAGGTTCGAACTCAGCCAGGGCTGAACTCAGCCAGGCCGAACTCAGCCAGGTTTCGAACTCAGCCAGGGCCAAACTCAGCCATGGCCGAACTCAGAAGAGGGCCAAACTCAGCCAGGTTTCAAAGTCAGCCATGGCCGATCTCAGACAGGGCCAAAATCAGCCAGGCCGAACTCAGCCAGGGCCGAACTTAGCCTGGGCCGAACTCAGCCAGGGCCAAACTCAGCCAGGGGCTGAACTCAGCCATGGCCGAACTCAGACAGGCCAAACTCAGCCAGGGCCAAACTCAGCTAGGTTTGAACTCAGGTGGGTTTGAACTCAGCCAGGGCCAAACTCAGCCAGGGCTGAACTCAGCCAGGGCCGAACTCAGCCAAGTTTCGAAGTCAGCAAGGACCAAACTCAGCCAGGTTTGACTCAGCCAGGCCAAACTCAGCCAGGGCTGAACTCAGCTATGGCCGAACTCAGACAGGGCCAAACTCAGCCAGGGCCAAACTCAGCTAGGTTTGAACTCAGCTGAGTTTGAAACTCAGCCAGGCCAAACTCAGCCAGGGCTGAACTCAGCCAGGGCTGAACTCAGCCAGGGCCGAACTCAGCCAAGTTTTGAAGTCAGCAAGGACCAAACTCAGCCAGGTTTGAACTCAGCCAGGGCTGAACTCAGCCCTGGCCGAAACCAACCCTTGTCGAAATCAGCCCAGGGTGAACTCCAGCCAGGGCCTGACTCAGCCAGGAATGAAATAAGCCAGGTTCGAACTCAGCCAGGGCTGAACTCAGCCGGG
>NW_027020025.1:13794041-14050104 GCF_013076305.1 Rhopilema esculentum
TGATATCGATGTAGAGGCTAAGTATCACCATGTTATTGCTAGTGAGATTGCTCATTTATTTTGTCTTGTTCCAGATTTTACAATTTTTCTGGAAGATCCGAGTGTCATTAGCATACTGTCTTCAGCCACACTTAACCCTAATATCGAGCATGACATCCATGAACACATTTGCAAATGTGATGTTTATAAATCAAAAGAAAGACTTTTAGAGTTAATAACAGTGCAAGTCAAACAGGCAAAGCAACATAGTCTCTTTGTTTACAGTAATTATTTCAAAGAACCTAGAGATGGGCTCAAAGGTCTTAACATTACGTATTATGAAGCAAGAAAGTCTCAGAGACCATCAACTGCTCCTTTACTAAGAAGCAGAAGTCTAAATGCAAGTCTTGAACATAGTCCAGCTGTTGGTGAAAAAGTACTGCTAGGGCCCCAAAGACTGGCACATATTGTGTCAGTTCCAGATACAAAGGTTTTGCTTGTACAAGTACATTCTTTGCCCTCATCCAAACATCTCCAGGCAGATTACCAAGAGTCTAGTGAAACAACCCAGTCTTTGTTTTACATCAATAGAGAAGATTTGCAGTGGAATCAAAAGTTTATGTCTTGGGTTATGGAGAATAAGTTAAATAAGCTAGCTGACAAAGTCCAAAGTAAAAAGTCTCATGATCAAAGACCAAGACTGGTGCTGCAGAGGGTGACAAACTTTCCAAGTCAGCGGAGTAAGTCTTCATGCTCTACAAATGACATAGATAGGTTTACTAAACAAGAGTTGTCAATCAGCAGTCAGACTTTGTTGGATTTGAGAAGCAGTCATAATTTCAAAGATATCAGAATAAGAAACTATGGAATTGAAACTAATTTGAAGGATGAGCATATAGTTGGCAGCCAAAATCAGAGAGACAACAGCAGTAGCAAGATGCCAACACTGTCAGAGGGTGACTTCACTGAATACCCAGGTCAATACAGGGTATTACAAGGGAATGTCTATCATCTGTATGATTCTAAATCCAGAAGTACTCAAATGCCAGTTAACTGTTTGATTCAAAGGCCAGAGACTAGTTACAGTAAAAGATCAGACAATATGTTCATAAGAAGGTCAAACTGGCCAAAAACTATTTGTTAGTTTTGATGTACTGTTTTCTATGTTCTTATAGAGTAGTCTTACTTTTGTACAAGTTGGCCTTTTCTTGTAAATAAAACACTTGAAAAGGCCACAGTCAGTGATTGTGTCTGTATTGTTTATTCTTGAATATATATTCATATAAGAGTTTATTTTCAAAGATATTCAATAGATTGTTTCAAGTTGTGGATGTGTTGTATCACAAGGTATAAATATAAGTGTCAGTGGAACAAGCTGAAAATTTCAACTTTTTTGAAGTATCTCATTTCCAACCCTGAAATGATGTTTTATTTTAAGCCTTTCTAACCTAAATTAGTGAATAGTAAGAATTCAAAATAATAAGAATTTTGCATTTGTTCACACATAATTAATAAAGTGAATACTTTTCTATTTTTGTATTTTTACCCAATATTTTTGAAATTGGGAAATCTGTTTTGAAACAATGTGATGCTGCTCCAGGGACTAAGCCAACGAGGCACAGGGGCATTGCCTGCTTAATTAGAATTTTTTGCCCCCCCTTGGCCCGTCCAAAAATTTTACCAGTCCACGCAACTTGATCGAGACGATCCTTGATCCAACTGCTGTTCTGCTTCACCCTGCGTTAAATGCTTGTTTTCGGCACTAAGCAAGGTAGATGCTCCCAATGAAGACGCCAAGCTCCAAAATTAGACTCGAACTTCCTTCATTTTAAAGGAAAATATTTGATGTTACTGCAGTTTGATAAGGCTTTAAATATTTGGAAGTCAAAACCTTGAAAACTCTGTTTCAAGTAGACGAAATTATAAGACTCCGCTTCACCTATCGTTATAGCTTAGTTCCCATATACAGTCAATTTTTATTTATTCTAATAAATACTTAATGGAAAACAAAACTTCCTTCAAATATTACCGTTTCAATCGCCAGTGAAGGAAATTTACAAAGGCTATACAAGCAGCTCATTACATTGGAAACATTTTTTATCCTGTGCAAGACGATAAATCTGCATCAAACTCTGTATCAATTGCGAGATATTAAATTTTTGAGGGTTCTTCAATATCGCTACTTAAGCCTCCTGCAGGTACTGCGGAGCAGATTAAAGCCCCCCCAAAGCCCCCCCCCCGCTTTTTTTAGACCCCTGCCTTTTCTCAACGCTCCGCTGTGCCTGTCTTGCCTTCAAGTAACAAGCAACGAGCTCATTCGCTTCGCTCAGTTGAAACACATAAAAGCAGCATACAAAATTAATTATCTTATGGCCACACCCAAAATATCGCTTCCGGGTATGCGGAATTCTAACCGTATTCTCTGATCTAAACCAGTTGTTTTTCCCCCTTAACATAAAAACATGCAATAGCATATCTGAAAGCAAGGTTGAACCAGGGGCGGACTGGCTGGTCGGGCTATTCGGGCGATCGCCCGAAGGGCCGGTCGGTTTGAGGGCCGGTTGATAAAAGTGCAAAAAAATAAATTAGCTTAAAAAGTAAATGCGAGGCAAAAAGTATACCCACGCGTTGATCTGTTTGCCTTGAATTTTCAGAGACTTTGTTGGAAAGAATAAATATACACGCGGGTACTCCAAAACCATGGAAATTATGAATTCATTATTGTCACCGCAGCCCAAACACACTTCTTCAGGGAACATGTTATTGACATTTTATTATATTTTCTCTTGACGGTATTTCCTTTTTGGCAACTTATTATACTGTAACATCCCTGTTTCAATGCGATAAATAAAGCCCCGGCCAAACGACTGGACATTTGCACTGGTCACACACTGGACATTGCTCACTTGTTCAGAGTATGGACATCAAGAAAATATTGGTGGTGGCAAAACGACTGAACATTGTCCAGTGAACTTTTTCCCTGTTGAAGAATGCGGGTGGGAAAACTGGCAACAGGGCATCTCTTTACCTTTGAAAATACACTTTTCATAGCCCTAACCGTGTTATCGTATGAATACATCAATTCGACCTACGGCCTCATTTTGAAAAATTCTTCAAATTCTTTTGTACAAAATTTTACCTCAGATTCGGATTGACAGCAATGATTTTAGTCTACTTGTGAGTTTTCATTATGATATTGCTCACGATATTGATTTTATGACGACATAAAGATAAAAACTTTATAAGGGATTTGACCGTGATTGGCGACTAGGGGGGTAAAGTTTCCCCCGGAACGATTTTTGCTGTCAAATCCCTTATAAGTTTCCAAACTTCATTTCTCGGTTAAATCTAAAATACAAGCTCAAACAATATGAAAAATGGTATCCCGCCTAAAATTATGACGATAAAACCAAATCTGAGCTTAAGAAAGTCGTATAATTAAGTTTGGAGAAATTTCCAAAACGAGGTCGTAAGTCGAATTGGTGTATTAGAGTGTATTATTGAAAAGTGGCTAGGACTGCTAGGTTCATCATAATCACCGTCCTCGTGCTCTCTGACATCGCTTTCCTAATCGGAACTAAAGCTAATCTGATCAGAAGTCTCGTCGTTACTAATGCAATGCCTTTTTCTGCTATTGGTCGAATTGAATTTTCACGTTATTTCCATTTCGTTCGCGGTGTTGACTAGGAAAGTTTGTTGAAGATTTGAAAATGGGAAATAATTGCGCGTGCGCGAACTGGACAATGTTCATTAGGGTGGCAAATGACTGAACATTTCTCTACAACATCTATGAACAAAAAAAAATTTAATCCTGTTCACTGAACATTTTTGGCTGCCTTCAAAATCGACTGAACAACATTCAACATCGCTGAACAAGACTGGACAAGGTGGCAAAACGACGCAACATTTACGCTGGCAAGATTTTAACCTGCCCCGATGTCTTTTTACCTAGCTTTTGCTTGAAGCTGGTCATGTTTTTCCCTAAGCACAAGCTATTGCTAAATGTAATAAATTTAAAAGTCCAAAAATTAGAGTTCACTAAGCGATTTGCTCTGTGATGTGAAGCAATGAAGAGGACATACGTAGAACAAGGGAAGAGCAAGAAGACTTCAAACAAAGGTGGTGCACAGAAATTTCGCGAGGAAAAGCTGCGAGACTTAAAAAGGATTCAGCTACGATACAAAGCTTTTTTTATCAAGGAAAAGCCACAAACGTCACAAAAGACAGCAGGGTCTTGCTCTTGCTCTTTTCAATAAACTCATACAAGTTATGGTAAATTTATTAGGCATATACTATCATAAGTCAAATGGAACCCCCGCCCAACAGGGGTATGGTGTTACACGATATCATTTCAACAGGGGTGCCCATGTTTTCTTTTTGGGGTCAGAAATTGACAAATCGATATTTTTGGGCTGCTGAAAATCATTGTGGTTTTCCGGAGGATTAGAAAATTATTTGTCACAAGTTGAGTGTGATAGAAGCTTATCCACTTTAAATATATAATGAATATATTACGTGGTAATTTTTCGCAGCCAAACTTGGAGTCCTTCGTGTTAATGTTCTTAAAAAAAACACCTTTCAGATGACATCTAGAACGATCACATTATCAACATATAAGTTACTGTATTTAGAAAGAAAGTCAAACCAATGAGTTATAATTTTTGTTCATTTACCATTTAGTCAGCAAATGACATATTTAACATGTTCTGTTAACCAGCATTTACCCATGCACAAAACTACTGAATTCAAAAACTTGTTTCCCTTACAGACTAACATTTACTTGCATTTTCCGAGGAGTTTTTTAATTGCTGTTTTTGTGGGCCGGTTTGATCAAAATTTGCCCGGGCCAAAAAAATTAGCCAGTCCGCTCCTGGGTTGAACCACACAAAGCGAGGCCCGATCCGCGACCCCTCTTTTGCCCCAGCTGTGACTGTAGCTATTATACGAATTCATATATTCCATGATTCTATCTATTTAATAACATACGTAACACGATGACTGTGAAAATATAATCATATATTTTCATTAATATGAAGTTCATTTAGTTTTGTGCTTTAGGTGTTCTGTTTTGAAATGCTAGGAATTCGTGTATAAACAAACACGATTTTAACAATAAGGTGTCGTTAAAAGGCTGTAGTATTCAGGGGTTTACCCCTTGTCTCTTACAGAGGCGTTGCCTGTTAACCACACCCAACGCCGCATACCCAATTCAACAACACACACTGGTAGCGTTAGGTGTGTGATAGACCAGGGAGTATTAGCCCTGAGGAGGAAAATAAATGCAGGCACCGCGGAGCGTTGAGAAAAGTGAGGGGTCTTAAGAAAGTGGGGGCGGCTAAAACCCTATGTAAAGAGGCGTTACTGGTAGTTTATTACTTAATATTTGGAATTTTTGCAAAACGTAGGGGGGGCTAAAGCCCTCCAGCCCCCTGCTCCGCGATGCCTGTAATGGTAAAATCTATTGCCTTATTTAAATTACTGAAAACGAAAACTCAATTCTGAAAATTTGATGGTCTCCCGTGCGACCTGTTCGACATCCTGTATCTGCCCCTGACATGTTCCCTCAGCCCCCCCCCACCCCACCCCGTGGCGCCGCTACTGATAGAAAGCATACACTGTACGAAAAGATACAGAGAAAACTGGCTCCTTTTCACAATGGAGAAAAACCCAGGTTCAACCCTGTTTGACTGGCGTTAGTTACTCTTGCAGCCACAAAATCTGTGTTAAACTTTATCAAAGGCTTGTCATCAAATTAGCAAATATAATTGGTTATTAAAGGTCTCCGCGTTTTCGATTTTCACCCCCTTTCGAAATCGAAAACGCGGAATTCTCATTCCTTTAAAAAATATTTCCATTCCAGAAGCTCAAAGCAAAATTTCACTTTTCCGCGTGTTCCGCGTATTCCGCGTTTTCGACCTGGCCCTATTATACACCAGAAACTGTTGATTTGTTTGCTTTGCTTTTCGTACTGTTACCGTTATGTTCTGTTTGTTTATTTTTCGTTATTTTTTGTCGTATGAATTCTTCATGTTGCTGTTTCAACTAATTTATCACTGCACAATTTTCCATTTATCATGGCACATTTTGGATTGATCACTGCACAAATTGGTTATCAATGAGCCTTAAAAAAAGGCCTGCTTTTAAGCAAATCCACTAAAGCAATCCTCCTTATCCTATTGATGATTTCCTATTGAGATACTATTGGGGGGGGGAGTGACACCCCCTTCTCACACCCCTCGGTCGTGACGCCACGCCCCTGCTTTCTGAGCATTTATTTTTTGGCTGATGCTGATGATGATGATGATGATGATGGTTGGTTATAAGTCCTTGCCCTGTACTTATAACTGCCAATCCTGGCAAATCAAGTATTAGAGGAGAAGAATTGAGTCTTGGCAAGATACAGATGTCAGAGAAGACTTATGTTGAGAAGAAAGAGATGGCAATAGTGTAATCCTGGAATATATCAAACTGGTTGGCAATATAAAATTAATTGGACGATGATCTAAGAGGAATGAATACTGAAATTAAAATTTCAAGAAAACATTTGGAGAAACTGTCCTCTTAATTGGTTTTAAAAATATTTCATTAAAAACAACTTTAGATTTTTTACAAATGTTTTTCCATTTTCGAATTAAATTAAAGTTAAAAAACCATTACGTTAAAATACACGAGTACATGTTTATAGCATTTTTGTTTGGTCGTTTTTTAAAAACTGAAAAATGTAAAGACTGTATCTACCAAGAAGCATTAACGAAATATATTAACAATTGAATGTTAAATTGAATGACCTGAGTCAAAGTGGAGATCTCCAAGTGACTTTTGTTGTGATGAAAATAGATTTGATAATTATCCAATAAAATTGGCTTGTTTTGATTTCATGCAAGCTGCACTTTGATCAGTTTTCCCCACTGTGATGGGAGTACACTTGAATGGAAACGAACTGTCACTTAACCTTAGCATCTGCCTTTCAGCTCTCACCATTCAAATATTTTGTAACCCAGCATAACTGGTGTTTCTATTCTGCTGTCATTTCCAACCACTAATTTAATTCGGGTTACGTTTTATAATATTAATAAGTTTTTTCAATTTATTTTATAAAAGAGATGGATCCTAGGAAAAATTTTGTATTTTCTAAAAACATTTAAAAATATATGAAATATTTAAATTTTCAGAGCTTTTGAGAGGAAAAGTCTAAATTTCATTATCATATTTCCAGTTGGTTAACTGTGACGGTTTTCTGTATTGTCCTTAAAAAAAGAGTTAAAATTGGTATATACTTGCTACTGAGTGCGTCATAGTGGAAATATGTGATAATTTGATGTTGAGGTGGCAATGACAATGCTTGGCTATTTGGCATTCTGTCCTGAAGCTGTTGATCTTGACAGCAACATCAGGATGTTACTTAAGTCTGTTAAGGATTTTGCCATTGTCTCAACAACATTTTCCAAACTTTTGGCAGATTGTTCTAGTTTTTCTGCAATATTTTTCGTCAACTCTAATTCTTCTTTTGCTATTTCTATCGTAATCATATCTTGTTGCTGAGCTGAAAGTTGTTGGTCCATCTTGGCACGTTTTTTGTTGCTAAGATACCCACCCTTTGATTGTTCTGATGGTTGAGACTTTTTTGAATTAAAGATTTGATCCTCTAGTACTTCCCTTCCTTGTGCCTCAGTCTCATTAAGTAGAATATGATTTTGTTGTTCATCAACATCGTTATTATCATTCAAGATAAATACTTGTGGGGTGATTGCTCCCTCTATTTTGATCTCAGAACGGCACTCACCCCAAATATTCATCAGGTACTCCCAGTTTTGGAGAATGACCCTTCCACTTTCAGCCTTGGTACCTTCCGTGATTGCCTTTTTAAAATTGCGCCTCATTTCTCTTATTTTGTCCCTGATTCGCCCATATCCAAGTTTGATGCCTTTCCTTTCTTCTTGTATGATATTGAATTGTTTGTGATGTTCTCTTTTATTTAATCCTTGAGTTATGCTGGATACATTAACTGGACCAAAGTTTTCAGGGGGGTACAATGCAGCCATCATTTGTCTGACATCTTCATACACGTTTACCAAATCTGATTGAATGTCTATACCCTCAAGTTCCTTTCTCTTTTTATAGTCATGAAGGCAAACGATTAGAAATTTGGTCATCTCATCATTCCATAGCCACCTGGTTGCTTTTATTTTTGCCTCTGTCTTTTCAGCTTTCAAAGGAATGGGTGGTGTACTTTGGAAGTTGCCAGCAGAGTTTAACGATACTTTTTCCTTAGAGTCACCTGAATGGCTGCCTTTACTTCTTAGCATCAACCTGGGGAAACAACAAGTTTCAATCTTTTTGCACAAATAAAATATTTGCTGTTAGCTACTTTGAGAAATAGCTATATGTGGCAGGTCAATCAACTGATCAATATACAATGGTTTTAGCTATCAGTCAAGCAACTATTGGTGCTACACCCCTGCAATTAAATGCAAAGTGTTGCCCTTAGATTTTTAGTTATTTCTAATGTGTTAACATTGAAACATCTATTTTTAAACATTTCCTTATAAATTTGGCAGTTTTTTTTTAATCTACCCACCTAAACCGTCATGGCACCACTGGGGGGCCTGGGGGCATAAGCCCCCTCCCCATTTCTTCTAATTTTTTACAGATAAACATTTTTTGACCATTTTTTAACTTATTTTTGAAACAGAGCATGAAATAAAAAGATAACAAACTGTTTATATACTGCTTGATTCAATTTGTTCTATTTATGCATCAATTCAGTAGATAACTTTCTGTATCACTGCAATGTCTGCATTTTGATGTGTAAACATGGCCTACTGAAAATTCTTGATACAAAGAAGATGCACATTTTATTTCAGGAAGTAAAGTTCTTTCAATTAATGCAACAGCTTCCTGTCATTCACATTGATATGCACTCTGAACCAAAAGTCCCCCTTTCTTTCATTCCCTAATGCCTGTCACTAGTGTTTTTACATGACTCCTTCGTTTCCAAATTTTTCCTAAAAATCAATAATCAGTGATTTTCTGAGAAAAGTTGAATGGTCTATTCTGAGCAGTATAGTATTTTGTTAAATTTCAGTCTAGGGATGCATTTCAAGCTATTCTAGAAGGCTTAATTTAAAAAAAAATTTGGCATGTCGGACCCAACCTTGGTCTAATTTCTCTGCTTTGGTGCCCAGGGGGAGGAAGCACTGGAAATTTTTCTATATGGGGAGAATCCATCTGATAATTGTTGGCTAGAATTTTTCTTGTGATGTTATACCTTTGGGTGACTGATTTAACAATTTACCCTTTTGATACTTATGGGTCAAAATAGCACATAACAATATCAAAAACATATATTTAAACTTATTATTATTGGAAAAAGTCTAAATTACTATGACTGGTCTCTTTTTTGTTCAACAACATGATTCTGTATTTTGGTATTTTTGGGTTTTATGGACACTTTTTAGCCTATAATTTTGGGTCGGTAAAATTTTTTTGATACTTTATAGGTGAATTTCTAAAATTGTGAATGGAAATCCCCATATATAAAAAGTTTGAGTGACTCTTCTGGGCTTAGGTGTTAGAAAAAGTCAATACCATTATGTCATAGACCAATCCAAACTATGTAGAATCTATGGCAGTGACAGCTTCTCAGTTTTAAATCATATACACCAATGAGTCTCTTGCACTAAACGCATTCTTTGAAATCTAATTGATTGTAAAAATATGTAGGGGATGCTCTCTCCTTGATTAGTCTTATCAATTAAGAGCTCTTCCTTCAATAAATTACTCACAATATACAAGTGAGTTTTTAGAAATGAAAGAAACTTAACTGGGACAAAAGTAAATCTGGCATTTTGAAAGGGCTTTTTACTTCAGTCAATAGACCCAAACGTTGTTCTTTTCTGGTTATAGTTATGGGATAAAATATAAAAAACTACTTCTTTTGTTTGTTTTGGTGTACTATTTAATGGTATGCTTAGAACAAAAGAAATTAACCCATAACAATAGGGAATAGAGTTTCATACATAACTGAACATAGAGGGCTCAGATTCCAGGGCTGGCAAAAGCTCCCAATTTACAACTTTGTACCTAAAACATTGACATGAGATATACCACAATTTAACCCCAAATTATGAATTTCTTAGCCTAAAAAAATGATCTATAGGCATAGGTATTCAATATTAAAATCCTATTAAACACATGGACTTGTGACCTGAGTTTATGTTTCTTTGCTGATTTCATCAATCTCTGCAATATGAAGTTTCTCAATTTCATCCATACCCCTATTTACTCCGGTTTAAGTGACTCCGGTTAGTGACCCTGTTAGAGTCACACAACTGGTTACAGCATTGTTAATAGAAAAAGCTCTTCTGTTGACTTCTATTGAGTTTTTTCTACTTGTCATTTCTTAAAGACTGAACACTCCAAGAACAGGCTGAACACCCTTTAAAACATATCAAAATCGGCATATCATTCGAAAAATAATTTGGTCAATCAATTAAAATAAATTTTGGGGTGGGAAAGGGCCTGATAAGTCTAATGCTGTTGGTGTTGTTACAACCAACTAATGTTTTGCGCACCAGAAGTGTGAACATGGGGTTTATACATGTGGAGCAAATTCGAGTTTGACTCCCTTTGTGCATTCAAGCAATTTCCTCTTGTTTGGCAAATCTTTCACATCCAGTGACAATGAATGCTATTTAGAATTGTTTAAACAGAGATATTCCATTAGCAAAAATACCACATGTCATTTGAATACCTATTGTCCTCCAAACAACTATTCTTCCCATCCGCAAATTTGTCCAAATGGTTAAAATTAAAGGGCACTGCTGAAATAACTTTCTCAGTTACATACAATTTTTTCATGAGAAAGAAGCTTTAAGCAGTTTGCTGAAAATCTTGACATGCCTTATTTAAGTTTCTTCAATAAGGGGTCATCCATAAAGTACTTACGCAGTTTGAGAGCAACTTTTTGACACCTGAACCCCCTCCCCCTTGTATGCACAAGTACACTTTTCGTGTACCCCTCCCGTTTCAAGGTATAATGCAAATAATTGAGAGTTTCCAAGGGGATTTCAGGGATTTGTCCATATTGACCATTCCTTGTCATGATATATGTTAATGCAGTTGTCTAATTTATGTAATCACATGAAGCACATCAAAGCAGATTCTTTAACATTGAGATTATTGTACCAGATGTAGCAGATGCTTTTTATTAAAAGGCAAGGCTTTTTACATAGTTTAATAGCAAGTTCATCTAACAGAGCAGATTTTAGGAAGGATGAAAATATGCAACAAACTTACCATTAAAATCTCTGCCATAAGAACAATGAATGAGCAAGCTTGCAAGGCTCAAATTTCATGTTTAGAAATTTCTTAAGCGTACGCACTACATACCCATTACACCCCTCCCCCCTATGCAAGTGTACGATTTTTGGTCGACCCCCCCCCCTCCCTCTGAGTGCTTACCTGTGCTGAAAACGTGCTCAATGTTTTGTGGGAAATTAGTAAATCATAAGTACGTATAAATTTTAGTTATTCGTTTGTTTAAGGAACCAAATCAGATACTTAGAGATACAGTAAATTTAAGAGACTCGTTGAAACAGACAATAAGGAACCATAAATGCACAGAGCATTCTGCATGATGCACAGGCACATGGTTAAATTGCAATAAAAACCGTAAGATAAGAAGTTTGGTATATTAATCAGTATTATTAGATAAATGGAGCAATTTCGTATAAAAGATTTAAATAGAAACACTAAAGTAGAGTTAGAGTAGAGTCGCTCGAAGTGTAGGTAAGGGACGAGCAACGTAGAGTCACGTAACAATTGTATGTGGAATTCAGCAGAAAATTAAAGATGTACGAAAACGATATGCTCTTTTTCTTGAGAAATTCGGTTCACTTCTGAAACCTCTTGCGAATCAGTAGAGTGAAGCAATTAATGCAACATTACCTACGTACTTTATGGATGACCCCTAAGTAACGTTTCGTGGTCAAATTTTATGAATGCTCAGGGAATCTTTTACAGAATTGTTTTGAAGCGATGCTCCAAAGTTTTGCTGAATTTCTCCCCTCAAAACAGCAAACCGATCATTAAATTTCTTTAAACCGAAGTTGAAGGAATGGTGAAAGCATTTTTCCAGCCATAACATCGCTCCATTTTCCCGCCATAACCTATCGTTTCCAAGCCCCTTCGCCTCATAATTCTGATTGTGAAATTGGTCGGCTGAGGCCCGTGGTCACGGTCACTGTGAGCCGCCATTTTGCCCTACCGCTTCCATACTTTTGCGACCCCAGTGTATTATGTGGGTTGAAATCATTAGAGGGAGGCAAGATCCTGTACGAAAATCAGGACCGTCGAGAGGGGGGGGGGGGTAACCAGGGTAGTTACCAGGGGGCCCGGGGCCTTGAGGGGCCCGTAGAAAATATTGCATGTACTTTTGGCTATGAGTTTTCAATTAGCAGCATTAGCATGACCCGATTGATATTTGAAATTTAATCTTTCAACATGGGATCAACAAGCTGGTCTATGATGAGGGCCTGTTCTTGTTAAGGTTTATAATTAGAACATTGACGATACGATCATAATATACTTCTCTGGAAGCCGAAAAATTCGATTGCACTTACATATAACTACTTTTAGGTCAAATGTTTTAGTTATTCCTTGTGTGGACTTCCTATAAACGTAAAAGTAAATCTTCCATTCACGGCGTACACCAGAGAAGAAGCACATGCGAAGAACCAAGACAAATCCAAACGCTATAAAAGTCTTTATCAAAATCACTAAGCGGGATCACGATCCAACCAACCCCTGCGATGTCATCTTACAGGCACAAGTCTGGTGCTCAGAAAAGGCAGGAAAAAAGATACGAGAAAAAGAGCAAAGAGGGCCTCTCGCACATTGTTTGAGGTAGGTGCTTACAAAAGAGACAAGGAAGGTGATTCAACTTTCAATAAACCTGGAGAAAGCTCTGTTCGAAGCATTGCTGAAGAAGAAGAAGACACAAACGGCTTGGCTGCTTCGGTAGACCCTGACACCACAGAAAGTAGAGAAAGCACTACTGATTCGTCATTAGATCAAGATACTGTTCATAGTGGATCATCTAGTTTTGATGTCGGCACATTGACCGGATTTCCAACGATAAAGGAGTTAGAAAAGGTTGTTAAAATTGGTCATTTGCCTCATCCTCCAGAGTTTCCCAAAGATTGCGACGGCCACAAATTTCCAACAATGGTCCTAAATGTGAAGCAGCAAAATGGGGAGGTAGTAAAAAGCTGGCTTGTTTTCAGTCCTACAAAGGCTGCACTCTATTGTTTGCCATGCAGGTTGTTTGGGCACACTATTAATATTGGTTCAAAATCAAAATTGACTTCTCCTGATGGTTGGGGAGCGAACGACAGCTGGAAAAGATTGTGGGAAATAATTAAGGATTTCGCCATAAGGAAAGCAAGAAAAGATTAGGGATTTCGCCATAAGGAAAGCAAGAAAAGCAGTTTTTTAAACATTAAATTAACTCTGATTTTTAAACTGATTTGTTTTAATGATTTGTTTTATAAAGTCACTAATTACATGTTCTGTTAAAGACCTTAAAATACAAATTCAAGTGTTTCAGGGGCGTTTATTTCAAAATTCATGCCTTTTACAGTCCATCTAACTGCATTGCTAAGGGCGTAACCCAAAAAAGGTTTTTGCAGCCTTCGACGGTGGGGCCCCATGACAGTCCCAGCCCTGGGGCCCGGCCCGTCTCTCGACGGCCCTGACGAAAATAATAACACCAACGGATAACTTAGGCCTGGTTCAACGTCGCACTTCTCATGTGCCGAACCTAACTCTGTTTGGAGCGACACTTGAGCACCTTTAGCGCGACTCCCGTTTCAAACGTCGAACTTAAAGGACAAGTGACACGCTTTTGGCGCCAAATTTTTTTCTTCTTTTAACTTAAAGTTAAATGCTGTATGAGAGTGTTGTTGAAATATTTTTCCTTTCTGATTCCATTTTCCTACTTAAAAACCCTTTTCAAGTTATGGCGGGAAATGAATCACGTGACACCGTGACGTAGATTGTGATAATTTGTTATTGCTGCTACTGGTATACAGTGCAATATTAACGTTTACAACACGCTTCTAAACGAATTCAGTTTGTCTGGACCTGTTGCGTCGTGTTTCGTAAACTTTCTATTAACTACAGGAAAATTCCGAGTTATCACAATGTACGACATAGGGTCACGTGATAAAAAGCAAAATAGTGTCCCCTGCGCCCCCTGATTAGAATTTTTTGTTGTAAACCAGGAAAAACTTACTTCTAAAAGATGATCTATAAGTTAATGAAAAGAAAAGATAGGGTGAAAAGTGTGTCACTTGTCCTTTAATCATGTCGCGCCAAATGGGTTTTAGGATTGTTACATGAAGTATCTTGGTTAAGGCGCACAATCTCAAATATTTATTTGAAACGCATGCGCCCTCAAAGAAAAAAATATTTCTGTGAAAGAAAATGAATTAAATATAATTATGCATTAGGTTCGGTACATGACAAGTTTGACGCTTGAAACCGTGCCCTGCTGGAGCCGTGCAGCTCGGCAAGCTCTGCCGATCCAAACTAATCTGCCGCTCCTAATTAAATCTGCCGTACCAAATTGATTCAAACGTCGCGCCCCTCATGTACTTAATTCTCGAGTTAGGTTCGGCACATGAGAAGC
Organism: Rhopilema esculentum; assembly: GCF_013076305.1. The sequence goes on from NW_027020025.1 coordinate 13,808,713, forward strand.
GCGACGTTTGAACCAGGCCTTATACTAAATTCATTAATGAAACGAACGGTTACCTTTTTCGCTTGCCTGTCAAAACATCCATGTTCTTCAATGTGTTTGTGTTTTTGACACTGGTGGATGTCAGGTCACGCTTTATGATCATGATTGTCCAAAACACAATAGAAGACGTCCCACAATTCATCGCTTTTACTTCAACACCTTGAGCTGAAATTTTCTGTGTGCGAATTCCCCGTCCCGGGTTGACGTCATTTATTATGTATCTCTCTATCTATGAATCTTTCTCAACAATGGACTTCAGAATTGAAATCTTCATTTTTAGATTAGAGTCGCGTCTCCCCTTAAGGAACGATTAGATTTTTTCATGGATTCTGACTGTGCAATAATAAAAATAAATATGAAGGAGTTTGGGTTTGTTTATCTTCAAAAAACGCGCGAAATTATTTTGCTGACGAAATTACTTTAACTCTTTGCTAATTATTGTTGTTTCATTTTGTTCTTAAAAGCTAGGAGGATATTTTAAAAGTAAGTGGAATGTAAACGAAAAAGTTGTCATTAGATCTTCAACACTTTTTTTTTCCTGCACCTCAACTTTCTTGGTCATTCCCTCGGTCGGTTTTTCAGCTGAAACAAAACCAACCCCCACAACGTGTTTCTTTATCTCCCAAAAAGGAATATTCGTTGAAACCCAAACAATAGCTTGCACAATTTTCATTCACCGGAATTTTTTATCAGGAGCACTTTCATTGGCCTAGTGGCTTCTTCAATGGAACGGCGGGCTTACTGTTGTGATTCATGAGTGGATGAACGTGTGACACGTGATTAAGTCTCATTCAAGTAAGAAAACCAAACTGGGGGATAGCTTTGTTTTCTTTAACCTGAATTTGAAAACAAATGGCTCAATTGAAATCTGATTTGATACTGACGAATGATAAAGGTAGAGAGAAAGAAGGCAGATAATAATTCCCGGTTTTCCTAAATTGTGCCCTTTATGCATGCCTAAATTTGAGTCGTTCCATAAGGGGCGATGGCCTAAGTTATTCACGAAGAACAGTAGCCTGTAGTAATGTTGCTCGTACAGGAAGAGAGAAAAGCCGATAAGACTGTCTTTACACAAACATCTAGATTATAAAGCAAAGAATGTGCTTGTAGTACTTTTATTTTACTAGGAAGTACCAAAAAGCTGAGGAAACAATTTTAACTAGAATCGTTCCATAAGGGGCAACGTGACTCTGGTTTATTTTGAAAAAATATGTTGTTTTTGGACCATTCGGTCACGAGTTACAGTTTACAGTTACAGTTACGAGTTACAGTTACAGTTACAGTTATATATGGACGTTTCTTTAGATTTAACCGGATTTTGGTGCTACAGTGAAAAAATTGAGGCATAGCTGGAGATTGTCGACAGGGACATAGCTTAAGAATGGTAAATTTCCTTAATTTTGGTACACTGTCCTAAAGTTTTGATGCAATTCGTAAACCAATGAGTGGGCCCGGGCTGACTCGGCCCGGGCTGACTCGGCCCGGGCTGAGTGGGCCTGAGTTGAATGGGCATGGAAGAGTCAGAGCTGGTTGAGAAGACCGGGGGTTGAGTTGGCTTGAGATAATTCGGCCCAGGTTGATTGAGCCCAGGTTGATTGAGCCCAGGTTGATTGAAAACAGGCTGATTAACCCCAGGTTGAATGGGTTTTGGTTGAGTCAGCCCAAGCTAAGTGGTTATTTTCAGGGATGAGTGGGCCCGGGGTTGAGTGAACCCCGGTTGAGTTAGCCCGGGATGAGTGGGCCCGGGCTAAAAGGACTGGTTTAAGTCAGCCTTGGTGATTGGGCCATTGAATAGGTGGACCCGGGATGTGTGGGGCCTGGGATGTGTAGGCCAAGGTTGAGTGGGCATGGGTTGATTGGGCCCAGGTTGATTGAGCCCATGGTTGATGGAACACAGGCTGATTAAACTGAGGTTGAGTGGGCCTTGGTTCACTGGGCCTTGGTTCACTGGGCCTTGGTTGAATAAGCCCGGTAAGGTTGAGTGACCAGGTCGAGTGGGCCTGGGCTGACTCGGCCAAGGTTGAGTCAGCCCTGTTTAAGTGGGCCTGGGCCGAACTCAGCCAGGGCCAAACTCAGCCAGGGCCGAAATCAGCCAAGGCCGAACTCAGCCAGGTTTGAACTCAGCCAGGGCCAAACTCAGCCAGCGCAGAAATCAGCCCAGGCTGAAATCAGCCCGGGCCGAACTCAGCCAGGGCCGAAATCAGCCCAGGCCGAACTCAGCCCTGGCCGAAATCATCCGTGGCCGAACTCAGCCAGGGCCGAAATCTGCCCTGGCCGAACTCAGCCAGGCAAACTCAGCCAGATTCGAGCTCAGCCAGGGCAAAACTCAGCCAGGGCCAAATTCAGCCAGGGTCGAACTCAGCCCTGGCCGAAATCAGCCATGGCCGAACTCAGCCAGGGCTGAAAACAGCCGTGGCCAAACCCAGCCAGGTTCGAACTCAGCAAGGGCCAAATTCGGCCAGGTTCCAACTCAGCAAGGGCCAAACTCAGCAGGGGCCGAACTCAGCAAGGGCCTAACTCAGCTAGGGCCGAAATCAGCCGTGGCCAAACTCAGACATGTTCGTATTCAGCCAGGGCCAAACTCAGGCAGGTTCGAACTCAGCAAGGGCAAAACTCAGCCAGGGCAGAAATCAGCCCGGGCCGAACTCAGCCCTGGCCGACCTCAGCCAGGGCCAAAATAAACCGTGGCCAAACTCAGCCAGGTTCGAACTCAGCCAGGGCCAGACTCAGCTACGTTCGATCTCAGCCAGAGCCAAACTCAGCCAGGGCCGAACTCAGCTCGGGCCGAACTCAGCCCTGGCCGAAATCAGCCTTGGCCGAACTCAGCCAGGCCCAAACTCAGCAAGGGCCAAACTCAGCCAGGGCCAAATTCAACCAGGGCCGAAATCAGCCCAGGCCAAACTCAGCCCTGGCCGAAATCAGCCCTGGCCGAACTCAGCCAGGGCCAAACTCAGCCAGGGCCAAACTCAGCCAGGGCCGAAATTAGCTGTGGCCGAACTCAGCCAGGGCTGAACTCGGCAAGGGCCGAACTCAGCCAGGGCCTAACTCAGCCGTGGGCGAACTCAGCCAGGGCCGAAATCAGCTGTGGCCGAACTCAGCCAGGTTCGAACTCAGCCAGGGCCAAACTCAGCCAGGTTCGAACTCAGCCAGGGCCAAAATCAGCCAGGTACGAACTCAGCCAGGGCCAAACTCAGCCAGGGCCAAACTAAGCCAGGTTCGAACACAGCCAAACTCAGCCAAACTCAGCCAGGGCCGAAATCAGCCCGGGCCGAATTCGGCCCTTGCCGAACACAGCCAGGGCCGAAATTAGCAGTTGCCGAAATCAGCCAGGTTCCAACTCAGCCAGGGCCAAACTAAGCCAGGTTCCAAATCAGCCAGGGCCAAACTCAGCCAGGGCCGAAATCAGCCCGGGCCGAACTCAGCCAGGTTCGACTCAGCCAGGGCCAAACTAAGCCAGGTTCCAAATCAGCCAGGGCCGAAATCAGCCCGGGCCTTACTCAGTCCTGGCCAAAATCAGCTGTGGCCGAACTCAGCCAGGGCCAAACTCAGCCAGGGCCGAAATCAGCCGTGGCCGAACTCAGCCAGGGCCGAGATCAGCTGTGGCTTAACTCAGCCAGGTTCTAACTCAGCAAGGGCCAAACTCAACCAGGGCCCAAATCTGCCCAGGCCGAACTCAGCCCCGGCCAAAATCAGCCCTGGCCGAACTCAGCCAGGGCCGAAATTAGCCGTGGCCGAACTCAGCCAGGGCCAAACTCAGCCAGGGCCGAAATCAGCCGTGGCCGAACTCAGCCAGGGCCGAAATCAGCTGTGGCTGAACTCAGCCAGGTACGAACTCAGCCAGGGCCAAACTCAGAAAGGGCCAAACTCAACCAGGGCCGAAATCAGCCCAGGCTGAACTCAGCCCTGGCCGAAATCAGCCCTGGCCGAACTCAGCCAGGGCCAAACTCAGCCAGGGCCAAACTCAGCCAGGGCCAAACTCAGCCAGAGCCAAACTCAACTCAGCCAGGTTCGAACTCAGCCAGGGCCAAACTCAGCCAGGGCCGAAATCAGCCCGGGCCGAACTCGGCCCTTGCCGAACGCAGCCAGGGCCGAAATTAGCAGTTGCCGAAATCAGCCAGGTTCCAACTCAGCCAGGGCCAAACTAAGCCAGGTTCCAAATCAGCCAGGGCCGAAATCAGCCCGGGCCGAACTCAGTCCTGGCCAAAATCAGCCGTGGCCGAACTCAGCCAGGGCCAAACTCAGCCAGGGCCGAAATCAGCCGTGGCCGAACTCAGCCAGGGCCGAAATCAGCTGTGGCCAAACTCAGCCAGGTTCTAACTCAGCCAGGGCCAAACACAGCCAGGTTCGATCTCATCCAGGGCAAAACTCAGCCAGGTATGAACTCAGCCAGGGCCAAACTCAGCCAGAGCCAAACTCAACCAGGGCCGAAATCAGCCCAGGCCGAGCTCAGCCAGGGCCGAAATTAGCTGTGGCCGAACTCAGCCAGGTTCGAACTCAGCCAGGGCCAAACTCAGCCAGGTTCGAACTCAGCCAGGGCCAAAATCAGCCAGGTACGAACTCAGCCAGGGCCAAACTCAGCCAGGGCCAAACTAAGCCAGGTTCGAACTCAGCCAGGGCCAAACTCAGCCAGGGCCGAAATCAGCCCGGGCCGAACTTGGCCCTTGCCGAACGCAGCCAGGGCCGAAATTAGCAGTTGCCGAAATCAGCCAGGTTCCAACTCAGCCAGGGCCAAACTAAGCCAGGTTCCAAATCAGCCAGGGCCAAACTCAGCCAGGGCCGAAATCAGCCCGGGCCGAACTGAGCCAGGTTCAAACTCAGCCAGGGCCAAACTAAGCCAGGTTCCAAATCAGCCAGGGCCGAAATCAGCCCGGGCCGAACTCAGTCCTGGCCAAAATCAGCCGTGGCCGAACTCAGCCAGGGCCAAACTCAGCCAGGGCCGAAATCAGCCAGGGCCGAACTCAACCAGGGCCGAAATCAGCCCAGGCTGAACTCAGCCCTGCCCAAAATCAGCTCTGGCTGAACTCAGCCTAGGCCGAAATCAGCCGTGGCCGAAATCAGCCCTGGCCGAACTCAGCACAGGCCGAAATTAGCCGTGGCTGAACTCAGCCAGGTTCGAACTCCGCCAGGGCCAAACTCAGCCAGGTTTGAACTCAGCAAGGGCCAAACTCAACCAGGGCCGAAATCAGCCCAGGCCGAACTCAGCCCTGGCCGAAATCAGCCCTGGCCGAACTCAGCCAGGGCCGAAATTAGCTGTGGCCAAACTCAGCCTGGTTCGAACTCAGCCAGGGCCAAATTCAGCCAGGTTCGAACTCAGCAAGGGCCAAACTCAGCCCGGGCCGAACTCAGCAAGGGCCAAACTCAGCCCGGGCCGAACTCAGCCAGGGTCGAACTCTGCCCTTGCTGAAATCAACCGTGGCCGAACTCAGCCAGGGCTGAAATCAGCCCTGACCGAAATCAGCCGTGGCCGAACTCAGCCAGATTATGAGAAATTATGAAAAGACCAAAGAAGCACCAGCTCATCCCATGGAGAACTCAAATTTCCTGAATGTAGAGGGCGAAAGAGAAGATAGTTAAGATGAGCTGGATATCTTATTTGAACAAAGGTACCTGTAGAATATGCAAATTTAGTGGTGATTGGGCAGAAACAAAGTGGGACAAGTGAATATTGAAAAGCGCGCGGAAAAAATGGCTGATCCTCTTGCTGAATATTTTCATTTTATGATGCCTGGACTCAGAAAAATGCCAGATGGAGTATTTTATTTATGAGATGGCCTTATTTCGCAACAGAAGATAGCCTTATTGAAAAAAGTCATGCACCTTCAGCCCTTCGGTAGGACATCTTGGATAGCCTATATTGCCAAGACATTCTTCCGATTTATTGTAACAATCAAATGCGGATGCAGAGAAATAATTGTCCGGTTCAGAGTGGGAGCAAGACTTTGCGACTTCGGAGGAAGAAGTGACTCACTCGTCAGATAGTGAGGACTACCTTTTTCGAACTTTGGCTATTTTTGTTGGCATAAATTAAATTTAAATGACCTAAATAATAATATTTTGATTGAAAAACATATGGAAGAAAAGCTTTTGCTGACATCCAGCGTCATAATAAAACAAAATTATGCTAACGTATCATTTTATGACAAAAAGATATTTGATGACGTCATGCAAAATTTGTTATGACGTCATAATGAAAATACTTATGTCAGCAAATCTTGCTTAAATATATATCATTTGAAAGCTTGCAATGAGACGAGTCAAAACATGTATGTTGCGTTAAAAAATAGCCCCTTAGTGAGGAGCTAACGATGATTTTGTCTGATTTTTTACCGTTAAATGACGTCATCATTCACGTGACATCAAGGCATTTTTAAAAAGTCACCTGGCAGATTATGAAAGCCTGGACTCCCTACTACCAGAATCCGTTGAGAAAGTAAACATTAGCTTGAATGTCAGATTGTCAAGCTATATGTCCTGTCTAGACTTGGTTTAGAACTTTTGAATACTGTTAATTTTTTTAGATATTTGGAAAATCACTTTTTACAAGTAGAGATTCCTCCCCTTACACAATTCAGGATTTAATATTAGTGGAACTGTGAGGGAAATAGACAGTTTTAGAATATGGTCAGCCACCTATGACGTTGAATAAAGGGAAATTGTCACGTAAAAATGCCATGGCTTTCTCAAACACATTTACAAAATGGGTGTTTTTCCAAATTCAATTTTCAATTTCCAAATTTCAAAAATGGGCGTTTCCATCGTTTACCAGTGACCTGAAGGGTGTGGCACCAAAATAAGTGTCCAACAGCCCCCACCAAATCATTGTTGCTTCAATCCGCCCCTGGCAATATATGTCACAAATGTTGATTGGGTCATAGCAACGCAACACCGTGCTTCGCTTGTAGAATCGCGCGTTTTATTAGATTGTTCACAGCAAGTTACTGCGAAGTGTTATACCCGTGTACGATCAATTTTGATGTTCCTAACCAGATTTTACAAGCAAACAATTTTGGCGCCCCCTTATCTCCAATTGCGCCCATATTCAGGGGTGGTCATGGCCCCTGGCCCCTCTGCCACCACGCCACTGAATAAGAGAATTGTAGTACTTTGAATACCAAGCAATATTGCATTACTACAAAACAAATTTGTAGTAAAATTGCAGGAAAATTGACTACAATACACAGAAATATCAATGACTAACCCTCTGTTATCCATGTTCCCACCATGTGCTGGCTGCCTGTATCTCCCGGCATTAGAGCAACACAGTGCCCTTATCAATGAGCACAAAGCAGCATATTTGGCACCAGGATTCAAAACAAGGGCCTGTGGTTCATTTGCAATGTCTATCATCATCTCCTCAACTGCATTTCGTAATGCAAATATACTTGCTGCCTGCTCATGTGGCATCTCCAATGAGATCCTATTGTAAAAAAAATAGAATGCTATAATTTTATGAAATATCACTCGTGTAATGTAAGATTTAAAAATAGAACGATGGATCAAGTTTCTGCCTATTTTAAACTTCACAGAAAAATAATTTTGAATTTATTATAGAGAAGTTTCTCTATTGGCCCTATGGTAGCTTTTAGCTTGATCACTCTTCCAAGGGCTAATTTACTGCTAAATTACATGTTACTAATTATATCAGCTGCCCATGATCAACTTCCCAATCTGGAATTTTCAAAGTATGGAAAATTAGTTGAAAAAAACAAATAGAAGAAAGAGACAAAATTATAACTTTCTTCGGGTCCATATAAAAACAAATAAACTTGGTGAAAAACCTTTTTTACAGAGTTAATCCGTCTTTTTTTAAATATATTATTGGTTTAATTCAAGCTGTCTATAGTAAGAAAATTCCCTTCACTTCTGGCAAAACGCAAAAAAAAAAATCATCAAGCACTTTATGGAGTGATAGGCGACAAGTAGTTGTCTAGCAAGTTCACCTGTTGTTGGTTGGTGGTTTGCAGGGCCGCGGAGAGGATATATGGGCCCCGGGTCAAGACGAAAGATAACTAGTAAAGCATGCCTAAGGCAGATGTTTCTAGGGATAGGGAAAAGCTCCCCAGGAACTTTGAAAATGATGGTTGTTAAAATTGCTCTGGTCGCTATTTTGGTTGCTAAAATTGCCATGGTGGCTAAACTGCTCTGGTGTAAGTGGCGTAGATAGAGGAGGGGGTCAGAGAGGGCAAGAAACCCCCCCCCCCTTTAAGGCTAAGCTGCTATTTTGTGGGAAAACCTCTGGTCTTTGTCGGAAAATTAACATGGTTGTCTATGTTTATCTAATTGCTATGTTTTGATAGAAAATAATTTAAAGCTAAATAAACATAAGAATATCTGAATATATCAAAATATTTATTAATCTATGAAAAAAATAGTAATACTAGAATTTTGTCGGAAAACCTAAGTTTTTCACCCTTCCTATGAATCTAGGTCCTTGTCCTGTGGCTATTACTTCTATTTGCTATTTGATACAATTCGAGCATAACGGATACCTTAATACCATAAAGCATAAACATGAAAATTTCTTAGAAATTTTAAAAGTCTTAGAATATGGAAAACGTTTAATTCGTTAATTAAATCCAAACACAACCGACACACTGTTGCAAATAGATGCGCATCCCATAGTGCAAATCTGTACGTGCGTGTTGTTATTATTATTATTATTATTCTCGAATATTTAAACAGGATAATACTTCAGTAGTGATATGCATATATACATATTTACACTATTTTCCTAGTAGTCCTGTCAAAATAAACAAACATAAACAAAAATAAGGTTAAAAAATTGTTGTATTTTGCCTGTTGCAATGACATTTTTTGGTAACATTCAGAAGCTTTTCAACTTCTTTAGCCCAAGCCCACAAAGATGAGAAAATTCTTAACAAAAATATATTGAACACTCAGGCAGTCAGACTCAAACTGCTTCTACCTTAATTCATTCATAGACTTGTCAGTATTGTCTCTATTAATGACAGTTTGAGGTAATGGAGAGGCTGGATTATTGCTCAGAAATTTTTTTAATTGAATTATTATTTATGGGCCTCTATAGCCAAGGGCCACCGGGTCAGTGACCACCCTGACCCTCCCTCTCCTCAGCACTGGTGGTTTGGGAGGCGAACCCCTTTTCTTCCAAAATTGTATAGAGAATGAGTGTACCGTGGCCGTCGCTAAACACTTTCACTTAGGGGGGTACCAGTCACCAATTTGCCGAGAAAGTAGGGCGTGGGCTAAAATATATTAATTCTTGGGTGTGGCATTTTGACACAGTTGATTTTATTCATCAAAAGATATGTTCTCAGAGGCAGGCCGCCGAGAAGATTCGGAGGCCTGGGGGGCAAAACCGAAAGACGACTCGCCCTGCGAGCGGAGCGAACAGAAATTTTTTGAGACCAAGCCCTTTAGACTTTCTTAAAATACATTTCAGAGTACTTCTTGCAGTCATTAATGGCAATCGTTTAGAAAGTTTTACTATACTTAGGCATACTTTTTGCTACGTTTCATTAATTCCCTTCCTAAAATATCATCATTAATTTCATTACTTATGAGGCCCCTTAGACCTCGAAGCATCATTGAGATAAATTTTTTTCAGCCAGTTCAGTTTTTTTTTACCTTGATGTCACATCATTTTTAAAAAGTAAATTAAAAAGATAATCTTAAATCAATATGGGCACGCATGGACGGGGGTCACATGCCCCCAGGTCAAGTTTTAATTCGTTTTTGCAAAATGCATTTACTTTTAACTTGCATCAGAAACTGGAGCCCCTTCTTGTTTAAGCAACTGCTAGTTCCCTTTAGGCCCCAATCTTTTAAGAAATGAGGGTGTTAAATACCAAATTTGTGAAAACAGCACAGGCACCAGTGGCGTCGGCAGCTCAAGAAAACTGGGGTGGACGAAAGCAAATTGTCTCGGCCACGCCTTTCAGACTATTGGAAAGGTCTTTATGATATTTTTTATCTATTTCGTAATGTAGCACAGTAATTTATCTTTTTTACATCTTTGAGCAAGCTACTTTCTCAAGCAGCTTTCTTTTCAAGTTCGAAAGTCAAAATCGATCTGATCAGCCCATCTACCAACACCCCACCCCAAAGGTTTTCAACGGATTTCGAGAAATTAGAAATCTACCCCGTGGCGACGCCACTGACAGGCACGAAGCCAGCACTTAAAAGGTGGGCGGGCAACAGGACGAAGCCAAAAAGTTTTCTCGGGTCGGCGTTAGATCATAGTCAGCTAATGTACATGACGTCATAGATCTTTGAAACCGAACACAATACAATCGAACCTAGGTTGAACCAACCCGGGGTGGCTCAACCCGGGCTGGCTTAACCCTGGCTGGCTCAACCCTGGCTGGCTCGATCCGGACTGGCTAAACCCAGGTTTGTTTTGAAATATTATAGTGTAACCGCCAAACAGGGTTGAACCTGGGTTTTCTCGATTGTGAAAAGGAGCCAGTTTTCTCTGTATCTTTTCGAACAGTGCAGGGGCGGATGTAGGTGTTCGCATCGTTCGCACGTAAGAATGTCAATTTTCCAGATTTCTAAAATGATCATAAATATGCTCTTACACGCTTATTGGTCCGTAGCCTCCAACGCCCCTCTCCCACAAGAAAAAAGTTTGGTTGCTTCTTACTGAAAACCCCCCAGTGCAATGAAAGCTTGTGCGAACGATGACGAAATTCACCTGAGCTATGACATCTTTATTGCCTGCACCATTGTCAAAGTGAGATTTTGAGCGTTGAAGAGTATGGAATGTGCTCGCATTCCTGAGTGTGCGAAATGTGTGCGAACTTGTGCGAAATATGATATCTAGCTTAGCATCCCAATAGGAAAATTGTATAGGTAAGTCGATCAACGGTATGTGATTTGCCCAGATAATGACCGTGGGAAAATCGATGCTAACGATGCCATATAGATTTCACCAAAACAAAGGATTATCGGGAAACGGTATGGTTTTTGCTCTACCCTGCAACCAGGGACGGCTACACAAGATTAAAGCAGGAGGGGCAGTGTTGGTGCCTAGGGCAAATAGTAGAAGTTTTTTCCACTACCATAATCGAGTACTTGTGAGGCAGAGGGGGGGGGGGCAAAATAAAATCTTGGCATGGATCTGCTCCAACTATACAGCTGTGGTTTTTGCAATCAAAGACTCTACGCATAGGCATAATGTTGACAAAATTCCTTATGCAAATTGGTAATAAATGGCCTTATCATTAATCGAAATGTCTGGTTTTCCAAAAATCATGGCAATTATAAATGGGCTGGTTATAAAACTTTGACTTTCCGCTTAGTCTCAATACTCCATGGTTGCAGACTCATTGAGAATACAAATAGGAAAATAATAATCACAAGAAAGAAAGGTAAATCAAATAATTGTTTATCTCAGCGCGTTGCTTATATTAAGATATAAAATAAGCGTAACATTCTCGTTCCGGAAATGGGCAAAAAAAGTCAGTATCTTATAAGACGCTGTTGGTTTCTGAATCTTTCTGAAGTCTATTATCGTCTTCTGAAAAATAATTTCCCTTGATTAAAGACCGACAGCACAAAAGGATATTTTTCTATTTTGTTTTTAATTTCTAATGGAAATTAAAATAATGAGAGTGGCTAAACTAGTCATCGATTATCTACAAAATTCTATAGCCCAGTGGCGTCACCAGCTCGAAAAAACTGGGGTGGAAAAAAACAAATTTGCTCGGCCACGCCCTTCAGACTCTTGGAGAATAATTTTTTAGTATTTTTTACCTATTTTGAAATTTTTGGGCAAGAAACTTTCTCAAGCAACATTTTTTGCAACAGTGGCTTTTCTGCCAGTGCGAAACTCGAAATCAATCTGACCAGCCCAACTCCCGCCCCCAAGGTTTTTCAACGGATTTCGAAAAACAACTGGTTTAAATCAGGGAATACGGTTAGAATTCCGCATACCCGGAAGCGATATTTTGGTTGTGGCCATAAGATAATTAATTTTATATGCTGCTTTTATGTGTTTCTATTTCATATTCAGAATTCAAAAGTTTCAATTTGAAGTTTCAATAGTGTCATATTTGAAAGTTGAGCTGCCATAGAAATCTTTACACCTTACAACCTGTTGCAAAAAGATTATAATTATACTACAGGATGAGAAAATATTATGTGGCAACGGACAAATTATGGGGAAAAGCGTCCTCTTTTAGCGAACCTCCGGGCGGGCAATGTTTGTCAACTGAGCGAAGCGAATGAGCTCGTTGCATGTTACTTGAAGGCAAGACAGGCACAGCGGAGCGTTGAGAAAAGTGGGGGGTCTAAAAAAGCAGGGGGGGTCTTTAACTTGCTCCGCGGTACCTGCAAGAGCTTAAGTAGCGATATTGGAGAACCCTCAAAAATTTAATATCTCGCAATTGATACAGAGTTTGATGCAAATTTATCATCTTGCACGGGATAAAAAAATTTTTCCAATGTAATGAGCTGCTTGTATTGCCTTTGTAAATTTCCTTCACTGGCGATTAAAAACGGTAATATCTAAAGGAAGTTTTGTTTTCCATTACGTATTTATTAGAATAAATAAAAATTGACTGTATATGGGAACTAAGCTATAACGATAGGTGAAGCTGAGTATTATAATTTCGTCTACTTGGAAGAGAGTTTTTAAAATTTTGACTCCCAAATATTTAAAGACTCATCAAACTGCATTAACATCAAATATTTTCCTTTAAAATGAAGGAAGTTCGAGTCTAGTTTTGCAGCTTGGCGTCTTCATTGGGAGCATCTACCTTGCTCAGTGGCGAAAACAAGTATTTAACGCAGGGTGAAGCAGAACAGCAGTTGGATCATCTCGATCAAGGTGCGTGGACTGGTGCACAGTCGATACTGGTTTTCACCTCGAATGCAAAGATGCCCAGACTTCGTTTCGATCGACTTTTTTCGACAGTCATGTAGGAAGACGCCGTTCTCTAAGTTACTGGACAAGAACATATTTTATTCCTAAAATTTTTGGACGGGCAAAGGGGGGCAAAAAATTCTAATTGGGCAGGCAATGCCCCTGTGCCTCGTTGGCTTAGTCCCTGGAGCAGCATCACATTGTTTCAAAACAGATTTCCCAATTTCAAAAATCTTGGGTAAAAATACAAAAATAGAAAAGTATTCACTTTATATAATTACATGTGAACAAATAACCAAATGCAAAATTCTTATTATTTTGAATTCTTACTATTCACTAATTTAGGTTGGAAAGGCTTAAAATGAAAGATCATTTCGTGGTTGGAAATGAGATACTTCAAAAAAGTTGAAATTTTCAGCTTGTTCCACTGACACTTATCTTTATACCATGTGATACAACACATCCACAACTTGAAACAATCTATTGAATATCTTTGAAAATAAATTTTTTTATGAATATATATTCAAGAATAAACACTACAGACACAATCACTGACTGTGGCCTTTTCAAGTGTTTTACTTACAAGAAAAGGCCAACTTGTACAAAAGAAAGACTGCTCTATAAGAAAACAGAAAACAGTACATCAAAACTAGCAAATAGTTTTTGGCCAGTTTGACCTTCTTATGAACATATTGTCTGATCTTTTACTGTAACTAGTCTGTGGCCTTTGAATCAAACAGTTAACTGGCATTTGAGTACTTCTGGATTTAGATTCAAACAGATGATAGACATTCCCTTGTAACACCCTGTATTGACCTGGGTATTCAGTAAAGTCACCCTCAGACAGTGTTGGCATCTTGCTACTGCTGCTGTCTTTCTGACTTTGGCTGCCAACTATATGCTCATCCTTCAAATTAGTTTCAATTCCATAGTTTCTTATTCTGATATCTTTGAAATTATGACTGCTTCTCAAATCCAACAAAGTCTGATTGCTGATTGACAACTCTTGTTTAGTAAACCTATCTTTGTCATTTGTAGAGCATGAAGACTTACTCCGTTGACTTGGAAAGTTTTTCACCCTCTGCAGCACCAGCCTTGGTCTTTGATCATGAGACTTTTTACTTTGGACTTTGTCAGCTAGCTTATTCAACTTACTCTCCATAACCCAAGACATAAACTTTTGATTCCACTGCAAATCTTCTCTATTGATGTAAAACAAAGACTGGGTTGTTTCACTAGATTCTTGGTAATCTGCCTGGAGATGTTTGGATGAGGGCAAAGAATGTACTTGTACAAGCAAAACCTTTGTATCTGGAACTGACACAATATGTGCCAGTCTTTGGGGCCCTAGCAGTACTTTTTCACCCACAGCTGGACTATGTTCAAGGCTTGCATTTAGACTTCTGCTTCTTAGTAAAGGAGCAGTTGATGGTCTCTGAGACTTTCTTGCTTCATAATACGTAATGTTAAGACCTTTGAGCCCATCTCTAGGTTCTTTGAAATAATTACTGTAAACAAAGAGACTACGTTGCTTTGCCTGTTTGACTTGCAATGTTATTAACTCTAAAAGTCTTTCTTTTGATTTGTACACATCACATTTGCAAACGTTTTCATGGATGTCATGCTCAATATTAGGGTTAAGTGTTGCTGAAGACAGTATGCTAATGACACTTGGATCTTCCAGAAAAATTGTAAAATCTGGAACAAGACAAAATAAATGAGCAATCTCACTAGCAATAACATGGTGATACTTAGCCTCTACATCGATATCACTTTTTCCATAAGCAACTTCAACAAGCCGGTAGTTTAATGATCTTAAAGTATCATAAAGACGGACACTGACTCCTTTAGTTAAACCTTCCAGCTTGATAGCTGAGAAAAGAGTAGATGCTATGTTTGTTCTTGTTTGTAGTTGCAATTTGAGTGTTTCAATGCACATATCAATTTCTTCACCACTCATTCCTATCACCTCCAGACATGATGTCAGCAATACCTTTGGAATTGCAAAAATCAAGGATGAAACAAGCAGCAAGAGAAACATATTTCCCTTCTCGACACAGTTAGTCCTCATCTCAAAACAATGCTGTAGCAAATCATTGGTTTCCAAGCATGATTCCAGATTAGTGTCATCATTTAGATTCTTGCTAATATATTTCAGTCTTCTCTGATCAAGTGCATGGTTGTGCACCTCTTTCATTCCAAAATGCATTGAAAATGATACAGTTCTTCTGCCGTAAATATTGGATGTTGACCCATCTTTCATGAAAGTTGGAACAAACTGGCGACTTGGTAATTTCAGTCTTACTGGTTTTTGACTCTTTGCAGATTTACAAAAGAAGTAATCAACTTTTGCCCTCTCTTCTGCAGTAACCAGCTCTCCATCAAGTGACCAGGCCTTTGGCAAGCATTTTATGACATGCCTGCGATAATTCAAATCCTTCTTCAGCTTAGGATTTCCAAGCAAGTACAATGATATGATCTCAAGATGAGAAATCTTTGACAGCTCCAACCAATCAAGCTGATTTCCTGATGCAATCAATGTACCAAATGATTTGAACTTCTCAAACCCTGCCAGATCCTTCAACTCGTTACAGCTCACATTGAGTTTCCATAGATGTGGGCACATACTAACATCAATAAGAGTATCAATGAAATTACCCTGAAGAATAGCCACTTCAAGATTAACGCAAACACCAAGGCCCTGTATACGTTTGATGTCACAGAATGATAGATCAAGGAAGGTTATACAACCAAGTGGGTCTTCCGTTATGGAGCGCAGGAATGCTTGTGTTATTTTCTGGTAAGGTAGTTTATCTTCTGTTCGTACATGAATCGAACTAGACGACTTACTCCTAACAAGAGCCATTTCTCAAACGATGAAACGAGTTTGTTTACATAAGGATATAGACCTCCTTGGCTCTCCCGCCAGATTCGAACGGACCCGCTTAATCGCAAATTTCAGGACCTTTCGTGTCAGAATTCAACTGTTATGTCCTCAGTTTTGTTAACTGTTTTGGACGCCTACTTGGTCATCGAAATGTCCAATAATTTTCTGATCCCCACGAGAACAAGAACACGAGCGTCTTTAACCTGGTTTCCTAACAACGACACTGCAACAACAAATTTTGATAACGCATCTTCAAAGGGAGGTTAAGTAAGCATTGTCGGAACCTTATAATGATTGCAGTTTTAAGCTTTTGACAAAACATTGTGCAATTGTTTGGATTATTCCAATACGTGAATTAAATGTAGCGCTATCGAATAAGTCTCCCGCGCTACTAAAATTTTTGAAGGTCTTTTAAAGGCGCGGCAAAAATTTAAAATAACCCTGAACAGCGGAAACTTGCACTGAAGGCTGAACCTTCCGAAACCCATTTTTATGAGCTCGTCCAAAAACAGAGGTCAGAGTTTCAGAAATTATTGTCAACATAAGTAGATAATAGGCGTATAGGTAAGATCCGATTTCCGGGGAATCAAAAACAAAGAGATTTAAAACTAGGGAAAACGGAGCATGTGCCCTCCAAAAAAGTGTCTTTTGGGTAAAATCAGGAAAACATCACGGCCCCACAGCCACCGGCCGGAGGAAGGTTGTAGAAACAAAAGGAAATTGAGAAAGGTGGCCAAAAATTTGGAGGCTTGTGAAAATGAAAGGCTGGAGGAGGAAAATGAAAAATCCTATTGCCTTGGGGCTTTCAAAATGCAGTCAGGCAAAAATAAAAAATTATCAATATTTATAAACCTCCTGTTTTTCAATATTAAAGTTGTCACAGAACTGCTTTGCACTGTAAAATTTAGGCGCAAACTTTTGATAATTTATATATTTAAATTATGACACGCGTTTGTTATTAATTGACATAGGGATGCTACTTTCTATCTGTTCCAAAATATCTGTAATTGAAAACAAACTACAATTTTTAAAAATGTTTTGGAAAAACAGAGTTGCAAGAAAAGGGGTTAAAACTAGATGAGCACCCCCAACTTTCAGACCACGCCCATTTAATCCACATTAAAAACGAGGAAGGTTTTATAGTAAGATACGCTTGGCACGAGGAAGATCGACAACTTTTCTGGACTCTGGTAAAATCATACCTTCCTTTCACATTTTTGAAGGGCTTATTTTTGTTCTGAAAAGGCATCTTTGCAGCAATGCACGATGAATATGCACTTCCATAATTTCTCATCATGTCTTACCAGACAAGAACGGCAACTGCCCTATCCAAAAGGATGAGTATTATCGTGTTACGTCTTCTTGAAACAGGTCTGGTAAGGGTACCTTCAAATTAATGTACCACAACATCTTTCAAATGCGCCCTTCGTCCTTGAATGCTTAGCAGTCTGATATAATTTTCTACGAAGCATAAAAACATTCCTCTGAAAGAATAATTATTAACTACAGTCGGTTAAGACCTACAAGTTTCTAATCCAAAGAGAGTGTTTGAGAGTTTTTAATCTTCTAGTAATGGGTTTCTTATAGAAGCAAAGTTTACGTGATGAATAACATGGTATCACGGGAAGCTTTATTGCAATGAAACAATTTAATGATAAACCTTACAACTGAAAATCATTATCAACAACTTCAGGCACATCAGAAATAATTCATGGCACATCAGAAATATGCCAAAACTTAAAATTCCAGAGAAATATAACTCTTCATGTAAATTCAAAAAATGCCTAATATATAACAAATGAGTTTCTTGCGCAGGAACACCTAGTTTTGCTTATTCCATTGCGAACTAGTGCATTTTATCTGCTTTCCCGTTGCTCAGTTTATTCCAAATGGCTCTACATCCCATTCTCCGGAGCAGAGCTAGGCAATATGGCTGCTAAAAGAGGGGAGGGAATGCTTGACTATTTCGTATAGAAAAGGTAACAGTAGTTTGTCAAACTTTTCTTGAATTCTCATGCTAGTAGAGTTGTCAAGTGATGACGTCACAAAAATCTACTTTTGGAATTTCTTAAATTTGTTCTCATAACCTGAAAGAGCATCGTGAAATAGCTTTAAATCTGCAAAATCAGTTGAAGGTGTTACGAATTGGCTGAGATATGCCCAGATGAGCACAGGCTCTGGCCCCATCAAACCTCTGTAATTTGCTCTCAGTTCATAACTTCATGAACCGAGCCAAAATAACAGTAATCTATGGAGCTTCGTTTGTGTCTTATATTACAATTGTACCTTTTGTAGAGTGTTTTTCAATTTCACATGCTATTTACCCCCATTCTACATGGTCTTTTACTAAATTCTAATGACATTATGTTATTCTACGGCATTTAAATCATTTGTTTACCCTTTCGTGTGGCTTTTCAAATTCTCTATAACATATCAAATTCCCACTGCTTATACATTCTGCGTGGCCTTACTTATTATATGGCTTTATACTTCGAGTGGTGTTTCCTTTTGTATGGCGTTTCAAATTTCATACGGCGTTTCAAATTTCATATGGCGTTTTAAATTTCATATGACATGATGCATTGCGGAATGATGTGACCAAGATGCATTGCGCTTTGGCGGGAGAATCAAGGAACATGAGTCACGTTGTGCCTAGGTATTGACTTCGCGTATTCAGCTTTAAGATGTCGAGCGAAGATATACGGAAAGTTGTCAGTCACAGGGGCGTCGTGGCTGGAGGTTGCCAGAAAGAAACAATTTCCGACAAAATTTATGAAAGACACATAACCACAACACATAACCTTTGCCTTAGCTGGAAAGGTTTTTAAAATTCTTTTTTATCTTTGTCTCTGTTTCTTCATACTTACTGTGAATGCCCCTGACACCAAGCAACTCTGTAGATTGGTAGATTAGGACAAAGGTAGAATAAAGTTACTACCGGAGGCAGCACCATGGTTGCCGCCGAAGGGAAGATTTTTTTATAATCTTAATCATGGGCTCCAACAAAGGTTGAAAAGTGGGGGACCAAGGGAAAATTTAACATCCAGAACAAAAGATTTTGAAAAAAACTGTATTTTTACTGGCGGACACAAACGACGCTCCATAGTAATCCGTTAGCAAATTTCAAATCTTCTATGGGCCATAGCTCACCCGATTTTCGACAAACTTAACTGATTTTGCATGCATGGGAGTATTTCGTGGTGATCTTTTGCGTTATGTGATCACAACTTGAAAGTTCTAAAAATAGTTTTTGTGACGTCACAATTGCGAACTCTATTTTATGTCAAATTCTTTGTGTAAAATTTTAATCTCAAACTTCCAAAGATAAAAAATGGATAGACATAAAGCAAGATGAATATCAATTTATTAAAAGGATGATGAAAATAGCATTCCTTCTTATTTATGCAAATTCAAGGAGAGTCTTTGTAATTCTTGAAGAAATAATTTTGAACAGAAAGAATGACAAGAAAAAAAAGGATCCAAAGTTCTTAATATCCATTCTTTATGTAAACGGAGACAATTAAAAAAAGTTTCTAATAATGTAACTCAACTGTATATATATTTTGAAGAGAGAGGTGTTGTAGACCGTTAATAGGAGCCACGTGGGTTCGGCATTCTTTGGTTCATGTATCCAAATTGCATATTACCTCTGCCTCCGCGAAAGCCACCACGGGAAAAATTATCTGGCCTGAAACCAGTTCCTCTGCCTCGGTAGTGCCGTGGTCCTTGATACCCCCTTGGTCTTGCATACTGCTGACTAAAATGCCTGCCACGAAAGGAGCCAGTGGATCTTCCAGAAGAAGCATGGCTGCCAAGGAGAAATGAATATCAGAGCTGTATAGAAGAAAATCTCAGCACGGGCTGGGGCGTATTGAAGTTAAAGGCAATATCCTTTTGAATAATAGACTATGCAGTGTAGACAATAGGAGTTCTACGCAGCTGATATGCAAATCTGAACCCTGCCTGTGCCCAAGCAGCTCAATTCATATGCCACAGCACAAAGACATTGATCATTTTGGCAAAAGCAAAGTGTATCTAGGATTCATTTTGAAGGGCTATCCAAGAGAACTACTGTGACCCCCCATCCCCTACCCATGCTCAAGCTACGCCCCTGTGCGGTACAGGATAAAATAGCAACAAGGGGCAAATTCAACAAATCATTTCAACCCTTTTTGAAACTTCAACACGGGTGGTCTCTCTCATGTACACGGCAGAAAATTTCAGTGTGACCTTGTCACAAAATTTCAGCTCGAGCTGTGTTGAAGTAAATGCGGTGAATTGTGGGACGTCCTTTATTGTGTTTTCGATAATCATGATCATAAAGCGTAACCTGATATCCGCCAGTGTCGAAAACACATTGAATCGCTTCTCAGGTCAGCCCGTGTTGAACGGCCACGGGATAGCTCGTTCTCGTCGTTTTGATTTGGCACTACTTCGAATGAAACAATATGGAAGGTCAGATATTGCTTGGCAAACGAAAAAAGTAAGCATTCGTTTCTTTAATTTATATTGTAGAAGCTATATGTTGGTGTATCTTATTCGCACAAGATCTTGCCATCCCCCCTCTGGTTTTTTTCAACCCACATAAGAAATTTAGGAAATAGGCCTAATTTCGGCCATTTACACGAGAAATCACAGTCTGTTTTGAATTCAATACAGGCTGAATTTCAAATAGGTTTACGGTGTAAGCAATGATGGTGTTTACTTGTTAAAATCGCAATATGGGCTGAACCCAACACGGCATCTCACCTCGGGCTGAGATTTCAACACAGGGTGAGATTTTCAACTAAATGCCGAAAATACAATTGAAACTGCTCCAGTAGACTCCGGTTATAGTCACACCAAAAGTTGCTTGAAAACTTGTGACTGTAAACAGAGTGTGATTGTAAACGGAGCTAATTGTAACCAGTCATGCGACTTTAACCGGAGTGACTATAAGCGGAGTTGACTGTAATCGAAAAACTCCATGTTGCTGAGACTGATGAAAACAGCAAATAAACACTCAGGTCACAAGTCCATGTGTTTGAATAGGATTTTAATATTGCATAACTATGCCTTTAGATCATCTTTCTAGGGTAGGAAATTTATCATTTGTGATTAAAATGTGATATTTCTCTGTAACGTTATAAATTTGATCATGTCAAAAATACGTTATTATAGTCAAGGTTTTAGGTACAGACTTGTAAATTGGGAGTTTTGCCAATAAGGCCGAAGTTTGCCAATAAAGCCTTGTTCAATCATGTATTAAACTCTGATCCCTATTTTTGTGGGTTAATTCTCTCTAATCAAGCAGAGAGGACCCCCTAATTTTTAAACACAATTTTGCAATCAATAATATTTCAAAGGATGCGTTTAGTGCAAGAGACCCATTAATGTAGATTATTTAAAACGGAGAAGCAGTCACTGCTATACATTTTACATATTTTGGATTGGCCAGTCACAAAACTGTAGGGCTGTTTGACACCTAAGGTGGGTAGATTACAAAAAAACAGCCAAATTTATAAGGAAATTTTTACAACACTTTCAAAATAATTGCAGGGGTGTAGCCCCTATGGGATGAATGATTCTTGACAAGCAAATTGCTGTGACGACAGGCCTAGGCCTAAGGCAACCTTCGAAGAAGTTGCAAACAAAGAACAAATCCAGAAGGGGTGGATCATTTCGTTGGATAAGTTACCTGAGTTTACTGAACATAACTTGGAAGACGAACTTATCAATGATGCTGCAACAATGCCTGATAAATTAATTATTCCTGCTTGGAACACTCCACTTCTGGAGAACCTGGGTACATGTCAAATCTTCTGGAACATAGGCAAGACTTTTAAAGTCAAGGATAGTGTAGCGCAAGGCAGCTACATGTTTGCAGCAGCCTCCTTGGCCTTCTTTACAACTGCATTTAGCAAACATTACTTTTCCAGAGGTCTAATTTAAATTACAAAACACAGAATATTTTGCACTTTTCATTGAAGCAGATGCAAATGCTTACACCAGGAAAAACAAGCAGTCATTGTAGCTAATATCTGGCTTTACTCTAACCTTGGAAACAAAGCCCTCTTTCCATAACTTGTAACGAGTGGTGGACACCTGGGGGGGCGAGGGGGAGGGGCAGTCACCCCCAATATTCTGGAATACCATAGACTTGTTCTACCTGTTTAATGGGAAAATGTGATGTCATCTGATCAAAACAATAGGCTTGCCCCCCCAATATCTTATCAAGTGTCTGCCCCTGCTTGTAACCCTGGATTTTGTTTCTGTATGCTTTTGGCGTTAATTTATCAGGCATTGTTTCAGCATCTTTGATAAGTTTATCTTCCAAGTTACGTTCAGTTAACTCAGGTAACTTTTCCAATGAAATGATCCACCCCTTCTGGGTTTGTTCTTCATTTGCAACTTCTTTGAAGGTTGCCTGTCATCAATGCAATTTGCTTATTGGGAAACATTCTTGATATCTTCAGCTCCCGGCTCTCCTTCTTCCGAATGCTTTATCATCTCCTGGCCCTTGCAAGAGTGTTTATCAAAACTAGGCACAGGTTCTGACAGTTGAACGGTTTCATTTTTGCTGATTTCTTGTTGATCTTCTACTCGACTTTTCTGTAATGGCAACACAAACACGTATAGTAGAAAACACAGTGACCCGCTTTGTCAAGGAGGGGCTTGATACACCTGTTCCCGGGATGCAATGTGCATGCTGTGAATAAGGGGAAAGGCAAATTCTTGATTGGCCAGTAGTTCATTGACAGATAGATCAAACCACAGTAGTACCTTCTTAAACCACAGTAGTACCTTCTTAAACCACAGTAGTACCTACTTAAACCATAGTAGTACCTTTCTTAGAAGAGCTTTTAATTTTTTGACCTGTCACATATAGCTATTTCTCAGAGTAACTAAGAGCAAATATTTTATTTTTGCTCTGTATAGAGATTGCAATTTGTTATTTCTCCAGGATGATGCTAGAAAGTGAAGATAGCCAGTCAGGTGACTCTAAGGAAAAAGTATCCTTAAGCTCTGCTGGCAACTTTCAAAGTACACCACCCATTCCTTTGAAAGCTGAAAAGACAGAGGCAAAAATAAAAGCAACCAGGTGGCTATGGAATGATGAGATGACCAAATTTCTAATCGTTTGCCTTCATGACTATAAAAAGAGAAAGGAACTTGAGGGTATAGACATTCAATCAGATTTGGTAAAAATGTATGAAGATGTCAGACAAATGATGGCTGCATTGTACCCCCCTGAAAACTTTGGTCCAGTCAAAGTATCCAGCATAACTCAAGGATTAAATAGTGAAGAACATCACAAACAATTCAATATCATACAAGAAGAAAGGAAAAGTATCAAACTTGGTTATGGACGAATCAGGGAAAAAGTAAAAAAGATCAGGCGCAATTTTAGAACGGCAATTAGGGAAGGTACCCGATCTGAAAGTGGAAGGGTCATTCTCCAAAACTGGGAGTACCTGATGAAGATTTGGGGTGAGTGCCCTTCTGAGATCAAAATAGAAGAAGCAATCACCCCACAAGTATTTATCTTGAATGATAATAACGATGTTGATGAACAACAAAATCATATTCTACTTAATGAGACTGAGGCACAAGGAAGGGAAGTACTAGAGGATCAAATCTTTAATTCAAAAAAATCTCAACCATCAGAACAATCAAAGGGTGGGTATCTTAGCAACAAAAAACGTGCCAAGATGGACCAAAAACTTTCAGCTCAGCAACAAGATATGATTTTGATAAAAATAGCTAAGGAAGAATTAGAAGTGAAGAAAAATATTGCAGAAAAACTAGAACAATCTGCCAAAAGGTTGGAAAATGTTGTTGAGACAATGGCAAAATCCTTAACATCCTTTGGAGAGCAGCTAAATTACAGTCTGATGTTGCTGTCTCAATCAATAGCTTCAGGACAGAATGCCAAATAGCTTACCAAGGTCCAATGCCACTTCAACACTAAAATCTCATCTATTTACACTGTATACCAAACAAACTCTTATTTTAAGGACAATACATACAACCCTTAAAGTTAACCAACTGGAAATATAATAATGCGATTTAGATTTTTCCTCTCAAAAAGTTTTAAAAATTTCAATATTTAATATATTTTTTAAATTTTTTGAAAAAAGGAAAACTTTTCCTTATACCAATTTAGGTTATATTATACATATTATACATTCAAGGATAGATACATAAATATATAAAGTATATATGATGTATATATATATTTAATGTATTAAGAGAAGAAGTTTGTTTTTCAAAGAATTTGTTGTACCAAAAAAGACCTACTCTAGGGTCTCTAATAGAAGGGGGGACGTTTATTAATTTTTTCAATTTTTTTCTGACCCCCAGAGCTTATTTAGACCCCCCGTTTATTAATTTATATATGAGCTTTGAAAAGTTTGTTTTGTTCTCATTTTGTTCTGATATTTTGAAGAAGTGTCGATATTTGTTGGAATTGTCCTCTTTCCTTTACATGCAGGGTTACCAAGGAAAAATTACCACAGGTGATTGAAAATTGCACTTTGACATCACACAATTTCCAATTACTCAGGGTAGTTTTTTTTATATTTGTAGTCGTAATCACGTTGTTTTTTTAATGAACGCCAGTATACATAGAAATTTAGTTGGAACCTTACTTTGACCCCAAAAAATAATCATCGTGCGATTTTTCAGATTTTTCACATTTCCGACCCCCACTTACTAGGACTCCTCCCCCCGGTTATTTATTTTTTGAAAAATTTCTGATCCCCCCCCTTCTACTAAGAACCTTAGAGTATGAACAAATTTGGATTTTGAAGGGGATGATTGGGGAAGACTTTGCAAACCAATTAAAATTACTGGTGGAAAATGACAGCAGAATATGAAACACCAGTTTTTTATGCTGGGTTGCAAAATATTTATTATTGTCACAACAGAAATCACTTGGAGATCTCCACTTTTCAGGTCATTCACTTTGATGCCATTCCTTACCAGTACACCCCTAACTTAAATGTATTATTTTGTGTTTGCCCTTGTTGCAATTTTTGTTATCGATTACATATCTGGTTAATGCTTCTTGGTTGATGCAGTCTTCACATTTTTTGCATTGAAACACTGCCAAGCAAAAATGCTACAAATGGCCCTCTGTAGCCAAATAATGACAGTCCTTCAATTTATCTATACTCATTAACAGGCGCAGCCATTTGAGGAGGGCCATAGCTCTTGCTCCCCTCCAGGCTCTCCTCAAATGCTAGAGGGGAGCTACAGATTGCTCTCCTGAATTGCTTTGAAAATAAAATTGCTCTCCTTGAAATCAATTTTCCTTTGCTTCTTTTATTATTAACCTTCAAATAGTTTACCTGGAAATTGCTTGGAGAGCTTTTTACTGCTCCCTTGTTGAAAGTCTTATGGCCAGGCCTGCTCATTAAATGTAACTAAAATAGTTTAAACATTCGATTCGAAAGTGGCAAAACATTTGTAAAAAATAAAAAATTGATTTTAACAAAAAATTTTTGGATCAATTAAGAGGACAGTTGTCCAAAGGTTTTCTTGAAATCATAAGTTCAATATTCATTCCACTTTCATTCAATTTCATTCTATATTGCCAGTCAGTTTCATCTGTTCCAGATTTCTTCTTTTGCCATCACTTTCTTCTCAACACAAATCTTCTCTGGAATCCGTCAAGAATCAATTCTTCTCCTCAAATAGTTGATTTGTGAGGATTTGCAGTTAAAAGTATAGGACAAGAGCTTGGAACATCAACCAAAGAATATATCCACAGAAAGACTTGAAATTATTCAATTCAGGGCAAGGACAAGAACAGTTTTTCTCTGATTCTGATTCAGCTCCATTATAAAAATTTATTCAAAGTAGCCATGATCATAAAGCTTTGCAAAAAATGCCCCTGAATTGTGGGATATTTTTATTGTTTCTTGGATAATCAATTGTAATTATAAATCGCAACCTGATCATGAAGAAACCGATACAATTTTTGCCATACCCAAATCAACATTAAAATCTCAGCCTATGTTGAACTTATTTTATAACCCAATTTGAATGTTTCCAGAATAATGCCAATACAGTCTTAAACTTTTAAAATCATCACTTGCAATTTCGAGTAATCACTTGAAATATTATGTTTTCGGTCACTGGCTTTTTGGGCCAAGGATTTTAAAAATATTATTTAGAGAAAATAGAAGCTGCAGGCCTGGCCATTTGAGGAGAGCCATAGCTCTTGCTCCCCTCCAGGCTCTCTTCAAACGCTGGAGGGGAGCTAGAGATTGCTCTCCTAAATTGTTCTAAAAAGCAAATTTGCTCTCCTTGAAATCAATTTTTATAGCTCACCTGAATACTACTAGGAGAGCTGTTTACTGCTCCCCTGTCAAAAGTCTTATGGCCAGGCCTGAAGCTGTCCTTGTGCCATAAGTAAATAGATGACACGGCTCAATAAGAGAAATATAGTACAAGGAATACCAAGAAATATTGCATTACTACACAACAAACAGGCTTTTTAAATAGGAATTTTGCGCACAAAACATAGAAATATCAATGACTAACCCTCTGTTATCCATGTTCCCACCATGTGCTGGCTGCCTGTATCTCCCGGCATTAGAGCAACACAGTGCCCTTATCAATGAGCATAAAGCTGCATATTTGGCTCCAGGATTCAAAACAAGGGCCTGTGGTTCATTTGCTATATCAATCATCATCTCCTCAACTGCATTTCGTAATGCAACTATACTTGCTGCCTGCTCATGTGGCATCTCCAATGAGATCCTATTGTAAAAAAAATTGAATGCAATTATTTTATGAAATATCACTCTTGTGATGTAAAATTTAAAAATAGAACAATGCATCAAGTTTCTGCCTTTTTGTTAGAATTCACTTTCTAAAAGAAAGGACTCGCTGGCAGATCTATAGGTGCTAGATAAGTTAAAGTGCCTATGAAATGAAATTTGACAAGTTTAGATAGAAGCACACTTTTTATAAGCAAAATTTGCTGATTTCAATGATATATCTTGAGGTGATTTTTTTCTTGCGGAACGGTCTAAAAATTTAGGTTGAATATCCCATTTTCACGTTTTCTACTGTGACAAAGCGCCGCTATCTGTGACGTAGCAAAGTTTGCAAACACGGAAACAGCTGACGTTTAGTCCACGGAGGTCGTTAATTGAACTACCGTTAAAATAGCCGTAGAGGGCAATTTTAAGTCAGGGTACATATCCAATCTTTTTTAGTGCATCAAACTGTCCTTTTTTGCAAAGTTTCATACTGTTGTACCAAAGTACGACTAAAATACGATCATACCGTCTATTAAGATCTTGGGCGGTGTACCCCAGTCTAAAAATAGAACAAGGGGGCAATTTTCAAGGAGTCTTTATCCTATCATTTCCTGCGTATCAGATTGCCGTCTATTGCAAATTTTCCTGCTATTGTACCTACTTTCAGCAGAGATATCAAAATAACGTCGTTTGTGGAGTCATGCGGTGAAATACCCTAGTCTAAAAAAAGCCCAAGAGGGCAATTTTCTGTCGAGGTCTATATCCTATCTTTTGTACCACATCAAACTGTCCCATGTTGTAAAGTTTCGTTCTACTATACCTACTTTCAGGAGAGATGTTGTAATTATGCCGTTGGGACTTGGGGCAAAGAACCCCATGTCTAAAAATAGCTAAAGGGGGCAATTTTCAGATGGGTTCCATATCCTATCTTTTTCAGGGTATCAAACTACCCCTTTCTGCAAATTTTCATGCTGGTATCACAATTTGGACGATTGTTCGACTAACAGCCCTGACTAAGTGGTATGGTGTGTTTACTGCGAAGAAGGAACCTTCTGCAAACCTTGTGACGTCACTGATTCTTATGCTTTGTCACTTGCACTCACTGGTTTTAAAACCCCAAAAACAAACTTTACCGTGCAAATTTTCAAATTAATTTTCGTTTTATATTGCAACAACATGTAGAAGTTTCAGTTTCTTACAAAAAAACTATATGTGAAATTTGATTTTATAGGCACTTTAAACAAAGCCATAATCATTAGCTAAGTGTAAGCAAATGTTTGTATTTGTAGGCATGGATCAAACTGGGCAACATCCTGTAGAAAGTTCGGTCTCACATCAACTCTTAAAGGTAATGAGATCCTTAATGGCGATAAAAACTAAGAAAACCATAGAAAACAAAAGGGATGGTTTTGAAGCTAACTTTGGCAACAAGATAAAACTGTTAGCCAGACTCTAAATATCTATACAGGCATAAAATATCATTGGAAACAATGAGGGCCAGGGACTGACATTTAACAACTCCTATCAATGGCCCTGTACAGAGTGGCAACATAGTGACTACTTCAGGTAATCTCCAAGATAGGTCAGGACATAAAACAGTCTTCTTCAACGCTCACCAGTCATCAATAGATACAATTCCATTACTTGATTCAGTTTGGCAGCCGCTCATAAGCAACATTTGCACAGGATAAACCATTGACATTTGCTTGCAAGATATTGCTCTAGTGCGAATCTGCAAACAAGACAAATTCCCTTAGAGTATGCAAATAGAGGTGATATATGATAATATATATATATATATATATATAAATTCAAAAATACTTGTTCCACAGGAAATATCCCTCGGCAGAAAAGACATGGCATAGAAAGAACCTGCATCTGATTTTCCAGATGAAAGACTGATTTTGTTTAATTATTAACAAATTAATTAACAAAACTACATTACCTTTTCGCCAAAAACAAAAAAGGGTGAATGAAAAGTGATTTCTCGGTTAGTGCAGTTGACTGAGGATTTGTGAATAAGAGCAGCTTTTCCTTCAGTAGTAAACACTTTCCTTTTGTCTTTGTGCATGCAGAAGTTTGGATAGAGACCCAAGCATAACAAGGCTGTCACCTAGAATCACGAGAAGTCATGTGGTACTATATACGAAAGATGATGAAACACACAACATCAATGCAATGCAATTTCATAGATCAACAATGTTAATTATAGCAACAGTATTGCTTACATTCACAGTTGAATCAAATAATAGGCACAGATCTTCAACTGTCTCAAGATACTATTATTGTAAAACCTGATTCCAGAACTGGAAAGCAAGATTATGAAGAAAACTAACTGAATAATAAAATGAAGACTGTGCTTCTTGCATCAATTCAATCAATGAATAACATTAAATTCATTATCTTAGGTGATTCTCGCAGCAGTGACTCCCTAGACCTAGGACTATGATCTTGATAATCCCAGCCTTATTCATTACATATCAACACAAAATATTAAAATCCAACCCAATGAAAATTGATGAACAACTACAAACCAGATCGAGTGCAGTATCAGGCCCACTGTAATTGAAAGGTTGAGGGTGCATGCAGTCTGTAATGGAAACAACAGATATTAGACAGAGCAACATCACGTCTAAAGGAAATGCTTAACTGTCCTTTTTTAAATGTTTCAACTTTAATTTCTAATACTTCACATTAATTTCAAACTAACACTAAACTCTTAAATTTCTACAACGAAATAAAGAGCTGCAGAATATGATATGTAGACATTTTTTATAACAAAAAACAAATTTAAAACAACAAGGCATTGTCATATTAATATACATCATCAATTAAAATTCAACTAAAACGTCAAAAATGATGTAAAATTTTGATAACAAATGCAGAAAGCTTTGTAGATGATATGCTAAATTTAAACTTACCATCTGGAAAACCTAGATTGCAAAGAAGGTCCTTTAATTGCATCTGTTGATAAAAAAAAAAGAAGTTTAAAGCAGCCTGAAAAAATGGAATTACTTGACAACAATGATGGTTAGTTACAGTGGAACCTCCATATAACGGACACTAGTGGGACCAATGTTAATGTCCGTTGTAGAGAGGTGTCCGCTGTATGGAGGTGTCATCTTTTTATAACTTTTGTGCTGGGACTCAAAAATCTGTCCGTTGTTTGGAGGTGTCCGTTGTATAGAGGTGTACGTTGATGGAGGTTCCACTGTTTTAGCAAAATTTCAAACTAGTATAGATCTAAGAAAGAGCAAAATTGACATAGTGTTATCTTAGCATGTGTTGTTTATTCTGACATAACTGAAAGTTTTAGAAACTCTTTTTTAGAAAGTTTTACCGGTTGAAGCATTTTCCGATTTCAACCAGACCTTGAAATTTAGACCAACTTTTAAGCAATTGACTCTTTTAATATTCATAGTTAATTCTGCCAATGTTTATCCCTGCTGAGTACACCTTTCTGACTTTGGTTATGACGTAATCAGTAATAGGAATCCACTATAAAGGTCATGACCAAACAGAGAGTAAAATTTTCAACATGACATTCTTAAAGAGCTTTAAATGTTGTGGTAGTCAGCATTTAAAATGGTAACAAGCATCACAGATCTTTTCCACAGATGTTATTAGCAACCAAGTTCATTATAGATAGAACATTGGAACAAACCGACGGCGACAAAAAAGACATGATCAGTGCTCTATGAAATAGAAATAAAAGAAGACTGAACCTTAGCGTCTGATGTCATTCGCAGGGTAGACATGTTTAGCTGATGGGATTGGCAGAAACCTATCTCCGCATCTTCACTAACAGACCTGAAATACGAAAGTACACTAAAGGCTGGCAAGGATGATGTCGTTTTAACTTGGCAAGGATGGTGTCGAAGAAAAACCAATCAATATGGTCTCAGGTTAACACCTATTGCTCACAAAACTAACACATATTCAGCTCATTTATAATGACTTAATACAAAAAACATAACATAATATTGCTTAAAACATAACAGTTCAATAGTATGACAACATTCAGGTCTTTTTGTTTTCCAAATTCAAAGAGAAGGAATTTATTGAATAAAGGAATAACAAAGCTGCCCTACCTTGCATCTTCCCATGATTGATAAGCGCTGAGAAGGGCCAAATGATCACTGCTTCTGTTGCCAGCAAACTTTTTGTGTATCCAGCCGAGTCTTTTGCGATCCGCGGGTGTTTCGAATGGTTCCGGCAGACATGTGCTGGCAGCAATGGTGCATGCAGCATCACCAACACTGAAATCAGAATCATATCAATCAAACAATCATTACCTTCATAAAAATTGTGATCATGTTAATCACGTAATCATTAAACATTATTCAACAGTTAGAGGTTTTAGACAAACCAATCATAAGACAAAGTCCAGTCATACAAATACAGAAGTCAAACAATTCTTCAGTCAAACATATTCGGAATATACTTAAACCAATATCTATGACTAAAATCAGAGAGTATCAAGCCATGGTACATAGAGAAGGAAACCATCTTATTCTAACCTGAATATGCAGCCCAGGACAATCATTTTTCCAAACCTCGGCTCTATAGGCAATTTGGCCAAAATGTATCCCAGAGGAGTTAGTGTCTCGTCTGTATCCAAGGCTTCCATTTCTGAAATAAAATTAAACTTATGATTCACCAGCAGAAGAGATAAGTGCTCCCATATAAATCCAAGAGCCAAATAGCTCCAAAATCATGTCTGAACTTTGGTTAATTTTCATTTGTAAAATTATTTGAGCTGGAGGATAGTAATAACACATTTCCACCAAAGCCCTGGATCCCGTGTTGCACTATTTTCACTGCAATATCAAAGACCAGTGTAACCTTTTTCACTTTCGTTGCCACCCTTAACAAAATGAAATCAAAAATTTTCCTGGAAACTTCAAAGTTGAATTTATTGAAATTTATTAGTGGAAATGTGTGATTCATAAAAAATAAGTGGCTCATATTGTTGAAGAACTAATACAGATTTTCGTTAAAGCTTTGTTCCTCCACAAACCGCCCCCCCCCCAACAAATAAAATTTCCGCTGCCCCTCTACCCACAGATTTACAAGAGGCTGATAAGAAAACGACTTGCCCTTTAGCATTGCGATTGACTCCATCACAGCATCAAGAGGCGGTGGCTCAATAGCTTTGTTAAGAAACTCTTTTATACCCCCAAGCTTCAGGAGTTTGATGTTGAGTGCAATTTCGTGCAGCGGTGTTCGAAGGATCTCTGGTGTTGCGTGTTCAGCAAGTCTGAAGAGGCAGAATAAAATACGTAAGCTATCGTTGGGAAACGAAGATAAATACGTCTCTGAAAGCACTCAAAAAGTCTAACACTGATAACATTTTCACTCCACTTGAAATATTAGGTGAATTTGAGATGGATATAAAAATATCAATTGTTCCTATGCTTGATCACAAATATAACGTCACTATCATGATGAAATGGCCTGAACACATCGTATAAATCAGTAAGTTGTATTGTCAAGACTCGCTTAACTATGTTATATATTCAACAAAACTTTCAATGAATCTAATGGATCTAGAAAGCTAAAGTCTATCTGAATCGAATCTGCTGGTAAACTGTTATCACTTATTAACTGGTGACAACAAAATGACATTCGTTTAGGATAACATGATCCAACTACTGCTTTAACAATCACTGATGCTTATTAAAAAAGAGAAAACATATCAAATAAAGAAAACTTTAGATAATGGATCAACTAAAGACCAAACGTACTTCTGACACCGGCTTCTGCTGCATAAATGGAAACAAAAACCATCCCTAACACGACCAGCTCGCCCCTTCCTTTGCTCCATATTTGTTTTTGATGCCCAAACAGTTGCATAATTTGTCATGTTGTTATGTGAAGTAAACAGCTTGATCTTTGCTCTTAGAAGGATTAATTCATAAAATCAACAGCAATTCATCGTGTGATAAAGTATCGAATAGTAAAAAATCCTAGGAAACAATTCTGCTTTCAAAATTCAGTACCTAATAGGGATTTATCTAACCATATCAATTAGCTTAGATATTTGATTGCTTCAAAGGTGAATTTCCTTTAAAGCAACTGTGAAAGCCTTCTATCTCAAGAGCAGAATTTCGCTTGAAAAGCAATGATCCTGGTGCAAACTCTTGTGGGAACCCACATGTCGTGTTGCGTGTATTCTGTATAGCATAGCCTTATTTGCATAGACATGTTATCTATCTCTCCTTGAATAAATCTATACACATGTATGTTGTATAAAGTGAACACATACATAAGGATCCAAACTTACTTGACTGAATCAATAACAAAAACAACATCGTCAATTGTAATGCTGGTTTCAGCTATGTTCGTGGACAGTATAATCTAAAAATGGAAGAAAGAACAAACTGTTATCTTCACTTGCTAAAAATTAATTTCTTAATCCAAAGTTTCAAGAAATAGGAAAACCCCTGCTTAACACATAAGATGCTTTTATACCAGATAACTCAAAACGCTCTAAAGACCAAAATGAGCCTGAAATTATTTAATAGTTTAACTCTCGATACATATTGTGTCACCGTGTAAGCAAAACTTACATTTCTGGTTTTAATTTCAGTTTTAAAAGCAAATCTAACAGCATTATACCTTTCGCACTCCTTCAGGAACAGGTTGAAAGACTCTTCTTTGATCCTCTCTGGGTATTTGTGAGTGCAAAGGAAGAACAAGATATTTGCTGCTACCTGAAATGTAAAAAATTCAAAATATAAATTTTGCTATAAATGACTTAACTTTGATGTCACTTTGAAGAATTGCTAGGGTATGATACTCTACGACAAAGTAAAGACAAAGTTCCTATTAATCTAGAATTAAGTTGTGCTTCACAAAATCACATCGACAGCTCGAACTCACAAGATTCTTAAGACAAAATCTGGTGAATCTTAGCCCTTCGGAGAGGGAAAGGGCTTGGGTAACTCGACTAGGTTACTGTACATGGTCGCGCTACATAAGAAAATTTTAAAACGCATTATAGGCAGAAGAGGACAATAAATGGAAACTTTTCATCACCTCTCTGTCAATTTAAAAGATCTACATAAAGCGTTGATCCAAAAATTGACCCTATACTGCGGCACAAACCCCGTACACAAAAAGGTTTTGAGAGTTTAACGCTAACCCCTTTAACGCTAATTCAAATGCAAGCAAAAAGAGAGGTAAAAGCAAATTTGTGCCTCACCAAACTCAGGATGTTGTGTCAAGTACTTATGGATTGCGAAGATCAAGTTCCAGCCAGGAAGGAAAACTAATACAGAGCCAGGAACGTTCAAAGTAGCAACGTACCCAAGTAAAGCCTGCAAAAGGGACATACAAGAAAAACCATTGAGCAAAATGATGAAATTACAAACGTCGGGGTTCGTTATTTGATTAGTATGTGATATATCAATTGAAAATGATGTCTACATAAAAAGGAATAAAAACATCTAAAATGATAGCCAATATAAAACAGAGTGGTTTAAAATCATAATTGAAGGAATAAGCAAGGGGGGCAGAGAGTGATGCATATAGTTCCAATAGATAGCCAACTAAAGCTTGACGAGAGCTTAAAAAAGGGGGCATTCGTCCTATCTGTCCAACATTGACGCACATAGAATTAAAATGTATAGTGCAAAACAGAAATAGATAAGGTCTATTTAAAATGTTCTACCAAAATTGAATTAAATTCTACAATTTTTGATAATGATTAGACATATGATTTAAGGTAAAGATTCAATATCAGGTGGGCAAAACAAATAGCTACAACAAAAAGATCCATAAAAAAAAACAAATAAAAGACTGACCTCTAATAACTCGAATGATGTTTCTCGCTCACTCAGCTGGGCCATTGAATTCTTTGTTGTTATTGAATACTCTTCTCCGCATACGGCGTTCATGTTTTCCTACAGAAAAGGGCTGCATCACAACACACCTTTATGCACAACTAAGTCTGCCAACATTCTTTAAAAATGATCAATATCCACAGAGTCTATTCATTTGTACAGCTACAAAGGGAAATCGCAACTTACGGACACTTCAAATAGCGGACAATTTTGTTGCAGCTTCTTTAAATTACCAGCACAGGACACCTACATAGAACGTACAATCACTGCCAAAAGTATTGAACACTAACGTAGGTTTTCAAACGCAAATTCAGCCATCCCCCTATCCCACTAGGAACAATGTTGATTTACTATAGAAAATTAAAAAGAGTTATGGAGTATGCTTTTTCTTGTGGATTGTTCGATATTTTTCTTTACTTTCAAAATTGTTTTTTGGGGGAGAGGGGGACGGAAGTAGTAGTATTCGGGAAAACAAATTAAAAACGGAAAAGCACAGCGCAAAGTGTTGGGTGTTCCAAGTAATTTTGGCAGTGATTGCACATGGTCTCACATGTGCCCGCTACAAGAAGGGATTTACTATACATGTATGCAGCTACATTCTTGTAGTTTAGAACAATAAAGCGAAGATAAAAAAGGAGCTGGTAACGAAACTCAGGCAAACCTCATCGTCAAGATCGACGTCAACATCTCTCTTTTTCTTTTTCTCTTTGATTGGGGGCACAAAACCAAGCATCTGAATGATATCTTCCAGAAAATATTCTGTGAGCAATAGGAAGATCAAGCAATGAAAAAAATAAGAAGTAAATCTTTGATAACATCGTCCAAAGGAAGGAATTTCTGATGTTAGATTTTGTTTGATTGAATCATAGTATTTGTGAACATTAGTTTCTTGCTGCTGATATTTTTGTAGTCATTAAAATTTCGACAACTGGACTTTGAATTCAAGCTAGGGGTAGATATAATGTTGTGATTTATGCACATATTAATTTACCATTGCATAGATTAGAATAATTAGCTAATCAGAGAACCATGCTGTAAGAATGCTTGCTTGGATATATGTTCTGTTATGTTCTTACTAAACGTATGTCTTCTTGTGTATTACCTGCGATACAGGACATAATACTGTGGAGTGTATTAGTCGCAAAATAAAGAGTTAAACGATGGTTATATTGTTCAATAATCAAACATTGATTCCTCTATTCAGGAAGTGAGGGGCTAACCACGCCCTGTTACCCATGTGAACTTTACTGTATTGAAAACAAAACTAAATTGTGATGTATTGATGATAGCAATGGGAAGTTCCTTATACGGGTATCAACAGAATATAGGATTTGACTGCAAAATATAAAATCTAGGTGAAAAGTACCTTGCACAGGATACGAGCGACCCTCTATTTCCATGACAGGGCATTTGCCGAAATAATCAGCAAATAGAGATGTGTCAATTGTTGCTGACATAAGAATGACTCTCAGCTGTGGGTAAGTAGTAACCATATCTTGGACAACAACCAGCAAGAAATCAGTCTAGAAGCAAAGAAAGAACTTCTGTTCCAAACGATTCGTTCAAGTAATAAAATCTTGCGATTAAGCATCGTTAATTTCTGTCTAGGTAAATCTGGCTAACACAAAGATAAGTCGTCCTAGAAATTGAATAACAAATATGGTTATATGTTTGGTAATGACTGTTATATATGAAAAATACAAAATTACGCGTTCATGGCTGGTTGACAATAAAACCTGATCAAGATGAGACTTCCTTTACACAAATAAACTCTTTGGGCTGAAAAGGAATACTGTCTGCTTGGCGCAACGTGGGCTTTCTAGCAAATGCTGCCTAATGCAAGAATGTGCCAAAAATTATCATGGCAACATGATTCAGATTATTATATGTTTGTTGCAATTAAAAAGAAAAGAGAGGGAGCTTACATTGATATCTCTTTCATGAATTTCATCGATGATTATGTGTGAGATTCCAGATATCCCAGACTCGAGCTTTCTCAAAAGTACACCTGTGTAACAAATACGAAAAGATAATGAACACCTTCGAATAAGAAAATGATCACCACGGCAGAAGAGAAGACCTTAAATTTGCTTTGGTTCCTTTCCAGATATAACTTCCCTTTGTCCTACAAATACAGCGGGGTGCTAGATAGGGCTCGCTAGTTCATGTGAGCAAAAACCATAAAAAGAGGGACTTTAAGGTTCATTGGGTAGCTTTCAAAAGAAAATTCAATGAAATGTCCATAGCAGATGCTTAAGAAAAAAGAGACACTGTTCGTTGTCATGAATCGTCCCTTGTCTTGGGGCTTCTTTTACAAAGCATTCACAATCAGAAACAAATACTGGAACACACAATTTTGTCGTTCTTTGGGGGGGGGGTATTTGATACTAGGATCTGTCCGGTACCTAGAGCTTTCACATTAAGGGTAATCAATGCAATTTAATGGACGCCTTACCAACTGTACAGAATAGAATAGACCCGTGGCTTCTGGGAAGAATTGTGTCGAAACGGACAGAATAACCAATGGACTGTCCCAAAGGCTCGATTCGTTCAGTTGCAACTCTTTCAGCAACACTGATGGCACTGATTCTCCTTGGCTGTAAGAAAAATGACTATGATTATTATGATGAATGGCAGCCTTTTGAAATTCTCAAATTGTTCGGATAACGTGAAGGGTTCAGAAATAGGAGACTGTACAAACGACGCCTTGGAACTGATTGATAACGAAACATAGAAATGGGCGTTGATGTATAAAAATTGAAAATCTAATCATATATCTTGGGTTGAAGATAAAAACAACTTTGATCGCATGATCTCAGAAACTAAAAGAAAATGCTCAAGTCAAATTTCGAAAAACTTCCTAAATAAATATTTATTGGAATTATATCATAGGAAAATTAATAACTAAAAAAATTTAGGGGATTATTGTTGCTGCTTGATAGAAGGAAAATATTTAAACAAAATCCAGAAAGATCTGTTTTTAACTTGTCATTTTCAAAGAAATCAACTGTTGATAAAGAGGAAAGTATTCTAAAATTAAGCTTAAAGCATATTATTTTTAGATATTGCATAAACCTTATTATTTCTAACTTTCTTTTCTCTGTTTGAAAATACAGTTTTGTTTTAATCGCTCTGATTAGTTGATCATACACATTCATTAAAATTAATATATCTAATTTGCAGTCCTGAAACATACTTAAATTAAATACTTTTATTGCTATATGCTAATTAAGCGGGTGTTAATTTGTCGACATACAGTAATGTCCCGCATATAAGAAACACAATTTTAAGAAACATAGACCCTGATTTTCAAAAAAAATTGCCCCTTTAATAAGAAACTGGTGAAGGTCTGAAAAAATGCTTGTTTCTTATTCAAAATTGTCATATAACTTGATTCTTTGAAAAACAGAACAAAACATTAATTATTCTACACTTACTATTTTTCAGTTATTTAAATAAAAGGATAAGTGAGGGTTTACAGTCATTGAACATAAGAACTGTTTGTTTCCAGCTTTCCAGTTTAATCAAACTGAGCCTGGTCAAATGAAAAAGAATTTTGAATGCAAACTAAAGCAAAAAGCACCTGTCTGGAATAATTGTAGCTTTTCCTAAAAGTGAAAAATTACAAACTCAACTCAAAATATTATGGTATTTTTATCATAATCATTGAGCTTGTGTCTGAGTAGATGATCAATAGTATAATAGGTTTTTTCGTATAAGAAACATTTCCCTGTTTTTAAGTGTATATCTCATTTTATAAGAATCGCACCAGACCAGAAATAAAAAAAAGTTGCTTCTAACTTGCGGGACACTGCTGTCTAATAATTGGCTATCTGGGTAAACAAACATGGATATTCATAAATACAATGATATATACAATGATATCTACGAAATATAACTCATAACAGGTTTCAAAATATCACCTGAGTTACGACAATATTGCAGTTTGTTCCATCTCCCCCCATGATGAACTCATC
This sequence comes from Rhopilema esculentum, assembly GCF_013076305.1. Next base: position 13,847,064 of record NW_027020025.1, read on the forward strand.
CAAAACATACTGGGGTATCTGAGTCGTTTTGCCACAACCAGTTGCCCCCTTGATGATGACCACTTGGTGTGCCCTGACTACATCAAGTATAGGTTCTTTGTAATTGTAAACAGGCAGGCTTTTCCGTTTCTCCAGAAGTTGATTGAAAGAATCTTCTTGGAACTTAACATCAAACTCTTGCTTAAGTTCCCTGCCCGTGGGGGGCGGCACCTTTGCGAAACACAGGGAATTATATAACGTAAACAGACTCGAATTAACCAGAAAATCACTTTACAATAAGCAACAAAAATTATAACCCCTTCTGAGTATGGAAACTAATGTTTACAAGTCTTTAATGAAATGTATGAGGCGGAGTACGATATATACAATGTATAATATATAGGAATACAGATCACTAGGAAAGAGAGGGATGGACAATATGTGTTTGTGTATCATAATGCCTCATTTCACAATTCCTAAAATGGCCGATAGCCAAACAATAGTAAAAAAGAACAACAACGAACGAAGGCAGGTCTTTGTGTGTTAACGTCTAACAGAATTAATTTTGTCTTCTTGTCATTAAACATTTACTTTTCAATACCGTGAATTATGTTTCTTCGACAACCAATCAGTGGCAGCTTTCATGGACAGAATTGCCGTTAGTTATTGGCCTTTCATTAAAAGTAAAATATGCAGCTTTTGTCCATCAAAGGCACACAAAATTCTGTTTTACTAATGTTTTGACCGTAAGCAGATTATCACTGTAGATTGAGATACTGAGAGTTCTTGTGCTTGTCTCAAAATTTGAAGTAAATCTACCAAGCAACGTTACTGAACACACATTGAGAATTGAGTCAACATCATTTGTTTAGACATATGATTCAGAAACAGCTGTAATAGCAACGACATTATTAACAGTGGAAAAACCACAGGCGTTACGAAAAGCAGCAAAGATAACATCCATACAAAACAGCACCTAAAACAAAAGAAATTACTTGGTATTCTTCAGCGCCTTCGATCAGCACTGGTTGATTTATCCACGGGTTCCAGTTTGAATCAGGGGGCCCCCAATTGATGACTCCATCTGTTGTACCACCTTCCAAGCATTTGTGTTTCGCAACGATACGTGGTAGCACCAATGACACCTTTTCTCCATCTGCTGGCTAATAAACAGTGATTTATTATGCTTAAAGACCAACCCAAAAAATAATACACTAATTCAAATTATGATCACGTTTTGAAAATTACCAAACACTTCATTGTACGATTTTCTAGCCTCAGATCAGGATCAACTACCAAAGGTTTTAGTTCAGATATAATTTTCATATTGTTTGCGTTGGTAGTGTATATTTTACGACGATGTCAAGATTGACAGCTTACAGGACATTGGACCGCAAAAATCACCTCCAGAAACTTTTATCCTTCGTTGCTTTCCACGGTCAAATTCCTAAAAATGTTTTAAATTGATGTCCTTTTACAACTTACTACCACATCATAAAACCTCATATTTAGACTAAAATTTAATTCCTTTTATGCCAATCAGAAGTCAAGAATTTAGAAAATTGCAGTTATTTAAAAAGGAGGCAGTGAATTGAATTGGTGTACTAACAGCCTACAGAAAGAGATATCAGCTCCAAGCTGTGAAAACCTTTAATTTTTTCTTATATGGATTTAAAGGAAAAAATATTTTCTTATAGATCAGTGGTGAATACATCTCTCCAAATTTCTCTCTTTGACAGAAGACCCGAATAAAACTTGAGTCCCTCTGATATTTTGCTGCCAAATTTACCTGAAAACTGCATATTGAATTCTCTATTACAATGTCCCTGAATATTAAAATACATTCACCCATCATCAGCTTTCAAATTTCAGGATAGGAGAAAAAATAGAATGCAGTTATAAAGAGCCTATCAACCAACTTAGTATAGTGCACGTACCTACAGGAATGGGAGGTACTTGTTGTGAAATGATGTTGCCAGCGGATGGTCATTCCAGTCTTAGTTGAAAAAGCCAGAAATCGCTTCAACTAACTCTCTACAGGAATATCCTCGTGTGCCATCATTCTACGGGTGTGACACAAAGATGTCAAGAAGACTCTTTTTAATAAACAAGATGAGAAGATATAGCGGTATAAAAAGGTTTGCTGTAGAGGACGACACTTTAGAGCATCCCAAAAGCGATGACATCATTATATTTTCGCAGTTTTCTGGCTTTTTCACTGTTTTTTTTCGACTGGGATCACCATTCGCCATGAGAGGCAACCACTTAAGGTGGATGTATACCACCATATTAAACATAGACCTCACTTGAAGAAATTGAGTTTTTCATTGTAAAACAAGGTAGAAAAGGAGAATAAAGAACAAAATTCCAATTTACATATCTTTCTCAAGGAATCCAACTAAAACTAAAATTTCTGAAAATTCAAATATGGTAGCTATCACTATGGAAACTAAAACAATAGGAAAACTTTGAGAAAAGATATCTCTAGTTCTGGGATTCAAAAGAGGCTGGTATTGGTACAAAATAACTCTTTGCTGAAGAAGATTGATATGAGCAGATTACATTGCTGTCATAGCAACTGTTACCATGGAAACAACAAAAAAGTGTTTTTTCGCTGTAATAATGTGCTAGCATAAAATTTTCAAATTTCCTCTGCTCATATCAGTACTTATGGTAAATTACATATACTCTCCAAAAACCATCACTTTCTGACATACCTTTTATAAGATATCCTTTCTTGAATGCGGAAAATGATGTTTTGAGAAAAAAACATTTAAAGTTTTCCACATGAAAGGTACCTTGGTCTGAGACTGTTAAAGTTGTTTTTGCTCAACAAATGAATCTATCTACTATCAATATTAGTTAGTCTGATAAAATCAACTCAAATATATATGTCCTTGTCTTAAAAATGGGTCTATACCTTTATTTTGATGAATATAATTTCTTTTGCTTCCCTCTTTTCTCATGCATTTTTACGATAACATCCGACTCGTCAACAAAACAAATGTTAATAATGTCACCCTCTTTGTTGACTTTGTCAGACTCTTTTGGTGTAACACTTGTTGAACATTTTCTTTTTGTTTCTGCAGTTTTGCCAACAACAAAACCACCTGACATGTAGGAAACACCAATGACATTTCTTTTTTTCCTCTCCTGACGAAGCTGCTTCCGTCTTTTTCTATAACTGCTGCTGCATTTAACAGCCATGCTTTCAATCCGAGCCTTGTTCTCTGATCTATAGCCAGCTGCTGTATTCCAACCCAATTCTTGCACTCCAACCCTTTCTAAGACAGAACCCATACTAGCAGCTCCCCTGTTCCATAACAAAACTGCTGCCCCAACTGCATTCTCAAGTTTTGTTTTGCCAACAAAAACACGTTTTGGGCATTTGGCCCATAGTGTATTATTGAGGGCTTCATTTTGGTTCTGGGTAAAACCTTTTAGGCATCTTTGCAGTAGTGTTTTGCTGCTCAATCTCTAAAAAATTGGTCTCAGCTCCTCCCTAAAAACTGATGGCAGACATTTTTTATCTGAATAAGTGTTTGTCTTTGTAGCCAAATCACATTGGAACTTACACCATGAGTCTTGACCCTTTGGACAAAACCTATGCTGTTGCACAAAGGTCTCATTCTTGCCAAGAATACTGTGATAAAAGATGGCCCAAACAGCATCTTGCATGGCATTCATATCTTGGGAATGTTGTCTAATGGCATTACCATAATAATTCTGGAATCCATCAATTACAGCATCTGTGAGCCTCCCTCGTCCACCAACTGAAGAGCCATCTGCAAGTTTTGATCCTTTTTTTTGTGTTTTATACTTGCGCAGGTTTGTACCCATACGCTTCTGTATGTGGCCAACACAATCTTCCTTTAAAACAAGATACTCTTCTCCAAACTGTTTGAACATAGCATCTGACACTTCACCAAAGGAAGAAGAGTCACCATCCCCAACATAAGTTGTGTATTTCAAACCCAGTTTGGAGATGGACCTTCTAAATATGTCCACAGCTGCCTCTTTCTCCATTGCCTCAGCAGACTGTGTATGATTTATACTGCAGAAAGGTTTATGACTTTTGTACCAATCTAAATACTTTTTGGAGTCTCTAGGCCACAAATTTCTAGAACGACATTGAAAGCAGACTTTGGATTTCACCTCATAGTCTAGGACTTCTCCAGTATCCATGGAGATGACAAATAACACACCAAGTAGAGAAGAAAAACCATATCTTTTCTGCCATGTACCATCAACTGACACTGTGACAGGAAAAATGTCTTCTTTAACATTGAGACCAGAACAGTTTGGGTCAGAAGCTTTCATTAATTTCTTTAACTTTAATGAAGCACTTTCTAGAGATTTTTGACATTCTTTGTCAACAGACATCTGAATTTCTTTGACTGTTGCATTATAAGCCTTAGAAGAAACTGGTGATGGTAAATCCAGAGTACTGCAAAACTTCTGCAGGCCCGTCAGACCAATCCCTGTTAGCAAACCGGCCTGAATGAAACGCACATTTACTTCGGTACGCCCATTGTGTACCCTGTTTCCAGTTTCAAATGTAGATTCTTCATTGCAGTTGCTACATTTTAAAGAAAAAGTTTCATGCAACCCAATTCTTTTGCTGTTATCTTGCATTAAAACGAGTTTCCCTTTCGGGCTTCGACAGCTGGCACAAACAACAGCTGATAAAAATCCTTCCTCTAAACAAGAACTGGATACGACATGGTTTCCATAACTTTGTACGGTTGTTTTTCCTTGAGAATGCATACCAAGGTCCAGTGCTTTTCTTCTGGTTACCACTGCCTCGTTTTGTTTAATAATCAAAGGACAGTTCTCATTTATTTTTTCTTCGGATCTGTTTTTCTTTGGTGGTGAATGGGCTAGAGCTGCATTGGAAGGTGTCGTATGGCCTAATGCAACATGGCCACCAATTTCCTCGGATAAAACATCTTGCGTCCTTTTACCAGTAAAAACGCCAGTCCTCTTTCTTCTGTACCTAGTTCTCTGCTTATTTCCTGGCATTATTAAGCCAAGAATGACTACGTTTGAAAATTATTGATGTCAAAGATTCTTTCTCGAAAATTCAGTTGCACTGCCGTTCAATGTTCACTTTAAACCTTTAAACCATACCCTTACCTATACTACTCTATGTAAATCACTATTGGCTCACAAAATAAATGCAACTCAATCAAAAAAAGTAAAGCTGCTAAAATGTTAGACTTTGCGGGGGGAAGGGGGCTAATAGCAAAGACTTTTCTCCATAGCAACCAAAAAAATGGTTGTCAAGGAGGAGTGATGCAACAAATAAGCAATTTATGCCGTTTCAACAGTTAGTTTTGAATTATCCTTATATGCAATGAATTCGCAAAGCTTGAATCTTTTAAATAATGTTAAAATGTCAAAAAATGTAAAAAATTATTTTTGATCTAAAAATCTGGTATACATCCACCTTAATACATAATCATATCAATTTGAAATTTATCGTATTCATGGCAAAATCAGCATCAATACGGCGGTCATAGGAGCACGAAGTAGTGGAAATGGACAGATAAAACACCTACCTTGCAAAATTCTTTCAGCCTTTACACCAACCACCCCACCACCCCCTACTCCCAACCCCACCCTCACCACCCTTCCTTTAGGCAAAGCTATTATTTTTATAACTCAAAAGATAACGATAAATTTTTTGTAAGAAATAGGTAGAAGTACTTTTGCTGCAGGACCAATGGTATTATAGTAGTGGCTGTCTAGATTGTTTCTCTAAGTTTAAAGGTGACAGATGTGGCCGTGTTCTGGGTATATAAACAAATACAGCAACTTGAATTCATCAAACACAGCACTGGTTGTTGACTTCAAAAGAAACTGCTGTGGCGGAATATTGAGTGTCAGATTCCCAGGTATTTATGCGAAAAGTTTCAAGCAAAACACATATGAAACAAAGATGAAAAATATGCAAATTAAGCTCATTTCAAATAGATGATAACCGATGAGTTTATCTTTTGCATCAGCAAAGACTGGTTGCAATACAGACTGAAATACGGATTCATGCTTTGGAATACGATACCGATTGGTATCTCAATGCAAAAGAATTTTAATTTATTAACCTCGTAAAGGGTAAAATGTTTGTACAAATTTATAATAAAATCTATCCCGAAAGAAAACATTTCTTGCCAACTTTGGAAATTTTCTGCAACGTTGTTCCCCACATCCGACATTGTTGGCAGCCCCGAATTCAACTATTTTTGCTATATTTATCCAAGTATGTTGTTTTTGTCGTACTTTGTATTCTTAGTAACAATAAAGCATTACATAGAATCGAATAACAACATGTGTAAAGCTGTCTATACGGCAGTAGCACCCCACAGGAGACCAGTGAACCTGATAACATACATATCTGAAATCCTCTTTTTCTAGTATGTAGTGTTTCATAATTTTAAGAATTTTACAATTTTTCGATACTGCAAGATACCCTGAAACATACAGGCTACAACGACGAGTCGTCGACTGTAAAAAATTTCAATACCACTATTGAGACTAAGACAAGATATATACAGTAATGAAAAAAATAAGTTAAGTAGGATTGCTGAGATGATAAGTGCCATGATATGTCTCACTTGTAAAATGGCATTACGAGTCTTCTATAGGTAGTCTAAGCGGAGTTTTACTCACCCAATGGTTCCATTCAGAATGAATACGGATAGAGATGTAAACATACCTTGGGTATAGGTTGAATGCCAAGCTCTGCAACGACCTTGTCTAGTTGAAAAGCTATTTCCGGATTCAGCTGAACATTATAGGGTGGAATCTAAGGAACAGGAAAACGGGCAGATAGAGCGTATGTTAAGCATGAAAATGGCTTTGAAAAAAGCAAACATTTCGCAACATAATACAGTAGTATGTTGTGAAACGTTTGCTTTTTTCAAAGCAATTTTCAAGTTCTGTATCACGAAAAATTGTTCGTATATTAAGCTGCTAAATTGAGCAATATTAGCTGTTTTTTAAATACTAGCAAAGGGCGAGGGTCTCCGCTGTTTCAAAATAGATCGACTTCGTCCCTCATTTGTCCTTTATTGCTAAGTGTGTTTATTTTTGGCGACCACTGACAATCCCCTTCTATGAAATGAACTTAAAATCCTCTCTTATATAGATTTAATAGTTTTGTCATATTTGAAATTGTCCATAATATAATTTTGAATGCGTCTGCGAAAGTTTGAGTGCTTAAAACCAAATTATCAAGCATTGCAGACTTTCTTGATCCTTTAAGACCACTACAGCTTTATTCGGACACGAGACACCTTGAGCCTCTTTAGCAAAATTTTTGGGAGCAAGACTTTAGTAAAAATCCGAAACATGCTTTCAAGTAAAAAGTCTCCTTTCAGAAAAACGGCCCTAAAAGAATTTCTGCATGTGGCGACAAGATGAAATTTCCAACAAAAGCTAGATAGATCGAGTTTAATGGACTAATGGGTTATTTTGGCAGCTTTATAGTCGACTTAATTATCCTTTGTCCACTTTTAGCGGATTTATGTCAACTCAGATTGCTCGCTATAAGTTTCAAGAGATTTCATATATTTTTGCCAGCGTTGACGATAGTTTCCCCGTATAGGTGGCATGCTTCGAGGGAGTGTATTTAGCTCTAAACCAATCAGCGAACAAGCAGCTTGCTCTAAACCAATCGAATCACAGAAGACATCTCGATTCGTATCAGAATTTCATCAATAGTTTTAACCAACGTGCAGGCAACTGCGATATACATGGACACACTGCTTGTCATCTTCACAAAGGATTTTGATTTATTCGTGGAAGTATTAGACTAATCCTATGCATCCAAGATTAAAGAAGTGATTAAAAACAACTTTAATACCAAATCGATGAAAACCGCCACACTAAGAAAGAAAAACTACTGACTTATGAAATTTGGAAGCCCTCCTACCTCATCTGTCTTTTGCCTTTTCGGTTGGACTTGTCCTGGTGTAGCGGCTTCTATTGCACCCATGTGAAAAAGCTGACGAACGAGGCTCAAAGAACAGGACTGTGCAGCCATTTTCTTATTTGAACCAGATTCACGAGCAGTCAATGCTGTCATTATAAAACAATGTATAATTTATAAAAGCATGCAAACATCAATCCATAATCATACAAATTAGCGGACCATCCTGCATTTGAAATACTCGGCATAATTGAAAGCCAAAATGATACTAAATATGGCCTAAAGAAGCTGCTGGGGCTTGAAAATGGTGCTTATTATTACATTAGATTAATTTTACATCTCTTTAAGCAGTTGATTTTCTGGAAGATCACGGACCAACAAATAAAAAAAAGTAGAGGACAGGTCTTTGAATTAAAGTATATCTAACGTCGTATAAATGTGAATTGATATAAAGTCGCTTAAATATTAATGAGGATTTGGAGGATGCATGTTAGTTCTCAATCAAGGAAAGTAAAGCTTGTCGAGCTGGAAAAGCTTTATTCTTTAACGAACTTGCAAAATAATTATATTGCTGTTCTACCATAACAATTTCAACTTGATGAGCACCACATTCATAAAATTAATCAAATCCAGCATTAATAGCTTGCTTAGTTTCATCAAATTGTGTTCATTGTGAAGACAAAAGCATAAGGTCTTACAGGAACAGAATAATCACTTCAGAGCAGATAATTTGCGTCAGTCCAAATGCTGATCTTGCCCAAAAAGCTTTAGCTGGTTGTTCTAGACAGATTATGGTAAATTATAATAATGGTAAAATTATAAATTGGTAAATTATGGTAAAATATGTTCAATGATAATGTCTTCCAGTCACTATTTTAGAGATTTATTTTGCTGACATTATCTCGTGGAAACTATCATATCTGGAAACATCCTGAATTCTTCACTTACTTCTTCTAAATTCTTTAACAAAAACTTGCAATTCAGCAGTAAAAAATCTGCAATAAGAGGAAAAAAGATTATCCTACCCTTGAAGTAAAACATTAACTGTTTAAGCATAAGGGATATAAGCAAAATTCAATGGGTTCAGAGCCCTAAAAAGCTTTTTTTCAAAGCTGGTTTTAGATTGGTTAATTGTTGAGCTGAGTGACAGCATCTTGGGCATTAAGCATACTGGATACATTCTTTACAGAATCACATTTTCAGTACATAGTGAGCTCACCCCCCCCCCCCTTATTATAGCAGTTCAATAACTATGCTATTTTAGGATATTAATAATGTGGCACAAAAAACTAGGCATAATATTGAGGTCATAATCTTGCTATCAATGTCAATTTGCATAGAAAATTAACCAGAAATTTGGACAGTGAATAATGATCAAAATGTTACCTGAAATTCAAAAATATCAAAAGTCAAAAGGAAATAACAAAATCTGAAAAAGTCAAAAGTCAAAAGGAAATAACAAAATCTGAAAATGTCAAAAGTCAAAAGGGAACATTAATCACATTGAAAGTCAGATAAAAATAAGAAAGTGACCTTGCATGATCAGGGCCTTCAGAAAAGTATTTGAAATCCGCAGACAATCGCCTTGATTGAAGGAACTGATGCAGCCGAGCCTTTGCATTTGACAATGTCCAGTTGCCATGGAGATGAGAATTGGTATCAACGCTTTCTGCCTATAAATGAGAATAATTCAAGTAATGGTTAGAGAGTTGCAAGAAAGTAATGATGTCACAAATATCTATTTGATGGTTGTGTTTGTTTATAATCTTATTTTAAATCGAAGATATATAATTTTAAGCTACACAACCGTAACTTGTCTAATTCGATTATTTACAAAATATGCCAATTAAATTAACAATTTTTAATAGTTTTTAAATACAAATTTACAATAAAATCATTAAGTTTTGCATACAGTGCATGTACAGGTTGCCCTGTCCCAGTTTTTAATGAATCTTTTGAATTGGATCAGATTTTCTGCAGATTTTATTTCCTTTGGTAAGCCATTCCAAATTTGTGGTCCAAGGGGCCTGAGGCTGTTTGTACCGAAAGTTGTTTGGTTGGGCCTGTAGTGCTGCAAGTCTTGTGGACGATGTGAGGATCGATCAGAGGTTCTTTGTTCGAAAATATTTTGCATGAATTCAGGATTTAACCTTTTTACAGTTTTGAAAATTTCAATACAGAGGTTCCTTTGCCGATTTACATGCGTTGTGCATTTTTGTGATTTGCAAAGCAGATCTCTATAAGATGAATCGTGGTCATCGTAAAGGAATCGTAGGGCTCGTTCCTGTATTTTTCAGATCTTCTCCATAGATCTTGCTGAGGAGAAGAACTACACTAAAGGGCAGTAGTTAAAGTTAGAGAAAACAAAGCTTTGGACCAATACCTTTTTCTCATCAAAGCCAAATAAAAGATTTAAGTCTTTTGAGCACATTTAGCTGGGTTGCTGGCTTTTTACAAGGTACGGATATGTGAATGTCAAAATTAAGTCTGTGATCTATAGTTACACCAAGCAACTTTACTGAAGCCCTTCTCCCTCAAAACACTGCTATTTAGCTATTTTTCTATTCAAATAAACCAGGCCAAAACAACTGTAATCAATTAACAATTAAATCCAACAGATTTGGTTACTTTTGGATTTACAGATACCTTTCTTGTTGTTAAATCTATTTTTGGCCAATTTACACCTTTGTACTGCATTAGAATAGAGATACAACTTTGTAGGAATAGTGCAGAATGAAAATATTTCCCATTGTTGAAAACCATAATAGCATATATAAATACCACAGGTTATATATGTAAGCTGCATAAAACTAGTAGGAGACAAAACATTCCTTTCCAAAGCAGAGATTGTCTAAACATGCAATGGTATAGCCAAGCATGAGTGACAGCCCATTTCCTTGGCATGATTGACAGCCCTTTTCATAAGAAAAATCCTATGTGAGTGGTCTAGCACTCAGTTAGTTTTTCTTGTAAGAGCAATCTCTCAATAAACAAATTTCCACCAATAAACCATATCTGTTTGCTCAAAAATATCAAAATCAGATGCATAGTATGTTCTAACAGATACCAATGTATATGTATTGCTAGCAGAGTAAAAATATTCTTAAATGGCCAAAAGTGGTTGGGATTTTATGACATACAAAAAGAACGTAGCTAATCTGAAAACGTTTGTACTGAAGAAGTTTACTGGTTAATGCAAAAGAAAAATAGATTATTAGGCATGGGTTGATAACAAAAACACTTTGCCAAACCTAAAAACTCACATCAAGATCCTCTAATCTTCTTTTCCTATCATACATATTATAATGGTAATCTCTTTGTTCATTTCCATATGATGACATCGCTGAAAAACACAAAATATTTATTCAAATATAAACATTTTCAGAAACATTACTAGAATGCAAGATTTGACTGGCTTCTTATGAGAAGGATAACAAATCTTTGTGAAGAGGGTCTCAAGTTTGAAAATATTTAAGATAATTGGAAAATATCTATGTTATTCGATCCAACCAAATCAGGATCTCAACAAGAGCCAATGTTACCATCTAGTCAAATATATAGTTTATTGCTAACTGTTTCAAACAAATATTGATCTTGTTTGTATTGGCCTGAAAAATAAAAAGAAACACTGCTGCCTCTTGCTTTTCAAAGAATAGTTAACAAAGACATGGTCAGTCCTACTAACCTGGTTGCTGAAAGTTTGCAGGGGGAGCTGGTCTTTGGATCTGATTTTCAACAGCAGATGGGGCTGCAGCTGGACTTTGAGAGGTAGCTGACATAGGTGTAGGTACTGAATTTGGAAGTGGCTGTGGGTTCACTCCAACACTAAATCGCTGGCCTGACTGATTTATTGAAAACAAGAATATATAAATCTAAATGATTTAAGCAATGCTTTACTCTCAAATAACCTTTACATCAATCAATGGAGAAAATTGGGAAGGAGTATAGTTGAAATAGAGTACAAAAAATTTGAAAATTTTGTTAACAAATTCTCTTATTGGCAGAAAACAACTGTAAATTTCTAGATATGTTTATTAATGTGTGAAAAAGAAGAATAAAGTTGGGAATTTAGATAAGAGCACATATAAACCTTTGAGAGCAGCGAAAAAAGGAAATCACATGATGACTGAGAATTTTTAAAAAAATTACTTCTTTTATGGAAATTTGCAAAACTCTCCATAAAAATGATACAGTTGTCTATTTCACCTTTAAATTTAATATGCAAAGAAAAAAGATTGATTTCATGTGTATAAAGTGAATTATTCTGGTCAACATTAAGAGACAAACAAGATTGGCTAGAAGGACCCTTACCAGAAGATTTGGTGGAACTGAATTAGCTGCCAGATGTCCATTGTCAACAAGGTAGTTAAGAAATTCTCTTGCAGCTGCTGCCTCTGCTTCCTTTTTGTTGGTTGCACCGCCTTGTGCAACAAAATCAATCCCCTGGATGGTAAGCTGCAGATGCAAAGAAATCATGCATTAAAGAAAGATTACTATATACAAAGGGAACAGAACATGTTACAGGTTCAAGAGTGGGAGGTAAAATAACCCTCTTTTCAGCTTAGTAAACAGGTTCCATTCCTAAAGAACAGTGCAGTGACTCCTTTCATGCACAATTGGCAAAAAATACTTCAGCATAAGGTATGAGCACACCAATGATTGTACACTATTTCTACATGCAGGGGCAGATCCAGAGCAAAATTGAAGTAGGGGCAGTTGGTAGTGGGGGCGCTGAAAAATTTTGGCTACGAGAGTACACTGTATACAACAATTTCAGATACCTTTTCAGAATAAACTGCCCCTAGTTACCCCCTCCCTTAAATCCGCCACTGTCTACATGTCTACAAACATGCTCGCATTTTCACTTGATATTGCACAAAAATGAAAAGTCTGTAGATATTGGCATGTGCACACACAAGATTGCACACTATTTCTAAACATTTACATGCATGCATATTGATATAGGATTATTTTCTGTTCAACGCAAAAGATCTTGTCAAGAATTGCAATTCTCTCAAACTGGGGCAAATTAGTTATGCTCCGGTCTGCAGAGTATGGCACTTTTGGACGAGATCTCCGGTGTGCACGAGCAAAAAGCCTGGCATGCCAGTGTGCACCACCAAAAATTATTTGGTGTGCTGGTATGCACCGACTATTTTCCCCTGTTTTGGTTGAAATTTGTAAATTTGCATTTCACCGTAAAAATGTGTGTGAAGTACACTGTTGAAGATAGAGCAAGTTTTTTTGTGTGTATTTGTCAAGTAAGATTCATGATATCTCAAATTGTTCATACACAACTATGGTTGTTTTTATCACCTGACATTTTTTATGGGACCACACCCAGCCACGCCCGTCTTAGTTGCCACACCCAAAGATACCTGGCGTGCAACAAGTTTTGCACAAAAATATCTCAGGTGTGCACATGCCATAATACTCTGCAGACTGGGTTATGCTGAGGATACACAATTGGGTTTTCCCCATAGGAAAGTTGTCCTGGCATTGATATAGCAGAAGGATGATAAATTAAAGAGGCCTTTTTTTTCTTTCCTTTTTTTTTAAACTACCCTTTTATGATTGCTACTTTTTTGTTTGAAGTAATTCATAACCATAAGCTTCATTGCATTGGTGAACCTTTTGATATGGGCCTAAGTTGAATTGCAGAAAATCATAGTGATACATAAACAATTCAAAATTGACCATATTCACAAAGCATACCTTGTAATTAAACCTTTGAGGTCCATTCGGAATAGCTTCGTAAACTGGCTGCCCTTTTTTCTGTTTTCCACACCATGAATATAGGTAGTTTTTCACTTCCCCCGCCATTTCCCTACTTTTGGCCTAGGCCCACTTCAAAAATACAAACGTGCGCGCTCAATTCCTCCCTCGCAACAACCTTTACATCTCTGTCCATATTTGCTACCTCCTCTCTTTCATGAATTAGATTTGGAAGCTGCATGATTTTATTCATTCAAAATTGCCAAATTTTGTACATTACCGTGTTGATAACATTTCTCCTGCAAATTTTCATAATTTATTTATTACATTGACATCTGTTTATCAATTGGGGTACCCGGCAAACTAGCAAATTAATTTTTTAATTCTGATAGAAGCTTTCGACAAAAACTAAATAGTTACTTAAATGTGATGATTGTCAACGAAATTTTGACCGTTTTTCCCGCAGTTGATTCAAAACATGGCATGGCTGTGACAATCCAATTTTTCGTTTAACATAGCAAATATGATATAGGTTTCTAAGTTTACCAGAGGGTACCATTTTACCACTCCTCAAATAGTTTAAAACTACTAAGAGGGTTCATCTTTTAAACGCCCTGTGCAAGTCATTTTGTCTCTTGTTCTGTATCTTTAAAGTTCATTGATTTTCTATATCGACATATTATCGACTTTTTCCAAATATTCTCTCATAACTTAACAGTATACTTCTTTTTAGTAAATTGCATACAGTGGAATTCCAAAATGAGAATTTAACTGAACCAGAAGTCATAATGACTGGTTGACAAAAGTCTTAAATCACCAAAACCATTTTCTAATGTCGCATTCAAGCATCTCCATTCTCTCCTTTAAAAAATGTCATTCACTACAAAGTAGATCTTTGAAAGCATTTATGTTTTATGTGTCTTGCAAGGTGGAAATGAAGAGCAGCAAAAGGATTTTAAGCAACAAAATAACATGTCCAATTTGTCCGTCATTTGGAAATTGAAATCATTTCGAAGTTATCATTTAAAAGGGAACTTGCTGCTTAGAGTTTTCACAAGGGATGGAGATTTTGACTAAACAGAAAAATTTTTAATTCTTTAAATGCACAACCTGAACGCGTTGTCTTGGACTTTACATAATTCTACATTTAAGCCCGTTAGAAAAAATAAAGTAGCTATCTGAAAAAGCCAAGCAAATAGCTTGTTTGCTATGACTGAATTCCAGAAAGAAGTATTCTAATAAAAGATCAACAATACCAAGAGAAGACAAATAGCTGGACATATTTTATCTATTAACGATTCTAGGATAATACTTCAATAAAATAAACCCCTTTTAGAGATTCACATCAAATCAATACAATTTACAATATCAGTTATACCCAAGCGTCAGAAGAAAATATCACATCTAATAAGTGGGTTGTCCATCAAAAGAAAAAAGAAAACCAAAATGAAAATCCTGGTTAAAGGCCTTTGCGCAACCGGCATGCTTAGCGACACCTGTCCTGAGAAATTGATTGTGTTTTTTATTTTCATGCAGTACTATATTAGGCCGGTTATGAAAATATAGTCGCAAAGCATGCCGGTTGCGCAATAGCCTTTAAATGTCAACAGAAGGATCTACTTATTGAAACATATTGGCAATTATTTGCAAAACTAAATTCTAATTATCTTCAACTTTAACTGTGAGTCCTTGTTTGTCTATTTCCACAGAATGAACACTAGTCTTTCTCCCAATATCCTAAAAGTAAAAGAAGACCTGATTATAAAACAATCCAGTTGATTTTTGAAACTTGAATGCATTTTGCTACGTGAACGGAAACGATCTCCTAAGCTGCAATAGCTACAGAATCTCCTCAGATTTCACATTGAATGTGATGGTATTCGGCTATCTGATTGGTTATATTTGAAAATAACAGCCAATTGAGAATCGGGAGAGAATCAACATTAGTCAATCATTCCGAGGTAAACCTATGAAACCTCTGCTGATGCCTTTAATAGGCCTAATAAGTAATGGCTATCGCTGTCTAACTGTTTTGAACGCAATTATCTCCCCTTTTAACATCGATGATTATAAACATTGCAGTGTGGTTTTAAGCGTAGGAGTCAACTTGAAAGAAAGGACGTCATTTATTTATGCAAGTCGTTTGCGTAGACCTTCAAAAAGTTGGCAACTAAAACTTTCTGTATAATTGATACGGTGAAATGTTTTACGGACAATATTGAAATTCGCCAGCTTACCCCTAATTCAGCTAATTTCGATGATAACTCCTTCGCAGCATTAGCGTTCTTGGTTATGACGTAAAGAAAGCCACCTCCTCCTGCACCAGCAAGACATTGACCTAAAAATTGGAAACATTATAGAGGGAAAATTCCAAATCTTCGCTTTAAATGAAGGCAGCAAGGAACAGTGAAAGGATTAATGCAATTTTTTGAATACATGTAAATGTTGATAGGATCTTGAAACTTGAAGAAAAAAATTAGAATATTTACGCCAAGTCTAGCTCATTCGTGTTTGACAGTACAGAACTGCAAATTTTCAACATGGAGGGGAGGTTTCAGGAATATAACAGATAGACAATAACCAGATCTTCTAGTTTTCCCATGAAAAAAACAAAATAGAGTGCAAGTGTAGCCTCTCTGTTATTTTCAGCTTTTTGGAAATAGGCAAGATCTGACTTTTTTCTTGGGCACTAAAGGTAATAAATTTCTTATGCAAAACAAACAAGGGTTTACCGTATGCCAGCGGGCTGATTGCATCCATAATGATTTTGCAAATTTTCGGCTCACATCCATGGGCCATCAACTTTTTATGTCTCCAGCAAACATTCATTGTTTCACCAATACCTTCTAAATCGCCTGAATCAGAGAAAAACAAAGATAATGAGTATCGTAAAGATCAAAATAAAGAGAATTCTTATGATGATGATAATTAGTTGATTTCAAGAATTGCTCTCGAAATGAAGCAGAGCTTATAATAAATTTCAGAAACTAAGCAAATTGTTGAACAAAAAAATTAGTATTTTATGAATAATTTATATGTAGCGGATAACAAGCACGAAATCTCAAAGCATTCGAAACAGGTCCAAAAACTGCCCCGTCAAACATTTCTCAGTCAGTCATTGAATATAAATCACTCCTCGATGGCCTCTTTTATTAGGTCTTGTGTTTTATGCTGACAAAATGTTGAGTTGCAATCTAATAGATTCTAAATTCAAATCTAACATTTGCTTCATATAAAAATAATCAATCCCTTTATACAATACCTTTCTCAAAGGCCTGAATACAATTTTTAGCATTTTCAACTAGCTGGTCAGCCGTATTCACTATTGCAGGGAAACGTGCATTCCAGTTTCGCAAGACATCCTGAAATGAAGACATACACAAATCAGAACCTCTAAAGTTCTCATGAAACAATTACTTCTTCACCACGCCCACTGATGAATCCACATACGTTTGTATCAAGAGACCTCTTCTATAGGCATTAACCTGCAATCGTGTTCTGCAAATGTCGAATAGCCAGTGATGTGCAGCAAAAAGAGAAATGGACCAAGAACACTTCCTTGAGGAGCATCGCGAATAATAAGGTCCGGCGATGTTGGGCAGTTTATCGATTCACATTCACATTTATCGAATCTTACGTAGCATTCTAGTCTAGGTGGGATTCGAGCCAAGAACTATATCATATGATTCTAATTTGTTCTATCAAAATATATTGTCTTAGTACGTCAGCATTTGAGTAACAACAATTATTATCAAGTAGAACATAAAGTTTTAGTCCTTGCAGTGCGAAGGAAAGCACAGTTATCAAGCGTCTATTCTTATCCATGACAGTAAAGACTCTTGGACCTCTCACAAAACATAGCCATTTAACAATAGTTTATGAAAAGCAATGAATAAAAAAGTAATGAGACATACCTGAAGCATATTTCTAGCTAATCTGGTTTTCCCCGAAAATATCAATATAAGGTGCTTTTCAAAATGCTCTAGGAAGCCTTGCGGCATACTGAGAGGGGTGGCTGTCACTTTGAGAGGCAAGCCTCGTTTGGAACTTCCTTCTTTGATTCCAGGCGCAAGTCCACCAACGTTGTCCTGCCATCCTCCGCCGGTCGTCATTAATTGTTCCAGGTCCAGCACCTAAAAACAGTGCGGTTTTCGACTCAATATTTTCATCGAAACATATAATTACATTTCATATATGGCTTTGAGTAAAGCAAAGATTTCAATGTATGCACGAAAGGAGTCCGTTTTCACCCTTGGAATCCAATTGCGACCTACAACTTGGTATACATTTATCTCCTAACTTTGAGATTCCATCATTATTTTCATAACTTATACTCTCAAAGAGTATCAGCTGCAAAGCTTTTGCATGTTTCTAATCATTGCTTTTTTCAAAGCCAATTACTAACTCTGTACCAACAAAAAATTTTTTACATTCTTATTGGATATTATCTTATTGGAAAAGAAAACTTCTCCGAGCCTTTCAGAATCTCATCACCTGTGGGTTTTGCGTCAACTTGAGTCATTATTTAAACGGCCTAGACAAATTGCTACATAAAATGTTACAGCTTGCCAAATCTGCTTCTTTGCAATGGAAATATGGTAGGCGGTATATACGTGTCCGAACATTGGAACACATGGCAAGCTAGGTTGTCGTGAAAACTGGCTTACCGCATGAATGACTGAATCAACATCCGGTTCTTTCCCAATGCTTCGCCATAATGCAGCCATAATAGTACCAGCTAGAATACTGCTTGTTCCGAGACCAGACCCATGAGGCAAATCGGACCAAGTCTGTAGCTCAAACCCACCGCCATAATTTTCTTTAAGATGACTTTCTAAAGAACTATTTGAGTTGTGTGTAAGTATTCCAGCACAGAAAAATGCAGCCTTCAACAAGGTACCTAAAATATTTACAGAAACATTAATTGTCTATGCTACTCGAAGTAAAAAAGGAGAGTTTATTACGAGCTGTATGCTTGAAGACTTTAAATATATGGAGTTTTGTCTAACTTGTAGTAGCGTTAAAAATGACAAGATTGGGCCAACTGCTTCTCTCTCGGAGCAGAAAAGAACAAGATGTGAAAAACACTGAAATGGACACCCTTTAAAACATCACCCTCTAGATTGTTCTCAAAAAGGTAAAGCAGAACATTTCAACATGGCCTGGTGGAAGAAGCAGTTGGTATACCTTCCCGTATCCAAATATCAACAAGAAACCCCCGTTTCTTTTGCAGCTATCCAAATCATAGAGGTCATTGCTTGAAAAATAAACATACCCGGTGAGTTAACCTGTCTGTAATTAGCCATTTCCTCTAATTCCCGACATTCTAGACGAAGATTGCTATCCCCTTTGCCAAGCACAAGGACAATGTATGGCCTAAAATACACAGAAAATATACTATGATAGCCCTGCCAACTATGATTTAACAAGGAAAAACTAAAAGCATGGAATACTTAGCACAATATAATGTGGCAGAGATAATAAGGTAACAAATTGATTGTCTCATTGATTCTGAAGCACATCTCTGCACAAAGAAAATATAGTATGCTTTGGAAGGCAAATTCTAAGATGCTATGCTACTACGAGTTTCACGCTTCAGGAGATCATCAGAAAACAAATGCGTGTGTGACTCTGTCTATACAGCATCGGGCACTGTACGTTGAACAACTGTTTCCTGCAACAGTTAAAATTTTCCAGGAAAAAGAAAGTGGCACATTGATTGCCTCAGTGATTCTGGAGCACATTACTGCATAAAGTATAAAAGATTGAAAAGGAATTTGTTTTTAGATTGATGATTCTTGGGAGGATCTTAACAGGAGTTCTAAGATGCTTCTCGGAGCTTCATGAGACCATCGGAGAACCACGGGGTGCACAGTTCTGTTTATGCGAGATTAAGCACCGTACAGTTAAATCTTTATTAACTGGACAGTGGCTATAGACGTATCAGGGATACAACCAACCTGGCTCCAACAGCCAGGGGCGAACACTTGGTCAAATATTGGGGAGCAAGCCCATTGTTTTAATAAGATGACCTAACATTTCCCATTGTTTTCGAACAAAAGACCATTGTCCTCTAAAGTATTGGGGGGCCGTCGCCCCCCCCCCTCGCTGTCCCCAAGTGTCCGCCACTGCCAACAGCAACGGTTTTATAGATCATTGATATAATACAAGAAGCAGTAAATCACTACCTAGACTGCTGTCGGTAAAAACAGAAGCTGCGAAAAAGTCTCTTTATTTTCAGAATCGTATTGTTTTAATGAACTTCCTAGAGACATGTGCTCCCTAGAGTCTATTTCAGTTTTAAATCGAAGCTGAAAAACCACTTTTTATTGTAAGACACATGTAATGATGGACGATAATTTCTTGAAAACCTAGACAATATTTATTATTGTAACTTAATATAATCTCGAATTGTAATTAATTCAATTTTAGGTTTATTGTGATTTGTTTCTTCTTTAATATTAAAAGAGCCATGATTGAAAAAAGTACATTTAGAAATGTATAAAGAAATGTTTTATTATTATTATTATTAATTACAGTTCCAAATTATAATCAAGCTCAGAAAAGAGATACGATCTTAATTTCATGAATAATTCAAGAAATAAGTTGATTTGATAAATTACAAAAAAGGATGAATAAAAAAGATAAAAAATTGGCTGTCTTACTCGGCGAGTCGTTTTACTCTGCATCCGATAGGTTTCTGAATAAACAAAAGGAGAATTTTATTAAATAAATGACTAATATTATTCAACAATGAGCTGTAAATTCATTTGAATTGGTGGCTGACCGCCTACAATTTTGGGTCCAACAACTCCTTTGAAAGCTTGTGCGTATGTTCTTTAAGAGAAGAGATATCAAGATGGGAGAGGGGCTACAAAATCTTAAAACTTATGATTGATATGTAAGGGTATTTGATTGATGCAGAGAAGATTTGAGAGCTAACAGGTCATAAGTGGCAACGTAAGAAGGGAAGAGGAGGAATAATATCTCGAAAGAAAGGTTTACCTTTGAGTCTATTTTCACACCAGCAGTAATGACTGAGCCTCCATGCTCATAGCAAATTGGTGGCGTGTCACTCCAAGTTCCAGCAATATCAACCCTCGCTAAGAAATTGAAAACAAATCGTTGGTCAAAGAGGGGACTGAAAAGAAAATCGACTAAAACGATATAATTAACTTGTAGGCCCGTTTTAGATTACCTGGAGCCTCTGCGATGACGCTTTTTCCGATGGGAACAGGCTGACATGACTTTAACTGAATAAACTAGAAAACAAAGAAGAGAATACAGTACAGAGAATATAATCGGGGTACTACCTATTTTTACAGAACTTCCTTGAGTAAACCAAAATTTGCTCAGAGAAATAGCTGTCAATTGAAACGAACCTGTCTTGCCGTGCCAACAGCTTTCCTGACTTGCACCTGAAAAGCGCCTTCGTAATGCCTTGCAGCTCGCACAAGTAGATCAGGCCTACAAAGCAATACGTCATTTCAATAAATGATTTATCATCAGACACTCATAAGAAAACAAAAAAGTAAGCCGAGTTAACTACTGGCTATCAAACGATTTATGCTACGTATATTATCAGCGTTTTAAGAGCCAATCACAATGCGCATAGCATTATAGTCACAAAACAGGAACAGCAGCGTAACAAAATCACGGTATACGTCAAATGTAACGATGCACAAAAGTCTGCGGAAATCATGTAAACTCCAGTACGATTATCTGAATTAAAAAAGTCCAAAAGAAACAAAATGCCAAATATAACAGCTTTCACTAGATTCCTGCACAATGCAATCACTTCACGGGTGTAAATTGTTTGATGTGTAAAAATATATGTTTTCGGGCTTGATTGATTGAAACTAGACATACCTTGAAAGCCACGATTGCCTTTCCTTAGCAAAAAAAGAAACTGCATCTGCAATTTTGTCTTGCTGAAAATGAAATAAAACGAACTCAACACAATCGCATCACACAAAAGTTAAAACACTAATTTATTCGCTAACTATATTGTCATAATTCAAGCCTATGCATTTGAATAAAAATTTCAAATATAATAAAACCTCTTCTTAATATCGTGCAAAGCGTCCAACCACATAAGTATAACACATGGTAGTCACAAAAACATGAATGAAAATTAACCAGTAGCTGAATGATAAACAACAATGGTATAGCCATCTTGTTCTTTGTTTGACAATCTAAACATATTTTGATAAGACCGGTTTTCAAGATGGGCCTAAATTGACGCATTCACAAAGCCATACCTCTAGAAGCTCAAATCCCTTCTGCCATGACAGGTTGGATGCTGGGCCACTTCTAAGGCCTCCTTTATTCTGCGCTTTGTCTCCGATTATATCTGCTATGCAGGCAAACGTCCTTGACAGAACTGCTCGCTGATTCTCCTTGTTTTGACTTGCAACTAAAATGTTTACAAAGTAGCATTTCAAGATATATTCAACATCACCTCAGTTGAGAAGGACACTTTTTTGTGAATGATAAGGGCTTTAATTTTTTCTTCTGAAGAAACAAACTTGTGACATTGCCAAGTGCAAAATTATCATCAAAGATTTGTTTTTCTTTTAAGTTATTTTAAATTTTAGTTATTACTTGATAATTCATATTTTAAACTTTCTTTTTTCTCTATGAAAATATCCCCCTTATTTCATGTATTTTCTCAATTTCGCTTTGACAACAAATTTTATATACTTTATACACAAATTTTGATGAACTTCACTTTGGTAAAACATTCTATAAGAGGAAAGTTTTTCGTTCATAACAGACTGGCACAAAAATAGCCAACAAACTATCGATAACCAAAACAAACTGCAAACAATGTAATCAGACATTTTTGCACATAAACAGCAAAGTAAAAACAATTATTTACACTTCAGCATGTATCTTACATCAAGGTCTTCACATCAATTCCTATTTTCAAAACTTACCATTGTCAAGAACTGAAAGTATTTCTTCAAAGTATCCTTCTAAGATACAATATCTAAAAAATGGCAGCAAACATCGATCGTGCCCTCCAATCAGTGCCTCTTTTGTTAACTTCTTCCCAATGCTGTACAGGAGGTTTCTAAATGAATTTATAACAAAATTTAATATGACATAAATGTTTTCCTGGCGTACATCACGTTTAATGCTATCTATGCTGCGAAGCTATTTTGTTGTGAGAATCCTGTGTTCTGATTGGCTTAGAACATGGTAGCGAACAGAGCTCTCAGCCAATCAAAGATTTGACCGCTATGCTATCTATGCTAAAGGTTGAAACAGTCTTTATTGACTCAGATCAGAACTATGTTCTAAACAGCCAAGCCTAGCGAAACACGCTTTGATCTACAAACTGTTAACTTGCGACCCCAATTGGTCAGATCAATGCATATCAATGCTCCAAAATATACACGGTATCTGCCGAATAAAGGGCACCTATAGGGTCGGGTGATGTCCTAGCTGCACTGTGGTGCACTGTCTGTTATAGGGTGGTGTCAGTTGTCCGGAGAAAACTTGTACAAGGCCTAAAGAGCAGGTAAGAGTTGTTTTATTGAAATCAATTTCCCGTTATTGGCTGTGTCCGTTATTGGCCGTGTCCGTTATTGGCTGTGTCCGTTATTGGCCGTGTCCGTTATTGGCCGTGTCCATTATTAGCTGTGTCCGTTATTGGCTGTGTCCGTTATTGGCCGTGTCGGTTATTGGCCGTGTCCGTTATTGGCTATATCCGTTATTGGCTGTGTCGGTTATTGGCTATATCCGTTATTGGCTATGTCCGTTACTGGCCGTGTCCGTTATTTGAAAGTGTCCGCTAATAGAAGTTTCTCTTAGGAGATAATCTGAAGTTCTGAAACATCACGTTGAGTGTAAGTCAATGTGACATTAAATGCCATGTCATATAAATTTCAGCCAGCCTTTCAAGTAAATATCCCTTACCGTCTTGCGGACAACTCTGACTCCACATCATATATATTCACAATGTCTGCCATCGATAATCGCCAAGAATTTCTCCACCTAAAAGATAATATAAAGGTCATAAGAAGAGTATATTAAAATGCAAGCTGTTTTTTATTTATTACAGCCACTTAATCATGTTTTTGGAGAGTTAATGTCGGTAGGATGATCATATAACCTACTGATGAAATCATTATCAGACACGCTTTTCTTGGATACCTCATACACAAAAAGTATTAAACTTTGCAAAATGATGCAATTTTATGCTGAGTTCTCTAGAGCAAGAGGCAAATTAGCAGAACTATTAAAATGATTGCACAGTTTTAATTACAAATATAAAACGTTGACTGCTCAATACAAGAGGTTAAGCTTTCCATCTGTAGCACATTAATGCAAAAATTGTGACCTAATTTAGTTCTTACTACTCTGGCTGAGCTAAAAACCAAATAACTGATTTCCGACACTTAATGGATTATCCAAAAGTACAAATAAGCTATTATCCAGCCAAACCAAGGAAATCGAGAAGCATCTATGGAAACTTGGTAAACAACAGACAAATCATAAAAAATATCGCAATTGTAAGATAACCAAATATGAGTTATAATAACGATCAATGTAAGTAAATTGTACCAGGAAAATTTTTTTTTAAAATAAATAACGACGTTTCGAGCATAGCTCATTTGACTTGATAACGGGCTATGCTCGAAACGTCGTTATGTTGTTAAAAAAATGTTTCCTGGTACAATTTACTTACATTGATCGTTATTATAGCATCATATTGTACCGCAAGTATTTTAGTATATTTATGAACTCAAATATGAGTTATTTTACCTTGATACTGACTGGTTTTAATTAAATAAAAAACCTACGTCTATGAAAACAACCATGGTCTACATAAAAAATTTTTGCTTAAGAGACATCTTTTTTCATAGTATCAAACTCCTATTATAATAAAAAACGTAGAGCCATCCATTAATATACATTCTATTCGCTATATATGAACATATAATTTTTAACTATTTTCTTATAATTTCAATAAAATACGATTAAAAACGGCTACAACAGGGAACCAGTTACTTGATAGCTGATAAACAACGTACTTCAAAAGTCGGGTCGGGTCACTATCGGATCCTTGCAACCACAGCAAGTCAAGAAAATCCAATGAATCCCCTGGGCTGAAAATCGGAAATAATCTTGCGTTCATCAAGTTTTTACGTCCACCCTAAAAGAAAAAAGAGACTTTAAGCTCTTACCATGTTTCAGCGAGCTGCATTTAACGAGCAGATATTGTAAGAACAGGTCACCTGACAACAGTGACATTGCAGAAGTGCAAAGTACGATATGATAAGAAACAAACATACGGTATTTGTGCTCCACAATTCTTGCGCCATTATTCCGGTACGGTTGAAGAAGCTATCCCAAGAGGCATTGCAAAAAGTGCTTCGTTGATCGTTAACGTCCATCTAGAAGCATAATTTTTTGCTGTCAACCAGAAGCATAAATAATTATCACAGATCCTCATCATTTTTATTCAGAAATAATGGCTAGGAAGCTTGGTTTATAATGACAAAAACATCTTACTATTAGAAAAAAATTAAAGCGATCTTTCTTCAAAAGTGCAAAGGACGCACCAGCGAGCTACCCACTACCTGGTGACAGTCAAACATATTTAAAAAATATTTTTAAATATATTTGTAAGCACAAGAGGCACAGATGCAAGTGTCTACAATAATTCTAATGTGGTATGAAGAAGGACCTTAGCTGCCCACATCAAGCGGCGTTAAGAAGCCTGTGGTCATTGCCAGACTGCTTAAACTACTAACCGTTAAATTGTCATGGAGCCCAAGTATGATTAGGACTCGCTGAGTGCCTGTGACTGAATGGCTTCGGCCGGAGGGAAGCCTTATGGTCAAACCTTGAATCACCAACTCTTTATCGATTTTCTTTCCTGCTGTTGATAACTAAAATTAAACAGTTCGATGCAACAATTACGTTATAGCAAAACAAAAGTGGATGTAAAACAAACTTATCACAAATCATAGCCAAGTTTATTTAAGACTGTTATAGATGAAATTCCGCCATTTTCGAACGTAAGAAAGTCAGATGATATGACTCATTGTACTTTTTTCCCATAACCTGAAAGAGCGTCATGAAATACCTCTAAATCTGAAAAATCAGTTAAAGGTATTACGATTTGGCCGAAATATGTCCAGATGAGCGCAAGCTCTGGCCCCATCAAACCTCTGTAATTTGTTCTCAGTTCATAACTTTATGAACTGAGCCAAAATAACAGTAATCCGTTAGCAAACTTCAAATCTTCTATTGGCCATAGCTCGCCCAATTTTTGACACATTTAACTGATTTTGCAGACATGGGAGTATTTTATGGTGTTCTTTAATGTTATGTGGTCAAAAGTCGAAAATTCTAAAAATAGTTTCTTTGTGACGTCACAATTGAGAACTCTAGTTTTTAACAACGCGCGCCAAAAGAGGTATGACTCGTTGTACCCAATCTCTCAAATTCACAGGGGGCAAACTGTACTAATCCTCTAGTAGGCAGAGACAAGTTGGGTTGAACAGAGCTAAGTATGAATCTTGGAATAGTTGGAAAAGCTGTAGTATGAATCTTGTTGTTTAAAAATGTAAATCCTAATTGACTCTACATTCAACTGCTTCTGAACCTCTAAAAATTATACATGCCATCCTTTATCAGATCTCTAAGTGCATAGATATATACAATTGTTTCGTTTATTTCTACCAACATAAAAGTCTGGGCTTCAATTTCTGGGACACAATTAATAAACATTATTAATAAATGTCTAAAGTACAAACCTGAAGATCTCCCGGAACCAAGTTTAAAATCAAGCTTCGCTCCCCAATAGAAACACGCTCCTGAAAATGACAAATAAAGATTTACTTTATTCGGCAATTTTGGTGATGGCAATATGTCTATACATTGTAGCTATATCGCTCGATAGTAACCTTAATTAGTCTTGACTAACGAAAGTTACAGACAATAATAAAATACTTACGTGTATATGTGAATGGCAAACAACCGTTCCCTCTCCAAGTTGAGCCTGCTTGACAATGGAGTTGATGATGGTCGTGTTACTTTCAGCGATGCCATCCTGAACAGAAACAATAAGCTTTAGCGGACAAAAAATTGCAGAGACGAAACAAGTGGGGACGTTGGAAAAATTTTAAAGTTGGAGGGGCACAGGGTGGAAGAGGTTCCTATGTTCTTGCAGTTAGAGCAACACACAGTTGCGCTTGTCGCGGGTTCGCGTCCTGTCCATACTGTGCCATTCGCACACATTTTCGTCAATATCTTATCGAATTATGTTTAGAAATTCAAAGAGAACAGACAGAGAAACTTAAGATCTCTGACTGTCTAGCGAAACTGACGAGCGGAGATATTTCATTCATAAATTTTAGATATCAATCGCTGGCAAGAAATACAATTCAGTCGACCTTTGGCGTTGTGATAGAAAGAAATACTTGCATTTCTGGTTGAAAAACTTTAATTTCAAAATAAAAATTTTTAACTATCAAAGTAATGATAAAATTAAAAGGAATGAAGACACAGTAAAACTCACATGAACTACTGCATTTAAATGTCTTTTTGGAACCACCCTCTTGCCGATTGAAGCTTGACAGTAATTTGTGTTTACCATTATATTGTGTAAATCCCTCGCGCAAGAGTACATATAGTGGAAGTCTCCCTCTTTTATATTCACTGAAAAATTATAAGCATAATAAGCAGAAAGATAATAAACAATATCGAACTATAACCAAATGTTATGATCAACTAAAAAATATCTATAGGTATTGTAAAAAAATATATCGTTTCTTTTTATTTAAACAATTTGTCTAATATTACTACTAACAACAAAGAGTGATGACACTCGTCAACATGTAACTCAAGTTGAAGAAAACCCAAAATTTAGCTATTGCAAAGAAAAAACAACAGGTCGTGATTAGAGCACAAGCCTGTTTTCGAACACAAGGAAGCGACTAAAAAACAAATGTTTGAACTATTCGTTACCATTAAAAATGACTTTTCAGCAAGCTTTGATGATTTGGGGTGGAAGGGCTTAGGGTAGGAGAGAAAAATACCCTTGAAGATAGAAGGTGTAAGGTTTTGTTTGAAACAAATCACCTACCAGCTTTCATTGAATAGCCTTGCAGGGTATCCCAAAGAAGCTGTCTCGCCATTTTCCTATTTTGTTTATCAAACCCATCCAGTTGTAAAGGACGAGTGCTGAATTCACCACTTCGCCGTCCAGCAACGAAGTCGCCCTCTTGAACGCCTGTAGCCATCGCAAGCAGCATGTCATAGAAGAGAGACAACTAGAAGGTGTGCGAAGAGAGAAGGTTATCAAAACGAGGTTCACCATACAGAACATTATATAAAATTTATACTAAAACTTATACTAAAAGCAATCAAACAAGAAAATAATTCAATCGTAAGTAGAAGTTGAAACCAACTTATTTGGAGAAAGTTAGAATGACTACAGAACTTGCAACTAGCCGATTTGGTCTTTACAAATGGAAATTAGCAAAAATCTATTATGTGAGCTTACGTTTTTTACTGGTTTAACAGCACTGTCAACTCCCATGTATGTGCAGGCTTCTAATGGCGCTTGTACGTGAAGTGCTAGCAGAGCTTCAGCGACGGTCGTTGTCATAAAGACGACACCAAATAACTGAAAGGCAACAGTGAAGCAAAATAACAATACTTCTCGTTAAAGTGAATGTTACATATAGTAGGAATAGATACGTTAAGGAACATGGAATCAAGGAAAATGGTCGAACCAGGACACTGCGTGATAAATTAAGTCTCTTACCGTCCTAAACCTACTTTTATTTGTTATCAAAATTCAGGGGTAAAACTGAAAAGCAAGGTACAGTGAAACCTACATCAACTTACACATCCCAGTAACAGGCGTTTCAAAAATTGATAATTTCTTACTTTTCTTAAGAGATAGTTTTTCAGAAAATTATATTGCAACAAAAGACATCTACTTACAACAAACAGTATGTCAGGTAATACACTCGTCCAATATAAGAACATGATCCATTTTTCAGCACAGAAAATATTACATTTACAGGATTCGATTTTAAACATCAGAAATAATTGTGAAATACTTACAGTTGGTACTTTCCCTTCAGAAAGAATGCAGGCTTCGACATCTTTTTGAGATCCATTATATATAATGTCTTGAACATCTCCCTAAATAGTTATAAAGGTATGTTTATAAAGGTTATAAAGGTTGATTATAATTATAAAGATATTGAAATGACGTATACAATTCATAAGAATAACTACAATCTTGGCTGTTACTTACAGACTCGCTCACTTTGCATGCACCATTCGAAAGTGCAACATCCTCTGGATTTTTTAGCACAGTGAAAACACGGACATCAGCAGCATCATTCCAACAAATATCTGGTGTTAAAGAAGATAATGTTATCGTTATAACCTTTACATGCGATTTTGAATTATTTGTCTTTGATTTTGAATAAACTCGCATACAAACTAAATCAAATAAAGCAATTTGGAAAAGTGACACTATGCTAGGAAAACTTCAACAAGCCCAAACAAGATTTCAAGTAAAGTATCCTGTTTTTCATTTATTTAATTTAGGTATCATATAACCAAGGTACGGGTCAGAAAAATTGAGAAATTATTTTGCAAAAATTTTTGAGTAAAATCAAAGTCTGAGAGAGCTCCATGACATTGAAAGATTAGCACTTTCTTGAATGATCGTTAAAAAACAGACTTACTAATTTGATCTGGCAAATACAGGACACGATCAGTACTGCATATCCATAGTCCATCTGGAGCATCATGTGCCAGCTTTAATAGAAAAGAAATCAAGAATTTTTAGCTCAAGTTAAGCAATGAGTTTTTACATCACAATATTCAGGGTTTTGCAACATCATACAAAAAATGCAGGTCATATTAGACAGAAAAACAGAAAGGTAGGAAAAGGGAAGGATCAGAAAAACACAGCTTGCTATTTTTTGGGTTTTCAAAGACCCAGCCATTCTAAAAACCAGCACTTCCATTGAAATTAAGTTCAATACAAAATTAAACAAAAGACACCCTTAACCCACACAATTATCCCCTTAACCCACACAATTATCCCCTTAACCCACACAATTATCCGCATTTGTTGATAATGCGTTGACTGCTCTAGCCAGTGCCTGCTAAAATCTAAATTCCTCTGAAATTACCTCTTTCAAACTGATTGATTGTTTTCTAATCATCATTAATCAATTCTAGAAGCAAGAAAAATTAAATTGCCAAAGATACATCTGTCTGAAATGTAAAACCAAACAAGAGCTCACCTTTGGCATTATGATGCTCAAATACAGATCAAAAATGCAAGTGATTTCACATTGATTTGATGAGTCAAATCCACTTTGGCACACCTCAATTGGTAATGCTGTGAATCCTCGTTGACAGGCAGAAAATGGAAAATGTGTTCCCTGAATAATAAAAAAGAAATCTTTATGAAAAAAAAGTTCATAAAGTATTATTTTACACCAGGCTATATTCAAGTTGCTTAAGGTTAGGATGTAATTATCCACAGAAGGCAGAAACAGTCAAACAATGTAGTAACCTTTGCTTTTAACTTTTTAACTTATCACAGATACTTATTTACAAACCTATGGAGAATTTTCAGCTGGGTTGGCTAGCAGGAAAATGAAAAAAATGTTTTTTTATCATCAATTAAAAGCAACAAATACATAAAAAATTACTGTGCCTACCATGGTATTAACAGAGGCAGAGGTATTTACTACCATGAACAGCACTTACAATTCAAAAACTATATTACACAAGGAAGAAAAAACAACAAACAATAATAAGTATACTTTAGAGAAATTATTGGTTAAAAATTTTTGAAAAGTTTGTCAATGTCATAGAAGTATGATCATTTTGAAATGGTATGAGGTAGTGTGGGCATGTTAAAAAAGATAGTAGATATCTGAAGAAAATTATTTTCAGCAAGGCACACTGATGGCTCCAGAAAACAAGGACCGCTATTGCTGAGATATCATGCTTATTGCAAAAGTGGCACAAATTCCTTTCATATGAATGTAGATAGCTGGGAGGTGTGGGCAACACCTTTATCTTGGATGGAAACATGGACCATGGGAGCAAAGAGAGATCAACAAATCCTGGTACGGAGAAAAGAGGAGATCAAGGAAGGAAAGAAGCAAACCATGATGAATTTATTTGTGAAGACTTGCTTGTTTAGAGAATCCTGGATTTACCACAATCAAGACATTATTTAGCATGTATACCATGATTCTTTGGATTGAAGGCTGCCTATTATTGCATTAATATATATTTTATCTTGTAGTATATAAAAAATTAACCAATTTATAACAAATTTAAGATCAATTGAAAATACTCACAACATGACAAAGTAAAATTCTTGTGCCTTTCAAGACATCAGAAGTGACAACCTATTTAGAACCAAATGCATGTAAGGTCAACAAACATTGAAATAAATCAACAGAGTGTTGGTTTATGAGGGATGCAGAGTGTTGTGTGTTGATTGTGCTTGCCTCATGAAATTGGGTCCTTACTATCTCTACATATATATCACCTTGTACATAATACCCTAAAATTTTCAGTGTGATGCAATATAATGTCAAATGGTCTAAAAAACAAAGAAGAGTGATTTATGTTATTTAGGAACATTGCCCAACTTTTAACATTTTTTTTAATAACTACATCTATTCTGTTTTATATTGCAAAATTCTACATCCAGCAGGAGCAAATATGGAACAGTTACTCTGATTGCAATGTTTCTGATTGCACACTGGCTGCTACAGTTAAATGATTCAGACTTACACATGGGAATTATAAATACAATTTGTGTGGCATCCTTTAAAGCAAGATAATTTCTGTGATATAGGGAAACAACATCTGTCAATAGCATGAAAAAATTTATGAGAAAATTCAGTCTGGGAAAGTCCAGTCAACCCTCCATAGCTCAAGTATGGAAAAAGCAGCCTTGAAATAAAAATAGCTGTTCATCTAGAATTTGGCAGGACTTATAAAGATAGTCAAGAATTATATCATTTCAATGAGATCTCTGGAGTCCTAAGCTAGGTTTAACACCCACAGGGAAAAGCTCAACAAGGACAATTTAGCCCTAATGAAAGAGAATGAATGCCTTGTTGTAGATTGCTCCAAATTGCTAATCATTCTCCATTGGGTTAAAGAGAGCACACTATCCAGACTGTTTTGACATCTCACCCATTTTGATTTTGCATATTTGACAGATTGGTAAGATAGTAAATGACTTGCAACTTAGGATGTGTCTGATTTGGTATACAAAACAGGATGACTCCAAGTTGCAACTCTGTGTGTCATGCTATCCAATAATGCTCAAGTTTACTTTACGTTGGGAAAGCTTGATTTGGACTGGATTATCACAAACCTTTCCATTGACTTAGCATCGAAGTTTGATCCATTCAATGTAAAGGGCGAGCATAAAAAGCAATTAGTAAAAACCGTGTTTATGACTCAATACTTACTGTATGTCCCGACTGTGCACTCAGATGCTCAGCAACAACAAGCAATGCGTTAAGAGTTGCACCCCCGCTTCCAACTTTGCAATGGGGGTCTTCCACACACAGAAGAAGAGTCGACTTCGATATGTATCCTTTATTTTGACGGCTCTCAAGCTCTGTTTATTACGATGAAAACATCAAATTAGCAAAATTTTGAGGGTTTCAGAGGTCCAAAAGCCATGGGAAACATTTATCAAATGCAAAGCTTCCAGGGAGTCAGTTTTTCGTCGATTTGATATGACTAGGTTATCAACGAGATGATTTGCCGGCTAAACACATCGCTCCTAATTTGGGTCATTACCCTACAGTGAGCTTCAGTTTTTATTAAATGTGAATGATTTTATGATAAATTATCTCATGTTTACTTGAAAGACATACCTTTTAAGAATGCCTGTGCAGTTGCCTGATCTTGTACTGTGAGTACGATGGCAGTCCATTCGCGTGCTTCCATTTTGGACATGCCCTTTTTCTATCCTACACACAACAACAACATGCAGAAAACAAAACAGCTCAGCACTTCTGCATTCGTGGCAGCCTGACATTCCAATCCACCCAGCGCGCAACCCTGGGAGCTCGAAACTGAGACACGCCCAGAAAAGTCTCTGATTACTAATTAGAACAATTTTTTTACGGTACAGAATTTGAAAATGGCTTTGAAAAAAGCAAACATTTTACTAATTTTACATAGCAGATTACTAATTAGGCAACGATTACCTATTGTTGCAACTTTCTGAGTGTTACTAGCAACACTTTGATACAAAAATTAATTACTTTTAACTGAAATTTCCTTTGCATGGAAAATTAAATATCGCGAATTATTTGTCAATATATCCTGCTTGGGAATTTCGGACTGCCGAAAAAATACCAAAGACAACTATATTGATAAAGAAAACAGAATGCCCTTTCACAATTTTTCGAAACTCCCTCATTACCGCTTTGAGGTACAATCAGGGATGCAAGGCTGGGTGATTATAGCCTTTTATAATTGCCAAAATGTGGTCCTTTTCTATTTTAGCGGTTGTTTTTAGATAAATCTTTCGTGAGGGCCCCCTCGATATAATTTATAGCAATACATCCCTAGGTAAAAATTAAAAAAAGAAAAACGCGGGGGTATGAATTGCAAAATCAATCCCCAGGAAAAATACGACGGGGACATCAACCCCCGCCTAAACTCTACTAACTTCGTCGTAAATGTACTCGGGCGAAACTCCACTTTTTTCATTAGGGGGGTATGAAGCTTAGATGCCCGACGAAAGGGCGTGTCATGCTTGATGGAAGGGTGTGTCATGCCTGAACATTATTTTTAGGGCACATTGTCTAAAGGGCTGAAATCATCAGGGACCACGAGAGAGGGTCACTAAATATGTTAGGCCTTCAGACTCAGGCTGTTTTTCAAGGTCAAAAAAATATGCCTCTAGTTTTTCTGGTGTTGGCTATAAACATTTGTTTCCGAAAAGCAAGCATTTGTAAGGTCTGTCTTTTCTATAAAAGAAAAATAGTCTTCACTTTTTAAACCTCTTAGCTATAAAAAAAAGCAATTTAAAAGAGAGATTGAAGGAGAGTCTCAATTTGATCACAATGGAACAACAAAACACAGCTTGGAAATTTTGGAATTTAGAAACAGACTATAATGTTTTTTCAACAATAATAGTAATTCCATAAAAGAGCATCAGTTTTAATTCTGAGTTTGATTTTCGACTTTCGGTTGCTCCGTAAGGAAATTAAACGTTTTTAGACACCCAAGCACAAAGTAAGTGAATCGCTGAATTCACGATAACAAAATCCCTCAAGCTTATGCAAAGAAAACCTTTTTTATTGTAAATATTTTACAGGTATACCTATCATCAAAGCTCAATTTTCGTGTTTTCGTAATTATGGATATTGTTTAGAAATAGAAGAAATTTTTTTTGCAATTCTTATCTTAACTACAATTCCCTGATGAATGTTCTATTCTTTCAGCTTAAAACTTTTTGTTACTTGTAACAGCTATTTAAATTTTCTTTAGCTAACAGAACGGCCTTTTTGGCGAAGGGTGCAATACTTTCGGACCGTAAGTGTAAAACCTTAAAATAACTTTGGGGCATAACTCCTCATGAATGTATGGTGAAGGTTTCATACATTTGGAAAAGAAAATGTTGCTTGATTTTTCTCAACAACCTATTCCAAGATGGCATATCTTTCATTCTTCGATTTATTATGCTTCAAAAATGGTCAGTGTTCCATGGGCTCCGATGCAGGATGGAAGGGGGCGGGTTAAGGGGAGATTTAGTAATCATCACAAAAAAATTTGAAAAAGGTGTATTGTTTTGCAAAAAGGTGGGGAGGAAGGCATGCCCTGTGTTCATTTCCTTCTTGCATCAAACACACTTTACTTTCCGACTATACTTTCGCTGTCGATCAATACTTCAGACTCTATTTCCGCATCTCGAAGAGAAGATAAACATAGATAAACATTTAAACAACAATGCAATACATTTGCCAAACAACAGAACATTTAATGATCTGGTCATTGCATCTAGACAGGGGTGCAATGCTAGGGAGCCTCGAGAGGGGTGAGAACCCTAGTTAATCGCTACGCCGGAAGACATATGGAATTCACGACGAACGTGAGGTAAGGATCGCCAAATTGATTCGGTTTTGGCAAGATAAAGTAAGGAATTTTATCTTGGTTTTGGTAGTTTTTTCTCTGAAAAATTAAACTTTTCATCTTACGGCTTTATAACTAGTTGGAATTTAGCAAAAATAACTCCTTTGTCACAACACACGCATCAAGTACTTGTCTTTTCGTCAATAAACAAATCAAAAAATTTTCGGTTGGAGGGCCCCCTTACGACTCTTACGACACAGTGCCGCCTTTGCTTTTCATGGAGCTATATTCCTGTATCCAGGGCAGCTTTTCATGGTACAACGATATGGTATGGACAAAAAAGTAGACAAAGAGTTGGCAGCAGCACACTGGCTATCGTGTTTTACAATATTGCAGTTTCACAAAGATCATTTAGGAGATAATATACAACGAAGTTTAGCGTTTATTGGCGAATCCTGACATGTTTGCTTGGTATGCCTACAGGCTTGTACTCAGGAACTATCTCTTCTGGTAGTGGGACGGTAAATGGAAGGAGGCCTGTTTGAAAAGAAGGGAATCATTGTCATGATGTCGGTTAAAATACCAAACACAAATACATAGATTTACAAAATGAATTTAAAAACTTTTTGTCGAAATTCAAAAGACAATGACATGTCCAAACTCAATTAAACAACCACAAGTTTTCAAAGAATCCAAGATAATGATCTGTATCTGAGAATTATCAATAGTTTCTTTCTATTAAGTTACCGGGTCCAAGCATACTTTTGTACTAACAAAATTTAACAACAAACAGTATTACTTAATAATATATATTCAAAAATGTTGAAAGATACAGGATCCATATCAAGATCTGTTTGCTGGTAGCCTGAGTTCCAGACCCAAAACTAAAAGTATTTGGAGTCTGGGGCTGAGCCTATTTGCTGGCAGTTGCCTAATGATTGCATTAAGCGTGAAAATCAGGAGTTTACACTTATTTAGCAAATTAGATTCGTCCTGTTCTACATACCAAAGGTGAAAGCCTATATACTTTACAATTAATAAAAGAAAAACAGACATTTTCTTAACAAAACAAACAGACGCTTTTGACAGACGAACTCGCGCATTTTAGCACTTATATATATATATATTGTTTTATCTCAATCTTCAC
This sequence comes from Rhopilema esculentum, assembly GCF_013076305.1. The sequence goes on from NW_027020025.1 coordinate 13,882,958, forward strand.
ATCTAAGTTAGAATATCGTAGGACACTATTACTGACCTTTGTGATACTGTGACTGCCTAAATGTTGATACTTTGATAAAAAGCTTAACTTCCTGTTTACACGTTCATAAATTTCTGAGCAAAATTCATGCAAATCCTCCTTTTATGCAGGGGATATCTAAGTAAAAATCGCCTTGAGATCATGGCTAGCGGTTTAGTAAATTTTCCTTCACTAAACAAGAGTAGACAGTGTCAACTCGGTGTCAACAGCACAAAAGCAGAATCACTTGTGCAAGGACATGCTAGGTTTGTTGCATTGTACAGTCACTCAGTTGCAAGAATGGTAAACAGAAATGCACCAATCTTCATCTCAGGCTAAGTTCAATCCATGCCTAGAAATATATTTCAGTTGAAAAGGGTCGGTCAATCTTGAAACATAAGATTGATGAATCAAAACAGATGCAACAGTCGCTTAAAATTCTTGTGACTTTCGACTAATCTGTTTACGTTATGCAAGGCCTTTTGATTTGCGAGAAATCATTTCGAACCTTCAAGTCCTGATTTGTCCCAACACAAATGTCTTCTTAATTTGCTTTGGTAATACAAATAGGAACTGTTTGTACTTGATTTAAGATATCAATTAAAGTATCACCAACAAAAACAAAAACGTAAAATAAACGACCTACCATATTGGCGAGACTTTTCAATATTTGCTACAATTTTATCTTGCTGTTGCCTGCAGAGGCCTGAAAATCATTCAGAACAATTGGTCAGGAGAGATTTTCCTTCTACATTATTAACCTTACATTAGCTGTCGAAAAATCGATATATCAGGTTTTAGACACCAAAGAAATTGGCTTAAGGTTGGAAATGACAATCAGAAAGTTTCCAATGTCAATCGCAAAACTTGTAATGTCAATCACAAAACTTGCAATGTCAATCGCAAAACTTGAAATGTCAATCATTAGACTTGCAATGTCAATCAGAGAATTGAAATGTCAATCACTAGCCATGTAATGTCAATCACAAAACTTGCAACGTCAATCAAAGACTTCCAATGTCAATGAAAAACTTGCACTGTCAATCAAAGACTTACAATGTCAATAAAAAATTTGAAATGCCCATCACAATACTTCAATCGTGACCACTATAACGAGCCAATGTCACTCAAAAATCTTGAAATGTCAATCATGTGTACATACCTGTTAAAGTCGCAGGAAGTACCTGACCAGAATGTGGACAGACGAATTGCTTCAAAAGATCAATATCCTTCGTAAACAAAAAAGAATTGGATAATAATACCAGCCGAGGAAAGAAAGCTAGAATGGAACCTTGAAGTTTGATAAGGAAAGCAAACCAACCGACAATTTTGGTAACAGAAAATCTTCAAAATATTGAAAAACCAAAATCAAAGAAATGTATATAGATGTTAACAAACTTTTTGACTATTTGAAGTGCATTTAATGAAATAGACTACATTGTATTGTTGTATTCAGTCTTTTACCAATTCGAGAAAATGCACTGAAAACATACAAAAAATATTTGGCTATAGCTAGCTTTTGCAACGAGCGACTATTTTCTAAATGCACCATATTATTGAAAAGCTAATCAGGAAGACAAAATTATACCTTGTAATCAACATCTTTGTTTTTTTCTAGCTTCAGACGACACAAAGGGCAAGGATTTCCAGACACTTTATTTCCACCACTACGCTGCAAGATCAAACAAAACCTTATGTATACGAATACATAAAATCTAGGCCATCCAGGCGTAATTTTTTGAAAAACATAGTCGTTAAGTCTGTGGCATGTGGATAGAATTATGTTTGTTATTTAAAATATTTGGAGCATAACTTTTTTTCAAATTTTTAACAATAAAATTGTCAGTTTCGAGATACTTCCTCGAGCTCATTGGGGATCTTCTATTCTTTCTACCTAAACGTTTTTCGCTGAAGAGGTTTATAAAACATTTGTTGGTAAGGTTCTACCACTCCGTTTGTAATAATAATATTCAGCAAATCGAGATGTGAATATATTTATAGCAAATAGGAATGAGAAAGTAAAAATTTGTTTTTTGAAAACTGTTTGCAAATATCATACAAAAGCAATGCTTAGCCGGAAATAAGCTAATACTAAGTAGCAATTATATTGTCAAATTGACATTATATAAATATAATGTAATAAGATATAATATAGATAATCCTGTCTAATCCTCTCTATAAGTGAAATGAACTTACTATGCATTTATGTCTTGTTGTCTAGGAAAAAGAGCACGGATTACAGTCTGTTCCAACTAATTTACTACGAAAAAGCTTTTCAAAATACATCTTGCTTACACAAGGAATTAAAATCAAACAATTTTTATAGTGGAGGGCCACTATTTAGAGTTTGATGCACTTGAGGGACTTGCTAGGAATCTCTAAGTTGGGTATAACAGATAAATTGGAGTGGAACGAAGTGGACCGGAACGGACTGGAGCGGACTGGAATGGACCTGGATAGACAGGGGGTGTACTGGAGCGGACTGGAGTGGACCGAAGTGGGCTGGAGCGGACTGGAATGGACTGGAGTGGACCTGGATAGACAGGGGGTGTACTGGAGTGGACTGGAGTGGACCGAAGTGGGCTGGAGCGGACTGGAATGGACTGGAGTGGACCTGGATAGACAGGGGGTGTACTGGAGCGGACTGGAGTGGACCGAAGTGGGCTGGAGCGGACTGGAATGGACTGAAGTGGACCCGGATAGACAGGGGGTGTACTGGAGTGGACTGGAGTGGACCGAAGTGGGCTGGAGCGGACTGGAATGGACTGGAGTGGACCTGGATAGACAGGGGGTGTACTGGAGCGGACTGGAGTGGGCTGGAGCGATAGTGGGCTGGAGCGGACTGGAATGGACTGGAGTGGACCTGGATAGACAGGGGGTGTACTGGAGCGGACTGGAGTGGACCGAAGTGGGCTGGAGCGGACTGGAATGGACTGGAGTGGACCCGGATAGACTGGGGCTGTACTGGAGCGGACTGGAGTGAACCGAAGTGGGCTGGAGCGGACTGGAATGGACTGAAGTGGACACGGATAGACTGGGGGTGTACTGGAGCGGACTGGAGTGGACCGTAATGGGCTGGAATGACTGGGGGTAAACTGGGGTGGGCTGTTGTGGATCAGAGTGGATGATGGTTCATTGAAATTGATTGGTGTTATACCTGGGTTCATAGGGATGGATTGGGAAAGAGCTGGAGTCGATAGGGGCAGGGTAAAGAAGACCTGAGTGGACTGGAGGGGACTGAAATAAAGTGGGCTTCCAATTATTCACAAGATGATTTAAAACGAACTCATGCTCAGAACTCATGTTCGTATATTGCTATTAATAAAACTTTCTAAAAGCCTGATTACAATCAGTTCTTGCTAATGCAGCCAAGAAATCAAATTTTGAATAAAAAAACTATAAAAAATACAGTAAAATGAACGAGCTGTTAAGGGAGCTGAGAAGATAGTTAAAATAGCAAGAGTTTATTAAACCGTGGGTTCATCAAACCGGGTAGACGAGTTTCAAGCAGAGTTCAGGCAAGATTCCTTGCTCATTACGCTTGTTACATGTAGAAGTCTGTTAATAAGGGACTTAGCTGTATATAATCCATAGCTAAAGAACAATACACAGCGCTGCTCAACAAAAACTACCCAAAGGAAAATCTTATGCGAGGTTTTCAGGAACATTTTACGGAATAAGCAATTTTTTGCTTTGATATTTCCAAATTCGAAACGTGTTTTCAATAAATGGCCCTTTTTCAGATGCTGTATCATTTGGAAGTTCTCGACAACCGAATCTTATGTTTAAATGTTTAATACTATGATGAATGTCAGACAAAAAAGTACTCAGATTACTGGAGTTTGAGAGTTTGCAGAATTAAAGACTTATTTATACAGTAAGTTAATGCATACTGTAAAGCTCGTTACAATTGGTATTGGAATGCCAAGAGCTATTAACAAAGTGGTATCCTGACGATTGCTAACAACAGTACTGTTAAATGGTATGAACATAAAGTCACTGGTATGAGCATACTGTAAACGGGACAACATAATGCTTCTACATACACCATGGGTAATTTCAACTGCGGCTCAATAGCACTCGACTAGATTTCGGCACGAATACATTTGCATTGGTGCAAGAAAAACGTGCACTGCAAAATTTCATGAAAAATAAACATGTAAATAGAAAATGAATGAAATCTATGAAAGCATAACGAAAAAAGTTTCAGACACTATCTGCATTCATACAAAAGTTTAATGACACCAAAAACATAAAATGTTAGAATGGAAACATGAGCGATGTAAACATGATAAGAAATGTTCATACCTGGGGTGCTCTTTGTCCTTTAAAATTTCGTCTATAGTTTGACCAGATGAGAAATCCGTCTGTAATTGATATAGATCGAAAAAATATGAAGAAATATAGATTAAAAAGGAGATATCTTTAGACCGATAAAATGGATTTTCAATTCTTTAATATTTATGAGCCAGATAACAAAAACTCCAACGAAAATTTTGAGCCATACTACAGACCTAGTTTTTTGCCTTATAAAGACATTTTATGCAGCTGTGAATAAATGTTTATGCAGTTTCTTTAGCATATCAATTGATTTCAATAAGGAAAGATTAAACAAAAAAGATTAGAACTGCATAAAAGTATTGGAAAGTAGCAAGCAATAGAACCTGCCCTTAGGCTGCTGGACACAATTAGTATATCTGATTATGTAATTTCTTTAAAAGTAAAACAGCAAGAGCCTCTGCCTTCAAACAAAAAATCGTCAACGAAAAAAAAAATAACATAAAACAAGTAGAAGAAGGTTAGCATGTACAATTCCCTCTAAAGATGACACTTTATGATAAATAATTCATAATTCTTTTTTCTCGTTTTTATCATTAATATCAAATACAACATGAAAATGAAAAAGAGCCGGAACACCAAAAAGAATGAACATCCTGAAAAATACCACCGGAATATGTCACGTGAACAGTTGCCTGGTGATCGCATTAGGCATCAAACCAGATAAAGGTACTGCCCTGTTCTATGCACACAATAATGTGTATAGACATAGGTGGGGGCTCCAGGGCTTGAGCCCCTCCTGACGAAAATTTTGAGGGAATGAGCCTTCTCTCCCCCCTGAGAAATAAGGAAGTTGGTTATCGATTTGTTAGACTAATTTTGCATATTGTAGGTTTCACAGATAAAAGTCATCTCAAGAGATTTAATCAAGATCAAATAAGAGTGATGATGAAAAATGTAAAAGAAGATCATCTTAGGACCCTCAGCTAGACCTCTTTCTACCCTGTGCCATTGGCGGCCACAATCAGCAATTGCAATTAATTTTTGATTCCCTCCTCCCCCCCCCCCCCCCCCCCCCCCGGGAAAATATAATACTGTGCTTATGTGTACAAACCTGCCTATAAGGCATCAAGCTGGTAAACATCAATTTTCATATGAAGCTATATTGTTGCATTTAACATATGCTTGAAATTTCTTGCATGAAAGTATTGTAAAACCCATACATTACAGTGGACACATCAGTAGAGGCAACTTTGAAAAAAACATTTAACTGATCAATAATCAGTGACAAACATTGATCTGCCATTTTACTTTTGACAAGTTAAAACAGTTGTAGAATTCACTGCACCCACCTTTTGAATCAAATCTAAAAGGAAAAGAGTGGACAATTACAAAATGCTCTGAAAGACAGTTGGAATTTAAAACAGAGCAGAATCAGTAGCAGTGAAAATAACTTTTTACTTAAGAATTTTCAATTTGAATATCTAGTTGAAAAATTGAAGCTATCCAATAACAATGTGAGCTATCAAAGATTATAATGTAAAATATAATGTTGCATTTTTATGAAGACTTTGTACCAGATTTTAATCCGGTATGTTTAAATGACCTAATATTGGCCATAACTAAGGACTGCATTTTCCTTCTTTATTAGTTGTCACTCAAATTCAATGACCCTGTAGTTATGTGACAATGCAATGATCCTCAGCTTATCGAAAAATGATGTCAATGTTATTCTAAAGAAAACAACATTGCTAAACGATTAGTTAAAAAATACAGATATATCTTCTATGTAGCCCCTTTCACTGATCATACTTTTTTCATTATGCTATAACTTATCAGATTTTTTTTTCTTCCTGTCATTTACCTAACATGCCATTCAGGTAACTACTGTCAAGGTATCACATGCCATTCAGGTAACTACTGTCAAAGTATCTCATAATTTTTCAAAGCCTGAAGTGGTAGCATTGGGAAGGGTAGGAAAAAAGGTGGGCTGGAATATGCCGGTAATGCTTTAAAGGAGTAGAATATGCTGGAAAGGGTTGTACATGTGACAATACTTTATTATTCTTCAGTCTGAGGGAAAATCATTTGCCAAGGTTGGAAAGGTGGTCTGGCATATGCTGATAATATTTTCAGAATCTGGAAAGGAGTAGAATACGCTGGATCTGATTGCAAAGCTGACAAGATTGCTTAAACAGCCACGTAGAGCCTAGCTAGCAACCTCATTATTTTCAGGATTTACTGCTTGCTCATAGCCTTGTTTCAGCTAAAAGTCAAAACAATTATGGCAGTCTCTACTCAGGGAATCAGAATACTCTTTCAAAATAAACTTTCTTAATGTTTCAAAAAATAAACAAGTGGGTCTTGCTGATAAGATAATGAAGAACAGAATATTTATAATATAATAGCAAATCTGCAAACTAGGACCTTAGAAAACATTCAGGACAGTGAGTGAGGACAGTTTAGAATGTAGAAGAGTGCAGAAGCATCATCTTTATAAGCGATTTACCTCAGACCAATTATAACAAAAATTGCAATTATTACATATACATATATTACATATATTAATCAGCAAGTTGTGATTCTTTGTGCTATTGTTTTATAACTTTTAGTTTATCATACCAAAAATTAAAACAACTAAAGGTCAGGTTTTACGGAAAAAGCAGAAAGACCACCTCAAGGTGAAAATATGCTTCTATTATTCTAACTAACAAGAAACGATAGGTCTTCCTTCTCTTTAAGAAATAAGGCTTTCAAGAATCTGAGCACAGGAACTTTAATAAAAGAGTATGAGGAATTCTGGATTTGGTAAAAACAAAGAACTAACAAAGTTATTTGGTTTCTGCTTACTTAACCCAAGAAAAAACAGGGTCACTGGTGTCTTATAGAAATGTAGAAATGAGGGTACATCAAGAAAAATGTGGTGCAAATATATTGGCTAGGCGCTGAATGTATTTGGCATGAAGTAATCATTACAATAAAAATATTTCTAAACTTACAAAGACTTTTTTGAAATCTTTTCTTCAATCAGTTCAATTGCTTTGCTTATTTGTTTTTTGTTTCCTGAATAGTAAACAAAATATTAGCTTTTTGTGCCATGACAGAGTACAACGACCAGGGGCACATTGTTCCTGTTACTGAATGAAAGGGAAACAACTAATCTGGGAGAACAGGTACCTTTTACTTTCACAATAATAAAAAAATTGAAAGTGTAGATTTGCAATGAATTTCTTCTGAGGGTGAGTCTTGATCCATGACTCACTGCTCATGATCATTGGTAAGCTGTCTTGCGATATAGAATGCTATAACCATTGTTAATACAACTGATAAATAGACATTAAAACTAAAACCTCAAAATAGGGAACTTCTATTCTATTTATAGGGTTTTTACATTATAGAGTAAATATTTTTCCTTAACATTCCCCCAGCCAGCATCCTTTAACTGGCCTCCTAGTAACAGGTTTGAAAGAAATGGTTTAGCTACAAGGAATCATTTCCTTGAAGGCAGCTATATTCTACTGGTTAGCAGCTCGTGTAAAATACAAGGTCGCTTAAAATATGGCTGCTTTGGCAGTTTTAAGCCATGCAGCTGAATCATCGTTTCGTTTTAGCCAAATCAAAATGGGGAAAATTTGATATAAAATAAATTTAGTGAAAGAAAACACGGATACAGAGAAAAGGCACTAGTTAAACTTTCAAAGTAATATCAATATAAGACGGAGCATCAGTTACACAATGATGATGCAAAAGCCTCATGGCTCAAGTCTCATGGCTCGCAATAGCTATTTTAAATAGCCTGCCGACACATTACTATAGCTGATCATAGTGTTATGGAAAGAATTCTGTTAAAGCAGCTAGACCTTTTTTCCTTTAATTGCTTTGTGTAGAACTGATTATTAACTGGAGTCTGCCAACATATCATGAACACAGAAATACATAAAGAGGAATTTGACTGTCACCCTCAATGCAATCAAAGTGATAAATTGCTATCAATAACCAATTAACGTTTATCAATAACTTCATTAAGGGTCTTTTGCAAGCTATGTCTAGGATGAATAAGGATTACCAGGTATCCAGGCAGTTCACTTACCGCCAATTATAAAGTATGCTTTCTCATCAGTGATGTTTACTTCCTCGTCTTTCTTGATCCTGATTACACTGCCACTGAGTGCTTTGATTTGATTGACAACTTGCTTATCTATTGCAAAACGATAATGGGCAAAATGTTTATGTGAAGGTAATTCAATTAATCACCTTATATGTTCATTTACTGATCACAGACAGTACCAAATTCCTTATTAAAGGATGTTTTCATAAATTTTCTAGATTATGCATATATCAAAAAAGTAGAAAAATATTTTGAAGCATTTGCATAGCTATCTAATAGAAGTATCAATTTGATCTATGAAAACATTAAACCTATAAAGATTAATTTAATCAAAAGTTCTGGAAAGAATGTCTGCCTAAACACAAGATGTCAGCCAGTTATGGATTCGGCTTTTTGAAAATTAAATACATTTTGGCCTATCAGAGCATGACGTATAACATGCTCTGAAATCCTCAAGTCCTAAATCCTCTGTTTAGTAATTTGATGTGTAATTAGTTTTAAGGAAAAGCATGCCTAAGATTATGTACAGGCTTATTCACACAGCATTAAGGACACCACAACAAACCAGTAAACATGGCATTGAAAAATAAATCTTCATTGTTTTATTCTTTGTGCTCTTGTCACTGGCCAATGATAAACCTTAAGATAGAAATTATCTTTTCTACATACTAAATAGACCATACAGTGTCATGACTTGCATATAAATATTTGTGGTCAATATTTGTTACTTTATACTCTGAGGATTGTCAGAAAAATATTGTTTGTGCATAAAAGTGCATTTATTTTGCTTTTTAAAATTTGACAGTACAAGAGACTAATTTGTTATTTCCGGTGGCAATACAGTGGCAATACTATGCCATTGTTCTTCTCTAAATCCCCTAAAAAAACCTATCCGTACAGTTATTTCATCTTTGCTGCACTTCAAATTTACTCTTAATAAAATTGATACTGTTAAGCACCTATCTTTAATATATCTTATTTGACATAGAACCATCGTAGTGAGTTATTATGTTGACTTTGTGTACACAATGAGCAGTTAATTAACAAAGGTAGACCAGTAGGAACAAAATTAAATGTAATTTTGCGTTTTAAGTCATTAAAACTTATGATAGTAACAAAGTAAACAGGGTGAATCAGAAAGAAAGGGATCCTGATACTTGAATAGCACTTGGCAAGACTGAACACCAGTCTACAGACTACACCAGTTATTGACAATATCTTGTGTCTGCAGAGTCATTTCAGTCAGCTTTTTCAAGTGGAAACCTCCATTTACCAATTATAAATGGCATGCAAGATAAAGTTTTTCCATAAAAGATCATTTCTAAATTTGATTTGCAAGTCCAAATTTTATCGCTACAATGGTCTTGTGCATACAATCATCACTTGCCATACGATTCACAATGAGGAAAAGGGAGTAAAAAACTAAAATTCTTTAGATATCTGTAGGCCAAGCTCAAAAATGTAATGTAAACATAAACAAATACAAGCAAGAGCAATGACAAATACGGAAGGGTGAAAACTCTGATAGTGAAACATGCCCAAGGTAACTCTTGTCAATCTTAAGTTGCAGAGCTTAATATATTTTGTGGGAAGATCAGATAAAGGAAGATTCCTGAAAAAGAAGGAGGTGGTAACCTATTATTTACATGCTAGGTAACTACTTTGAAACAAAAGGCACGATTATACTATGATCATTAGTTTAATCCATTCACAAGCTGCATTCTGGCATTGAAATGGGTAGGAATTGTAAATGACCTTCCTTCAATATTGGTGGAAACTTCAATTATTTGAAGCATCCTGCAGAAGTGTACCCTGGGTACCAGACCAACTTTATATAAAATAAGAGGGTCTGATTCAATGCATCCTGGACATCACTCCAGTGAATTTATTTGAAAGAACTTTAGTTAATTTAACTTAAACAGACTGGAATGGAACCAGCTTTTCAGATAACAAAGATGGTCAGTAGACTGTAAAGTTTTGGACAAACTTAATACAGTGATAATAGACTTTTCTGCCTAAAGATTCCAATCAAATTAGGTGGAAAACGCCATTTGGCAACAAAAGCATGTGCAAAACATGAAATTAAAGTTAGCTGCAGTTACAAAATTTTAATCATTAATAAATTTTGCATAAAACTTAAAATAAGTTTTTTTTGTAATTTTCCTCATGAACTGTGTGTACTTTCAAAGTTTACTTCCTCATTGTGAAGGCAGTGTGCTTAGACACCACAACGGTTAGCATTAGCACGTTGGGAGTTCATCATAGCAAATATGGGCAATATGACAAGTGGAGCCCCTATGCTGGGGCAAAATTTTTAACAGCGTCTTGAAATGTAATCGTTTATTAAACAGTTGCCATCATTAATTTATTATTTTACACCAGAGCTTATTTCAATAACGTTCATTCTTTCGCTATGACCTCTGAACATACAGAAATATGTACTCTTGCTCCTGATTGGTTAATATCAGCACACCAGAATGAGGAGAGGGGTGCACTGAACCAGATTTACTCTCATTTTGTACAGAGTTAGCCTGGTACCCAGGGTAGCAGAAGTGATGAGGCTCTAGCTACCACAACAGCAACATCAAACCATTAGCAACAATGTCATTCTGAGAGGTGCACTAAATCAAGTGATGGGAGAAAAAGTGACTGTATTCTAGAAAAGTTATCAAATGTTGTTTGAAGATAGAGCAGAGGTTGGTTTAAGGAAGTAATGGGGGTACTGGTCCCCTGGACAACCATAAGCAGGTTTGGCAACCAACTTATGGCACAATTAAACCTTTTTTCAAGGGCAAACAATAAGTCCAATGTTTTTAAATGCCCAGTGTTTGCACTTCCGGCTTTTAGTTTACCTCAGAGCATTGTACACTCTACTCCTGGCAGTGTGAAATAATTGTTTCTTTTAACTTTCTTTTTCAATCCCAGTAATTTACACAAATCCTGTTTTGAAGTCACTGATAACTACAACTATAACTATAACTAAAGGCTAAGAGCCTGTCTCAGATCTTTGAAGTGACTTCACCCTGGACAAACCATTTTACTGACAGAACACTCATATCAAGCCAAACTCCAAATAATAACAATATGCAATAGGAACCTAAAATTATTATGGGGTCGTGATAGTAGTAAACAGAAGACATCAAAGGCTGCAATTACCTTTTCCAAGAATTTTACCAACAACATCTTTTGGAACTGCATACTCTACTTTTTGAAAATCTGATGGATTTCGGATAGTTAAATCTGCGCTACTTTGATTGCATCGAACCAAGGAAGGTTTTGCTTAAAGGAAATATGATAAATGATTAGTACTAATGCATTTCAATTATGTAAAGTAACTACAGCCTAATTCATATGATTGTATGCTGTATTTATTGATAAACCTGAATAAACCTGAAACTGAAACTACAACAAAATTAAGCGATATGACGATAAACTACCCCCATTTCAATTTTCAATAGATACATTTGAAAATCAAACGTTGGCCTAATCACGCGCTTTCTTACAAAATATAACTCAAAATTAAAAACTATCCTTGGGACAAATACTCATTAATAATATATCATTTTATTCTTCAGGTAGATACCTCCAGATTGATGCAATTTAATTGTTCAGCACATATGATCAGATCAAATGTAATACGTGATATCCAGTACATTTTGATAGTTTTCGTTCTAAACACTCACCCCTAAAGATATTTGAATGAAGATTAAAAACTGAGCAGCTAAACTTCTCTACTTCGTTTTGAAGAGGACGTTGACTGAAATTTCTTCTACTGAATGCTGAACAACTTCGAACTAGACTCCCCAAAATACTACTTCTGCACATGCTTGCTGCCATTTTGAAGACGAAAGGCCCTAAAGATGTAAATGCCGGACCACACAAATCCCGGACCACCTAGTGATGGAAAAGGAAACCTCCACTGATATGTATGGTCAAGTCATTCCTGGTACAAAAGAGATTTTTAGCAAAATCTTCAGTTATGACTTTTGCTGCAACAAACCCACTATCCTCAGTGGCGTGCGGGGGGTGTGGGGGGGGGGGTGTGCAAACCGTCGGTAGAATTAAATTTATAACAAAATATTAATGTAACAAAAGAATTTCTGTCAGTAAAATATAGTTTTGCTTCCCCCCCTCCCCCAGCGAGAATGGTCACGCGACGACACTATCCTAAATGTGTCGTAGCCCCCGTTCCGCTCAGCTGAGACTCAGATTTCAAAATATTAAAATAGAGGAACAAATTGTTTGCAATATCGAAACCAACGCTATTCTTACGTAGTTGCAAATGTACCAGCCAGAGGGTATTTCAAATTATTTGAGAACACTTTGTCGACCAACCTTTTCAAAGGGCAGTTAGGCCAAAAAAATAAAAAGATTATTCTTTAGTTTAGATCGAAGGTAGACCACAATTTCAAAAACACTGTTCCCGTTTACTTTCACTTTTATAAATTGATGTGGTTTCCAACCATTCATCAGATAATAAGGTCAAAACTATTTTACTACAGATTTGACTCCGGAAAATGTTCATGTTTTTCCTGCTGAAAACAGAGTATCTATCTTACAAACTTAAAGGGCTGCAAACGTACAGCAGTCTGTTTGAAACTCTTACTACAATGGCAAAATAATAAATATATTTAACTTGAACAAAGTTGTGAAGCTCCCATAAAGACTTCCATCCAAAACAAGAGGAGTATTTTGCCATCTTGGGGGTGCCTCGTCGGTGAATCTTCAAACATGTCGGAAAAAAGGATGGTTCAATCATTTTATTGGCGATTGGGCTTGAATACTTTCCTTGAACTTACACCCTAATAACTTACAAACAAATAAAGAACGAGCTAGCCTCAACTTACGGGTTCTTTTACGGAAAAGAGTGTATTCCAAAGAACATGTCCCGTTGGAGAGGCAAAGTTGCCACTACAGTCACTGCCTGATAAATTGTATTTTCCCTCATTCGAATAATAAAACTTTGCTTCACAGCTAATCTGTTTCGGGCGACTTTTAGCTTTTGACTATAAGAACAAATTTATCAGACAGTGATTGCATTTTGAGAACCAGGGCCCGTGCCACCACTTTTCTGCGAAGCAAGTAGTTTTAAAACTGTAGTATAAGGGGCAGGAAGCCCCCTACTTTTTTAGCCTCCCCCCCCCCCACTTTCAAATTCGTGGCGCGGGCCCTGAGAACAAACTGGTTATCTCACCGCCACAAAGACTTTGAAAAAAAGAAACGTGTATCATGCTAACTAATGATCTATTACGTAATCTAGTACGAAAATTTATTCCTTCAAAGATCTAAACATTTCAAAAAGAATCTTCTATGTATAGGGGCTAGGCCGTCATCCACTCTAATTTTTTTAAAATCTCAGTTACTATCTCAATGATACGATAAAACGAAAGATTCTATGAATCTTTGCACATCAAAATTACAACCTTCAATAATTTCTGTATGATTAAATGAAACTGTGTTTCGTCGGTAAATATCATTGGAAAAACACGTTGGAAGGATAGAAGAACCGAACAAAATTTGCAGGGATGCCGGAACGACCAAGGGGCAAGGGGGCAGGCTTGAGTAAAAGGGCATTTGAAAAATAACTCTCAGCTTCTACAAATTCCTTCGTAACTGCCATTTTATTTCGATCTTCTGTAGGTCTCTTGAACATTGGCTAACTTTTGGCATAAGAATTAATTTAACAAGTTTTGAGAAACTTCGCCGTGAATTAAACATTACAATCAGAATTTCATATGAATCTCTCTGGTTATTACAATTGGTCAGTTTCAAGGGCACTTTAATGAAAATGGCCCTTTGGCCATTCCGGCTCCTCCTATCAAAGGCAATAGGGTGGATGACCCCCCGCGCCCCCTTCTCCGGCGTCCCTCAAAATTTGTCAACTTTACTTTTGGAAAGACATTTCAAGTAACAAAAAAGAAAAGTAAACCCCTCCGTGGGGTTGTAGGGTATCGTGGGGCCAAAGATAGAGGGGCAAGAAAGATTACCTAAATAGAGGATCAAGAAAGGTTACCTAAAAAAGGGTACACATTGAACAAGTTTATTGCAAATAAAGGGAAACCCTTTAACTTACAGGGGTTCTAGCTCACAGGCAGATAGGCACGATTCTTAGCATTTTGGAAATAAGCAAATCTCGTCAACAGAATTTGTACCAATGTTTACTTGAATTGCCTTTCAATTTACTCTTGATCAATACACCATCGGCTTCAACATCATCAAAGCAATTAACAGGCTGTCCTGCCAGAGTCTGCTTAACCAAAAGCCTTATTAAACGGGCAATATATGGAAGTTTGGGGCTAGTTACTAGCAATTAAAGCTTACACAACACATTTGTTGCAGGGATAAGGTCTTTATTGACTAAACCACAGATTCATTTCAAAAACATAAAAACATAATCACAACATCGTTGAAGGGTACTGACACACAGCCTTGTCAGTTTTAAATTGAAACAAGAATACCTTGGACAGCGATAAAAAACTACAGTGCAGTCGTATTCAACTGCTATATCATCTAACTAATAATTAATAACAGCTAATATATGTTTTACCTCAGTACCTAATCAAAAGTCAAAATGGCTCCCGTATAAAAATCATTAAATTTATATACTTGTCGTAAATTTAGTTTATAAAACACAAATTGCAGAAATGCAGTTTAAAACCATCAAAATCCTTGCCTGGTGCATCCTATTTTCAATCAATCTTGTTCGTGATTACTATAAATTTTCAGAATTATAATCAAAATTTCGATTAAATACATGCAGGACAAATATCTTAGGCTCGTTCGATCATCGTTCGTTGTGACTCCGGCTGGGTATGGGCTGTTCAACGCAAAGTATTCACAGACTGTCGATATTATTTTATCTTCAAAATGAGGCAGACATCCAAAAGAGTTCAATTCTACCGGTTTGCAGTGGCATTTTCCTCTGAGCCCTCGACCTGGATAATCGCTCATCCAACTTCGCTCATTATGATTCTGAATGTCAACCAAAGTCTATCTTGGTATAAAAAAAGGACAGTGACTTGAGAATTGTTAATTCTTGAATACACGCGAATTAATTTATGTTCCCATCGAATTATACACCTAATCTTAAATCCCACAGCAGAGCCAAACCAACGCGAGCTTCACCTCGAAAGGCGCTGGCTTCGTCCTTATAAAAATTAGATTGGTTTGACACCACGTGCTTTGTCGCCTTTGGCTTCATATATCATCTTTGCGCACATTATGAAACCCTCCTCGGGCAATTTTTTTTATTAAATCAATTACCAAAACGCATTTTTGATCAAAAAATGATTTCCTTGCTTCTTTAAGCAAAACAAGCGATTATGCTTCAATCATAGAATACGAAAATTTAATGAACTTTCCCTTTGGCTCTGTTATTAATGATGTATTCATCGTCAGCTGTCAACCGACTATAGTCCTGGTTGCGCTGAAACAAAACTTTTTCGTACCTAGCTGTCAGGTTGCTTGTGCCATCTAGCACAGTCTCATTGTGTCCATCCTGAGTTTCTCTTGATACTAAACTTGCCATTGTTCGTTTGGGAAATGAGTTGTTATTTCGCTCGGTTTCAACCTCCATTTTGCCTTGTGACTTTGATCTAAAGCTTGAATCGTCATACCCTGTATTACAACCTCCTGGCGTTTTATTAAGCATCGCACGAGGTAAATCAGAAACATTGGATTTGACAATCACCATTTCGGAGCTGTCTTTGTTTCCTACAAATATCCCAGGTGAGCCATGTATTTGAAATTCACTGTGTATGGCAGGCTTGCTCTCTGCGTCCGCTTGTCCGTTGGCTTCGCTATCAGAATTTTTCTCCATCTTAATTTCATGGGTTTCTAATAGTCCATTGTCGCGCTGAGGCAATAGTTCTTGATCTTCAGTAAATGAAGTCTGATTCCCGAATGACCCCGTGTGTTGCATCGAAGTTTCCGCATGTTCAGTTCCAGGAACTGTATGTGTTACTGGGACTCTCGAATCACTTTCTGTTAATACTATAACAGTACCCCCAGCGTTTATAACTTTACTTTTCAAAACAGGGCTTTCATAACATCTATTCTCTATAGACATGCTTTCATTTGACAGAATGCTGTCACTTGCTGTGATTTCACGACCCGGCTGAAAATTCGCCGCTTCTTGCTCTAGTCCAAGGGCAGTGAACAGCTCAGAAGCGGGCATTGGCGGGGGGACGATCAGTAAATCAAGATCCCATCGAGGGTTATACGGTTGCAACCTCCGCTTGGAGAAGTCTGCAAAAAAACAAAGGTATTAAGAATGCATAAATGAAAAGTTACTATAACATTACCTCGTACAACCACTAGCACCAGATTATAAATTCAGCATAAGCTGGAAAAGATTTGCCAAAAGAAGAGGCTGCAATCTGTTTCAATTAACGACAGCAAGGTCAAAGAATACTGTTGGCATATAATTGAGCTAATTGGCTACTGTTTGCAAGTGGAAATTGAAAATATGGACAATGTAGACAATGTGAAAATTAGCTACTGTTGCAAGTAATTAAGAAAATTGGGTATTATGCTAAAAAGCATTCTATGCCATCTACATAAACCATTCGTTAATTGTCAAGACTACAGAGATTGTATGCGTGGGATTCAGCACCTGAGATGCTGCCATGGGAAACAAGAGCAGATTACCTTGAATAGTCTTCTGCGCAGCGACCTTGCTGCCATCAATCCTCTTCACTTTCGTGTACTTTAGATGTGGGGGCTCATCTCCAGGGGCAAGTGGAAGGTATCTCTTTGTCTTCTTGCTCAATACCCCAGGTGAAATTGGCTGGATTGTCTGTGGGACCCCTGGAGCACTTTCAAGAACTTGATAACCAAATGGAGCATAATTGACAAATGTATGACAACGGCATTTGTCATCGCAATGACCTACCATTTGACAATGTGGATCATGACGAAGTTCGTGTTGTTTGTGACGGCGTGGAGATCTTGGTGCAATGTAATGTGGCAGGCCAGGAGATTTCTCTACGATTTTATAGCCTTTAGACAAGTCAATCGACGAGCAGCAAGGGCCGGTACACTGGGACGAATAATCGACTTGATGTGATGAGTGCGTCACATTGGTAACATGGGCTGTAGAAACATTTTCGTGGTGGGACACATGCCTGGAGCTGGGGCGGTTCATGGGGCTGTCATCGCCTGCACGTGTCATTGCCTTGACCGTATGTTTACTACACTCTTCGTGATAATGTATCTCACTACCTGCAAATTCACATCCACAAGAAGCGCCTCTTACCAGTGCACTTGACTGATAATGCCGATGGCTGGTGCTACTCGGAGGAATGCAATCCGGGCAATCACAAACTGCCGGCTGGCTATGACTGCTTGTAGGTACCTCCCTCAGTGGCTCCTGAACAGCCGAAACGTTCATTTTCCTGGAGTCTTCATCCTGTAGGGCATCCAGCACTTGCCTCAGTTGCTGAGCATATGGGGACTTAGGCCGTTCATGGCCATAGACAGTCTTTTCGTGTGATGCGGGCGACTTTGTTCGCTCTGCCTGGTCATTATCTCCAATAACGCCTTCATTCGACTTAGGGATAATAACTCCACCTTTTGGCGAGTGCTTTTCATATTCTCTTCTGTGACCATCATGGTCTTCACTCCTTGAAACGTACACAGTTCCTTGCCCGAACTCCTCCATCTCTCTAACCGGCTGCCTTGCGTTCACTCTTCTTTCGTTACTTCCCTTGCTGTTGTCACTCAAATAGGCCAATGTCAGTTCGGCTTCGTTAAATTGCTGCTTCAAGTTATCTATAGTTTCGTTAGCCAGACGAACCTGTCCTTGAAGTAAACTAATGTTTTGCCGCGCTGTCTCCAACTGGCTTTCCAATATTTTTATAATATGATTGCCATGTTTAAATTTGTCTCTCAAATCATGAATCGCTCGATTGACGTCATGGGAAAACTGGGTACTGTTGTCCGCCATTTTGATTATCTTCAGTAAATTGAATCTGCGAAAGAAATGACACATGTGTAAGCTTTATGAATTATGAGTTGCGTTCACTTTGCACTGCAACAAGAGGGTACCATCTTGGACCGATTTAAGGGTACCAATAAATAGGTCAAGAAACAATTCACGTGACAGCGAAACAAAATGAACAATTTTGTGCTTATCAGTGATTTATCGTGTACCAAATTAGTAACTGATGCATGACATCAACAACGTGGAGAATAAACAAATTACGCAAGCGTCATCTCACTAGTGGAAATCCTTGGGATTGCGTCTGTTTTCCGCTAAACACATTCAAACATGAATACTTCCACGCAAGTCTCATTTCAAATACTTTGTTTTTATGACATAAACAATGTCTGATCCACAATAGCTTGACTGTACTGTGCTTCGTTCTAAAGTTCGAAAAATGTTTCAAAGGGTTGTATTCTCCCTTTATTCATGATTTCCCTTGAATTTATAACTGAAATATAACCAAGAAACTGCAAAAATCCAAAAAGGATTTTGAGCAAAATATGATATTTTACGCAAGTTGAGTAGCGTGAAACGGCATTTTCAACAATAATATGTTTAGTAACGATGCTAAAGATCTTGGGAGCATAACGATTACACAGCAGTAAATGCCATATTTTCGCGACTGCCATGAGGATATTAAATTCGATTTCGGGTTTATTTCTTCTAGACCCTTTATCGAAACTTAAGTTTTGAAAAGTTCCCAGCACCATTAATTCTTTAGTCGTGAAAATTCGAAAAATATACTTCTGATAAGAAAACTATATGAATACACAAAATTTTCTAGTTTACTCTAAATAACGAGAAATACATTTAACCATGGAAAGATATCTATAACTAAAGAGAACTTGATGAAAAATGATCAGATAACCTTGCTTTCACAACATCAAATATTTGTAAACAATTATCATTTGATCGACTCTGCACCATCATGGTACACAATTTTCTATCAAGTTTCAATAATGCCATCTTAGCAGGTCCTGTAGATTGAAATAGGTCTGAAATGGCACGCATGGGCGATTCTTTCCGTAGCCTTGGAAAACAGAAGTTAGAATGGAATTTGCTCTAATGGTTTAGAAAATAGGAGCCGAGACCCTCTCTGGGCCATCTGTTTGGATTCCGTTCGTTTCTGCTGCAGAGGTTGAAACATGGCCAAAATTACAAAACTGCTACGAGTGATTGTTAGTTAAATGGTTCGTGTTATACTACTTTATTTAAAGCAAAAGTTGTTGGACAATTTGCAATAGTTTTGCCGGATTTCCTAAAGGCGAAGTAGATCCAACTCTTATTTGGATATACCCGAAAAACCGGCTCCAAAAAATAAATATTGACAGAAAGATGAATAAAAATTACATACAATTACAATGACAGGCGGATTATTGGGTTATTGGTGCTCAGACGGAGTTGAAAGCGATGAGCATAGCATGACTTGGCCAAAAGCCTAGGCTGTAAAATGCCCCAAATCCGCTCGAATGGTCTCTTGTACCAACTTTTTGACCTCTTGTGCGTTTTTCTTCCTGGGTTTAACAGTTAAAAGCTTGGAACTTCTGAGGTCCCTTTTTCAGAAATAAAGGAAAACTCAAGCGAAAAAAGAACCGCATAAACTGGTCTCCTTAAACGACTCAAAACGTAGATAGATCGACAATCAATACCGCAGTCCTGGATACTGGCATTTTAGGGGTTTGATTTAACCCCTCTCTTCCCCTCGACCCAATGTTGAATTGTTGATTCCCTACAAAATGGCTTATGTGGCTAAGAGGGATCTCTAGTATTAGGGATCTTGGAGAAGTGGTATAAATCAAAATATACAGAAACAAGACTTAAGATGTTCAGAACCCTAAGCTTTTTGGCAGGAATTCCTGTCATGAAAATGGTTTTGGACCATACCTCATATCTAAATCAATATAACTGGAGTCGTTAGAATCACTCGATCGCAATTGCAAAACTGGTTATGTAATTATTCAACTAAGTTCGGTTTTTTGACTATCAAAAGAAAGGAATTTTGCCAAGAAAAGAAGCTCTGTTGTTAAAAGGATTTCGTTTCTTTTTTACCTCTCCAAAAAATCCCCTTGGTGAATGAAAAAGACAAAAGCCAAGATTGAAAGCGGTTGCTTTTTTAATTATCTATCTGCGTGACCTTGAACTCGTCACATAGTGTACTCATTTTTCCTACACAAAAAAGGATTTATATTTTCAGCAGATTAAAGAAAATTAATAAAGGTTATCTCAAATGAAAAATGAATTCCAAGATCACAACTTCACGAAACAAGACACATGTTCCAGGGACCACATCCTATGTACTGCAGTAGTGGCAAGGGCGCCGTGGGAGGGGTAGGGGGCCCTCCTAGCACCTCACGTCGGAAATTTTGCGCTTTTCCGAATAATCCACAATGTATATTCATGCTATTTCTGACGATTTCCTATTTAGAAAGTCTAAGAAAGTATTTTGAACCTGCCTTTTAGTAACACATTCTTTCGTCGGATAAGCAACATATTTAGGCCTTTTTAGATGGTCGCAAATGCAGGTAGGTCTGCCCCTTTCCTTTACCGAACTAAATCCACAACACCCTATGATAGTACAGCCCCTTTACTTTGAATAAATGGTGTGGCCAAGAAATTCAATCCTTTGCAAGAGAATATGAGTTTTTAACGTCGAGAATATAAGTCATATTTTTCGCGCAATATTATACGATCGACTTAACAAGAACATAGCACAATTTTGGTAGTCTGGAATTTTGTAAGTGCGTGCTTGTAAAGTATTTGTAAAGAATTAAATTTAGGATAAGTAAATGTAACTGAAATTGAAACACAGTACGCCCTAGGAAATTGCCTAACAAGCAAGCCTTGCCCAAACTTCGGGTGTGAGGGGTTTAAAATCCACTGCAGTTTCGCCACTGGCCATCTTTTCATCATCTATGGTTTTAATTTAAGTCGTCTGGTGTGGAAAATGTCACTTTTAGACTACCAAGTGTGAAACCTTCAACTTCTAACTGAAATAATGTGAAAAGCCACTGGAAAACATTTAACTCGATTACCAGCACTAGAAACACTGAACTTATGAAACTTATAGCTGTAAATTCAGTCCTTTTTGACACAATTGACACTTTTGTGAATCAACAAACACTATTCAAAAACTCTAGGCGTTTATATTTTAGAATACGATGGCAGACGCGGAAACTTATCAAAAACATAATATCCATTTACCCTAGAGGAAAGTTATATCTTCTTTTTCAACTTATAGCAGATATCGCTCATGTTTTTATATGATGCAGTTACTAAATGCAAAAACAGATAAATAAGTCACTGACTGCTTCACTATATTTAGAGAGAAAACAAAAAACGGCGCGCAGTTCAGAGACAGCATTGTACCCATTCCCTTTCCACAGCTACAATAATTAAATACGTAGTTATAAACAAGGGAGTGTAAGTGAATTGAACACGTAGTTATTTTAAACCTGAAGTTAAAGTTTACATGGCATGGCTCAAAATTCGAAATGAAAATGTTACTTCAAAAGGGAAACCTGTTATTGTCAAGCTAAGACATAAGAAAGGACAATTTAACAGAATTTCTCAATTGCAAGTAGCACCTTTATTTACAGTATCTTAAATGAAGAAAAGTACTGTTCTGCATTACTGCATTAAAAAGTTGCACTGGATAGCTCAAATATAGAAAATTCCGCAGAGGACTTCAAACCCTAAGATCCCACGTAGCCAGCACCTATGCGTTACTCCTACTTGGACACAACTAATAGCAATTTCTTACATCATTAAAGGCATGGTATAGTCTAATTGTTTTGAAGCTTTGCTATGGTTCTGCTTGTTTAGCTGCCTGCTACAAACTTCCTTATTGGAAATGTGCTAGCAAACATACTGCAAATAAACAACGCAAATGTTTGGGATTTTAGGGTTTGAAATTGGGAGAGGCAATTTAGAACCATCCTATTTTATAAATTTGTTGGTGTATAGAGTGTACAACTCTGCCTATATGCCTATCAAGCCCTTTGAGAAAACTAGTTAACATTGATTTTCATTATTCTCAACACAGTATAACAAAGAAAAGTGCTTAACAAAAAAATAAACAGGTAAGATAGCAGTGAAACAACATAAAATTTATCCAAAAAAAACACTTTATAAATGATAGCAAAAATTGATTAAGACTCTCGTTAAAATTTTTTTAGCATTAAAAACATCTATGTATCTCATAAACTGATCAGTTCCTTTTTAAATTTATCAGCCAAGATATTTTAGCTGTGTTAATCTCTGTGTTAATAGAAAATTGCTGGCAAGTTGCAACATGATGAAGATACAGTATTTTCCAGTTATAGTCACACCAAATGTATATGGAAAATATGTGATTGTAAGTAAGCACAGTGTATCTGTGAAGAGAGCCAAAGTGAATAGTTTTATATTTGGTTCTAAATTTTCTGTGAATGTAAACAATAGTGTGACTTGAAGCAAAGTGACTTTAAGAAGAGTCAACTGTATATGGATATAGTCAAAAGCAAATAAAAAATTGGGCTACTAAAGACAGTAGTCAATCAGCACAAAGATGAAATTCAACCAAATAGAAAATGTCTATTCCAATACAAAATTTAACTTTTAGGCCAACAAACAATAACTATTTTGAGTCTTCACAAAATTTAGAATAAATAACGGTAAAAACTTGCAATTGCAACAAAATAAAAATTTGAAAACTTATATCATTTCTTTACTGTTAGGGACATGACCTTCAAAAATACAACGACCTTCAAAAATATAATGACCTTCCAAAATACAAAATCTTTTTGATAATGGAAACTTTGACTTACATCTTGCAACAATAAGTTGATAACAAATTTCTGTAATTTATTGCAAATTGTCTCAGATTGAAACAAAAATTCAGTAAGTGAAAAGAAAAGGCTGGTGGAAAACAGTCAATCTGCTGGGGAATGGGACATCCTTCTATCCTTGTCAAGAAAACTCTAACATAAGATATTCTTGCACTGTTACATCAAAAGATACCAATGGAAGCCGACAAAGCTAGCTGAGTGATGATGGATAGAAAACTTCTGGCTGTTAGGAATTGGGAACAAAAAGGTGATGTTGTTTGCATGAACAGAACTCCAACTACCTTTATAAACCATTCTCCATTGCAAATTTTAGTATGGAATTGTGATATCAAATTAATTTCTCTTTAATCAATATTTAACTCTGTTATAAACAAAGGAAAAACTTAATTTTTTGAGCCACAATTTCATCAAAAAGATGAGGTTCAAGCTTCATGTGTCAAAAGACTTGTACAAAAAATTGCAAGCTGGGTTGTTTGCTGTTGTTAGGTACCTGATAGTACAAGTTTAACTATATAATTTCATATTATAAATAAAACAGTTAATAATAATATAGTTGTGCATATTATTTCAGATTTCACATAATGATAATGGGACTTCTTTACTACAATACTCTTCACTGTTGCAGAAAAGATATAGACATTTCATGCTGGAAAATAAACACACCAGGACTTTGGTTGCGCATAGAGGTTTTGTAGTTATTTTTAAGCATGCACAGGCTATGACATTGCCTGTCTTGACACCAAGGTACAAAAGTGCAAAAACCACATAACTCAGCCTTGTGGTAATGATGAATCATCTTTGTTTTAAAGAATTGTTTTCGAGCAGTCAGCAAACATGAGTGGCATTTCTACCAGGAAGATAACAAGTGGTAGTCGTTATAAATTGGATGGCGGATGTTGATTTATTTTGGCAGGCCTAGTAAATAGCCGACTGCACGTTAATTAATCACGGTTGGCGGGACTATTTTGGGAAAACGAGTCAATCGACTGACTGGGTGTTTGCTAGCGGAACGAAAAGAGGAAGTGGTGGTTTGAGATTGCAAAAAATTTAAAAATGGGGGGCTAATTTACTCATACTGATGGTTCAAGAAAACCGCTTTGTTTTCAAGACAATGCGGCGTCCAGGTTCGCTAGTCTATCTGTCAACACTCGATCAAGTAATTTCATTTCTGTAATCTCTGCGATTATTAAACAAATCTTTTACATTTACATAAATTGAAAAGACATTTGATTGAAAACACAGAAAATATACATTGACTGTAACCACCATGAAATGTTATTGTGGGAAAATTGCACGCGGTTTCGTTTGTACAAAGATTTTAGACAATATCTACGTCTTGTCTATTATGTTCGGCCTACAGACCCAATTTACAATCCACAAAAGGGCATCAACGCATTTCTTTCAACTACAATAATTAATAATAATAATAATGATTGTACGCACCAATGAACAAGCTCTTTTCAGATACAGTATTGTTTACATTGTAAAAGTATTACTGTTTCCAATGGACACAGTGAATTCACACAAATATGCGCTACCTTCAAACAGTCGGAAGACTGTCAAGATAAGCACTGGCAGAACCAGGGAGAAACTAAGGACGTGAACAAACACATTAGGCGATCGCGCACATCAGCTTGCACTATCAGAATTCAAGATTGATAATTATATACCTTCATTAAAATGCTTTTGACCTTTGAGACTGCTTCAAATATAACCACTCTTGAAAAATTCTGCATCTGTGTTATGCACACTGTTTTCGTCTACACGAGCGGTAAAATAATCTACCTACTCTACTTCCTTCTAAAAGGCAGGTAGAATACTCGGCAGTCTTACATCCCCCATAAATTTAGATTTCCCTTTTCTATGGCTCGGAAAAAATTGCCTTAGCAATATCCGCTCCGAGACAATGCCCGGCCTACCTGATGTACCTTCGACGAGCAGATTAAATAAGGAAGCAGCAAGTGCAGCGAACTTCCAGCAATTCAAAAGCCATTTGCAACTTTAGATACAAAGCCTTTTACCTTTTACACGCAAAACAATGTAGTACAGCGTGCGCCTGTTGTGGAATTGATGCAATTGGCAAACACCAAGATATCGTAAGCTGGACATACTTCATAGTTGTCCGCCGGTTAAAGTGCACGCAAAAATTGATACACTTAAACATAAGTTATTTACCTCAAATATATTAATCTGGTTGAGGCACCTGCTAAATGGGGCAATCAACTGGCCTTGCAAGCGAAACCAAATTGCTGGTGTTGTGTCGCCTTCTTTCCGTGTTAAAATCGGCAGAGCGAAATGCAGTTAGGATGGATGCAAGGCTTCTTCCGTCTGCGAATGCATACCATAATTTAGACCTGTGACTGCCTGTCCCTTTTGATTGTTCCCTTGATTTTCACTGGCCTCTTTCTATTCGTCTTTGCGGATTCAAAGTAACTCATCGACAACCAGGTCTGAAGAGGCCAATTTTTCGCATTTGTACATAAGATAATGCTTTTGTCTAGCTCCTATTCAAATTATTCTTAATTACAAGCAATCGCATACCGCTGGCCGCTCAATTGACTGTTGTTATAAGTGGTTATGCGGGCGCGTTTTAATTAATCATTGGGAACTGGTGTCTAATTACAATTCTCTGCTCAGCAGCTTCGCGATTGAAGAGTCCGCCAGTAATTGCCATTGGTTAATTAAAACAATAGAGTCACAGGGTGCGAAGACAATTGAGTAGACACAGGAGTCTATCAGCAACCTTCAAGTTTTCTCTTTCAATACAGCTTTGATTAGGCGGAAAGCGTGACTATCACAGGCAAACACTTTTTGTTTAGTGGCTTAATCACTTGTGAGTATTCTGCAAATATCATATAGATTGAATGAGAAAATCGCTCCCGTTCCACAATGTCATAACAAGGATTATCATGCTTATGGACGTATATATTGGGACAAATATTCGCTTCAACTTGTATATTAATTGGCTTGCGAAGTCTTTTCGTAAGATTGTTACAAACAGGACTTTGGACTGATTTAATGACTCACTTTGCAAATATTATGCAAATTTTGCATAAACTTGAGAATTCGTGAAATAGCCCTGTTAATGTCATCCTCTGCTCATATGTCAAGTCCATGAAAACTGGTTAAATATACAGATATTGTCTGATATAATACTTACTCTTACTTTCAATATCTTAATCATACCGTTGTTTTGAAGGAATAAATCTCGACCATTTGCCATTAAATTACACTGCAAATGTCATCAGTGGTGACTACACGAAAATAAAGCTACAAATTGCTTTGGTTACTTATGAATAATTTTCAACATTGCGTATACGTGCCTTTTTAATTCTTCATGAATTTTTTTTACAAAGTTTAGAACAGAAACCGTGCGACAGTGACAGAAAATTTGGGGACTTGTGTAGGTTTAATGGAGCCTAAATTTGCGCTTTCAAGCCAAAACCATGGAATTTTCTCCCTTTTCTGGCTAACAATACTTTGGTTGAGATTTTGACTGGAAAAATTGTCGCTTACGTTTACAATTTGAGGCTGTTGATAATGCCTGCCGAAAAAATAAAAAAATGCTTGAATGTATTTCAAAATGAAATAAAACATGAAAATAAAAGATTCTTTTTTTAAAATTTATCTAAGTCTCTCGAAGTGTATACAAAAATTGCTAACTATGTGCATTTCTTCTACTTACTCAACCAGCCCCCCCTCTCCCAAATTCTCTGCCAATGAATTGCATGATGTGATAAAATTTTCAGAATCTTTGGGGATTATTAATATTAGTGCCACTTAGGGAAAATTGCGTAAAAAAATTCCCTTCTAATTCGCAAAGGGCTCCGGAATGTGGACGCTCTGGCATCATATTCTTGGGATGGGTGGCAAACTAGAGGTTTAAGGGGGCGGCAGAGAAACAATTTCTGGTAACACAAATTAAAGTAACCGCCTTTACTTAACCTCTCAATTGATTTTAACCTTCTAATTTTAAGATGCTGATTACCAGTTTTTTCTAACTTTTCAATAAATGAGAACCTTACACGACAAGGTACCGAAGTCCAGAAAATTAAGAAGATATTAAATACAATCTCATTTCTATATTTGTCACATATTACGTTGTACGTTTTTCAATTTTTCGGCCCCGGTACCCAAGGTACTTTCGATACACTTTAAACAATACTATTCCTATCCTAAAAGACGTAGTTATCGGTTCGAGCACGATTGGCACCTCCCCCCCTCCCCCCAACCCGACAAGAGTTTTTCACATGCCATTTGAGAAGGAGCTAGTGACTCTGTAAAGCTGAAATCCTAATATCAGATTGCCCCTTTGCCAGAATTTCATAGTGACTGGTGACAATAATAAGTTCCCTAAAGTCGTGTCCTCCAAAGGTATAAATGCTTTCTATATCAATGCCATTCGAAGTGTGAAACAGAATAGAAAGAGAGGTTACTATTGGGGGTTTTGCAAGGAGGAGGTTTCTAGTCAAATCATTTTGGGAAGATAATTGATTAGATTATTAGGGGTGCCGCTGCACTCGTGTACCCTTTCAGTTAAGCCACTGCATTGACTAGCTCGAGTTTAACGAGAATTGTTTCTGGTGTTTGATAGGGTGTGGGTGTGTTTAATCGTTCAATGACAGCACCATCAAAGATGAGGTTATGAATAAACAAATGTAAATACTGATCACCCAATTAACACCGACGTACTTTTCATGTTTGGCCAATTTTTTGAAAGCTTTATTTTGTATTCCAATTAAAAACTAACACAATATATTTAATAAAATGTGCCATTCATAGCCAAAAAAGACACAGGATCACCAAGTTCTGGCTATGTATGGTACTAACAAAATACAACATTTAATTATACTTACAAAGAGAAAAAGAGAGATGAACACAAGAAATGAACAGAGAAATGAGAAATGAAATAATAAAAAGAGAAATGAGCACAATGATTTTAGAAAGATTAAAACGTACCAAAGGTGTTAATCTTTAGATAGACGTCAGAAACGATAAATTATAATTGAATTGATCAGTGAATTGTTGTGAATTGAATTGATCAGCAGGGCCGCCGGACGCAGGTTTGAACAGGGGGGCCAAAACGAATAAAAAGGGCACGAATATTTTTTTCCCGAAAAATTAGTAAGTGCCAAAAATGGTACAGATTTCACGGTAATTTGGTAATTAATGAAAATAATGACACACGTTGGATATAGTGAAATTTATCTTCGCTAAAAGTACTCTATTTAGAGACCACGCACTCTTAATGATAATTAATTGTATAGCTTCCCATCTCATAGCCTTCAAAGTTTTTTGAGAGTGTAAATCTTTCTTCCATGTCTGATTTGTACCTCTATTACAATACGTTGTACTTATTTTCCTTATAATTTGCATTGTAAGTGGATTTGGTCCCGGGTAAGAAGCAGGCACATATCCTTCTTTCATACTTGTGGCAGGCGCATTACACTCAAAAAATGTTCAGATTTATTGCAACATACCAACGAATCCGACCCAGAATATGTACTGAATAGAATTTTTGAATTCTTAGTCTCTATATACTTCAAAGCGAGTTCCAGTCTCTATCTCTTTCTAAACCAAGTTTCAGCCCCATTCGAATAATGATTTTAATTTTCTTGCTTATATGTTTAAACAATTTAGTCCCCCTTGGTATTCGCACCCTCCCATCCCCACTTAAACACAAACTTGTTCGCCTCCATGGAATATTTTTTAAAAGCTACACATTTTATGGTTAAGTCATCTTCACACAATCGGCTGAAGGTGCGGGCACATTCTTCACTGCCATAGCAAATTCAATTTGTAACATTGATTATCTCAACAGTCTTATGAACGAAACAAGTTTTTAACTCTCCTTGAAATTGATCCCGGGCGGCTCAGTCAGTTGATCAAACGTATAACATGTGAGTTCCGAAATTTGAAAAAAACAAGAATTCTGGGACATAGAATCTTGAAAATAGTGTTGCATTCTTAATCAGTTAGAGGAAGCACAAAAAGGGCAGGAATTTACTGATATGATGTTGCAGATAATTGTTTAAGTAAACCAATGGCATATTGAAGTACAACAAATTTTGCAGTACTGTAGATTGTTCTAAACCTAGATAAGAAGTTTAAATCTTTGTTTAAGTCTTTGCTAGCCTGTACTCATTGCAGGGACATAACTTTTTCATTTCTTCATAAAAAACATTGAACACAATGTTTTGAAGCAAGCAATATGTCCCAGCTACAATTTTACAGATGTCTGATTTTGTTAATACATATGTCCAGGCACCGCAGAGCAGGGGGGCTGGGGGGCTTTTGCAAAAAATGCCCAATATTAAGTATCAAATTACCAGAAAAGCCTCTTTTTATACGGTTTTAGCCCCCCTCTTTTTTAGACCCCCCACTTTTCTCAACACTCCGCGGTGCCTGATGTCAAGAACCATAAGGGATTGTTGTTAAATTCAAATTTAGTGAAATCTGCTTTTTAACTTGCCTAGACATAAGTTTAAGAAAAATAATGGCTCCAACATGCTCAGTGAAAAGCAGAGTTCACTAAATTTGATTTTAACTAAAATTCCTGTTCAAGCTTGAATATTCTCAGTGAAAATTGAGAAGATTATTCTCAGTGAGTTACACAATTTTGGCAAAGGCACAGATAGGGTACATTTTACTCAACCCAGAATCAGAGATAGGGGTCCAGTTTTTACTTTCAAGAACACACACGAATACATTGGACCTACTGACTGTGCCCACCGGGGACTTGATCGGACCTGTCACTAATGATTTTGTTGCTGAAGACATACTAAGGAAATTTTCAAGCGAAACTGGCAGTCTCCTTCGCAGTTGATATTGTTCATCACAGCAGCTTGCGCTTCTTGCATCGAAACCAAGTAAAAATTTAAGGAATTTTCAGTGAATGGTCCTCAACAACGTCCAGAGTTATGTTATTTTACTTAGTTTCTAAAGGCAGAATATCTGGCAGTGAAAGTATACACACAATGTATTTTTCGAAAAGGGGCACTTGTTTTTCTTTTCGCAAACAGGTGGCCTGTGTCCCCGTGGCCCCCCTGGCTCCGTCGGCCCAGTGAATTGATCAGTGATCAGTGAATCTGAAAGCTTTGCATCTTCTTTCAAATTCATGGCTTTTGAAACCAATACTGGTTCTCTGGATCATAACCATGAGGATTTGTTTCAAATATCATTATTTTCACAACACTTTTTAGAGAATGCAAAAAAGCGAAATTTACGGGGGAAGAGGATCAGACCCTCGCTGTTTAAAGCATTTGATGTCACTCTTTTATATCTTATAATCCCAAAACACTGAATTTAGGAATTTTTGGTGTCATATCAGTTAGGCTACTGCTCAAGTCATGATACAAATACAATGACCTTCCAAACCAGAAAAACAGCAAAAATCTTTTTCGTTTGATGAAATCAAATTCTTCCACGAAAGTTTGCCAAAAAGAAACGGGCAGACTTCGAAGTCCTTTTATGAAAGAATCTCACAGTGGAGGATTCAACTATTCTCTTTTCTCCGTTGCACAAAGTATGAAGATAAGTTGAGATTTTTAGAAAATTCTTAAAATTGTACTTGGAAAATATTCAAAAACCACGCCCTTTGAAACGTCAGAAAACCTTATATCCCAAGGACTAAGAATGCAGGAATTTACCATAGGGATGATTGAGAAAGGATATTAACGATGTTTCTCTCACCATCGGCTGTAGATTACAGCCCCCTTGCTCTTCTCTAAAGACTGGTGTGGTGTCTGTGTCCTCCAAACGATTCTACGCGCATGACAGATGACTTTAGACAAGCGTGGCACGTCAGGTCCATGTTTGATTAAAATTAGCAATACACTCTTTTTATAAGAACCAGTCAATCTAAGTTCCGGCTGACTGTTAATTTTTTCGAAAACTAGGGAGTTGTTCAGGCCTCATTTGCAAACAAGGTGAGCGAGACAGCCTTCACTTGCCGACAAGTTTGAATATTCGCCGAAAAGCACCCACACATGACTAAAACTCTTCGTTTTTGAGGCAAAACATTGTTAAAAATTGCATTTTACAGTAGCTCGCTTAGCCTCGGCTTGTTCTTAATTTGTTCTTATTTTCGACCAATTTCGAGGTTCGTGTTCTTAAAAAATTGTTCTAATAAACAAGAGTTTGTTTCTAGACCGTTTTGTGACGGGCCAAAGAACCTCTTGCTCCCCACACGCCAGGGCCGTAAATCCCGGGGGGGCGGGGGGGACTGGACCCCCCCCAAAAAATCTGGAGCAAAACGATTTTTTTGGAGCAATTACCATAATTTTCCTTGGAAGAAAGAAATCCCTGGTAGCCGGGCTAGAACCAAACTACGTTTTCTGTGTTATTGCAACAAACCTCAGCCACTAAGGTTATTTTTGTAAGCAGAGTGGTTTTTATAATTTTTACAATATAAAAACTTACCGTTTTCTACCGTTTTTTATCGTTTTCTACTGTTTTCTACCGTTTTAGTTTTGAAAACAGAGTATGAAATAAAAAGAGAGCAATCTGTCATTTTATTTGACCTTATTTACTTATTTACGTACATTTCTATTATTTGTCTATTATTTACTTTTATTTAGTAAATCACTTTTTGTATCATTAAAATGTTTTTTGATGTGTAAACATGGCCTACTGAAATCAGTCAAAATAAGGAAGACGCACATTTCTGTTCAGAAAGTAAATTTCTACCAATCAATACAACAGTGTTCCATATTTCCCCAAAGTCTGTCACTAAGGTTTAAGCATGACTATTCCCCTCCAAAATTTCACCCAATAAATAATAATCTGTGTTCTTCTGAGAAACGCCAAACTTTCTATCCTGAGCGATTCTAGTATTTTATTAAATTTAGTCTGGGGGATGCTTTTTTAGCCTTTCTAGAAGGTAAAATTTCAAAAATTTTCTTCCGCGTCGGACCCAACCATGGTGGGTCCTCCTACGAGAGTAAACTTGATTCTTAGTTCCCAAGGTTCAATTTCTTGAGGCCGTCTCTGAAAAATGTTATCCATCCAATCATACACACAAGTCAATGTACTAAGGAATATCTGTAAATACCTTCTATAGAGCAGAAAGTCTTGAGAAATCCAAAAATATTGACTTTTGTTTTTAAAGTAATTTGCCCCTCAACTGTTTCCATAACACATACCATAAATCCCTTGTGGTGCCATGACCCACTGCATACTTTATATTCATTCGCTCTGCTGACCCCCCCCCCCCCCCAATTCACATGACAGATTTACGGCCCTGCCACACGCGATAAGTAGGAACATAGTTAATAAACAACAGTATAAACTGCCGCGCTGATGAGAGTTGTACTTTGAAAATATCATATTATATTAAAGGTACAGTGAACATATTAAAGGTAAAGCCACTGATCAACTAGAGAAACATGTGGTATCTGGTAGGCCAACCGTCTGCTGGTCCCAGATTAACACGAGATTGCAATGAAATCTCATAGTTGATAGATACGTTTGATAAAACAGTTTGATAAAGCATTTGAAAGAAGCTGGATCACAGTGAGAGTTTTCTTTAATTATCTTCTTGTGTGTTACTATGTTAATTGCTACAAACAATTTCGCAAATACAAGTACTACTCGAGGCCTTGCTTCTGGACCAAAATGTTCATGATTATAGCTACATCTTCATGGAAAGTTATACTACACTCTTTTATATTTATAAGAACAAGTTTTTAAAAACACGAGCCTCAAAGTTGGAATAAAGTTAAGAATAAAATAAGAACAAGCTGAGGCTGAGCTACTGTAAAATGCAATTTTGAACAATGTTTTGCCTCAAAAACAAAGAATTTTAGCCATGTTTGGGTGCTTTTTCGGTGAATTTTCAAACTTGTCGGCAAATGAAGGTTGTCTCACTCACTTTGTTATCAAATCAGGGCTGAACACCTCCCTAGAGTGAAAAAGCTAGCAACTGCGCTGCTTACACCTTACAATTCTAAGAAAAAATTAGGAACAATTCAGCCTCAGATTTTCGAAAAAAATTAAGAACAGTCGGCCTGAGCCTAAATTTACTGGTTCTTATAAAAAAAGAGTGTACATGAAATATAAAATACAGGTTGGAATTGGTGAAAAAATACGGAATGTATTTTTAATTAAAAAAATTGCAAAAAATTAAAAAAAACAACATGCAGCCTCATGTTGTAATGCACGCATGTGAATTATGAGCTTAAGAAGATTGCACTTGCTTTTTAAGTATACAATAGAGTACCGAAGTGTGAAAAAATCGAAAATATATTTTTAGAAATTATTGAATTTGGCCACATAATCTGAAAGAACGGCATAAAATACCTCTCAATGTGCAAAATTAGCTAGATATGTTCCAAATTAGGCGAGATATGGCCAATGACTGATTTCAAGTTTGCTAACGGATTATAATTACTATCATTCTGACCTGGTTCATTAAGTTATGAACCAAGACCAAATTACAGAGGTTTGATGAGGCAAGAGCTTGTGGTCATCTGGTCATATCTCAGCCAATTCGTAATGCCTTTAACTGATTTTGCATATTTAGAGGTATTTCATGAAGCTCTTTTAGGTTCTGGGATCAAAATTTAAAAATTTAAGAATTTATTTTTCTGACATCATCACTTCGGTACTCTATATGTTTTGCAAACGGTCAGTTCACTGAATATAAAGATTCCTAAACATACTGGCTAGCTGTTATCGCATTATGTGGCCTCTTAACTAAAATGTGATTGATACCACTGTGTATAACCCCGCATCAATATCTGTACTCCTGAAAAAATTACATCAATCGAAAAGCAGTGAAAAGGTTTGCAAAATG
The DNA here is from genome assembly GCF_013076305.1 of Rhopilema esculentum. The sequence goes on from NW_027020025.1 coordinate 13,916,968, forward strand.
ATATGGATTCTAAATTGAGCCTTCTGAAACGGAAGGGGGTTCCCCCGAATAATTAGACAGCAGTGTTTTGATATTCCTAACAAACAACAACAGATCTCTGTTTGCTAAAATTAGGCCGGTTATTGTTGGGTTCATTAATAGCGGTAGAAATTCCGTGATCCACAACTTTTATAATGTCATCTTCTCGCAAATTTTCTTCAAATTCTGTTATTCCGAAAACCCTGCTGACCATCACCTTACTACCATTTTTGCTAAAAAGTAATGTTTTTACCTGGGCAATTAACGAACTCTCGCTCATCATTAATGGTTTTCAAAGCTCTGTGTACATGGAACGCAAATAACACTATCTGGCCATCACAAGGCCTATCTGGTCATCACAAATGATATTTTTTCATATTAGGAAGACAACTTCAATAGCTAGCGGCGGATCCACTTATTCTTTCTTGTCAAACCCGGTGGAGTTAAATATCAATATTAAAATGCTTAAATTAAACCACATTATGCAGTGAGCCTAACAGACGTGGTTTACACAGCCTGATAACAATTCAAGGTATAAACAAATTGCCGATCAAGTTAGTAATCTTATTAAAAGCATTATGTAACTTAAAACTTAACCAATATCTGTGGTAATTTCCAAGGGAATCAATGTTCTGCTCTAGATATAAGTTCGATTCAGGGACTACGGGAATTATGGATGGCAAAATCTAGATCGGAAAATCTAACTATATACTAGCAAAATCTAGCTGTCAGAAGAAAGTGCCAACATGCTCGATTTATTCAAAAAATGGAGCATTTCAAGAATGCAATTGACACAGAAAAGCATAAAGAGTAAAGGAATCTCAATTTTCACAGCACAAGTTCAACTTCTTGCTGTTCGCATCCACGTTTGCAAGAAAATAACTGTGTGTTACCTGTTCAGTTTTTTTTTGCTTACCTCGAATTGGCCCGATTTCCTTTGTTTATCTTTTATGGAATCTTCTTCAAAACGTTTTCTTTCGCAGTGTCCTCCTTAAAGTGACAAACCCCAAACGAAACCAAAACGACAAAAAACCCATGATGAACCAAGAAACCCAAGAAAGAGTGACCACGGAGCAAATTACAATTTGAGGGGGGAGGGGGCTAAAAACTTTTCGGGGTGCTATTTTTTGTATGGTTTCAAGCACATTTGGGATTTTAGGAGGAGACCCCCAACCCCTTCTTGGCTTCGGCGGTCCTTGCCGTTATGTAATTTTCTGCTACTATGAAATTGCCAACAGGAAAACGGGAGTTGAGCGAGTAGGAGACTTATAATTACTTTAGTTTTATTGGTTAGTGAAGCAATTATAGTTAGTGTCCAATCTTTTTCACAAGATCTGTTCCTGGGCAGCCTTTTTGATAAGATCTTTTGTTTTTCAAAAAAAATCTGCGCAAATGGAACTTGTTTTGACATAATCTACAATATTTACACTAAAATTTGTAGCGATCTACGTGATGTTAAACATGAATATATAACTTATTTATAATTAAGACAGAAAAGTGCAAAATTAAGTATCGCAGTAGGATAGAGGGTAATGTCACATTAAAAAAGAACTTTGTTTTGAAAAATAGGATTTATCAAAAATCACAAAGTTTACTGGTATAAAACTAATTTCAGAGTTGTTCTGCAAGGATTGTAAAGAATTTGAAATAGTTGATGGAAATGTAAATTGGATACATCCGAAGAAAACATGGCAGATTTGGAAAGAGAGTTACTGGGATATAAAGGATATTCATAGAAATTATAAGGGATGCATTTTGGAGACATGCATTTTATGGGAAAGTGCTCATCTTTTCTGGCGATGATAGCAGATGTTAGAAAACAGAGTCAATTTGAAATTAATATACGAAGTACTGTATTGAATATCATATTGTGTAGCAGCATAATTGCATACGAGAGGTCTTCCATACTAAATTGCAAAAACCAACCAATCTGTTGTTTTAAGTAAACCTACCTCTAATATATGTCTCAGAGAAAATGTAATTATTTTACAGATAGAACACTCTTTTTATATAAGAACACGCTTTATAAGAACACGAACCTCAAAACTGGTCAAAATATAAGAACAAATTGACAACAAGCTGAGGCTGAGCTACTGTAAAATGTAATTTTCAACACTGTTTTATATTCAAACTTATCGGCAAACGAAGGTTGTTCCACTCACTTTGTTGGCAAATGAGGCCTGAACACCTTCCCATAGCGCAATCGCACTGCTTACACCCTTTTAATTTTGGAAGAAATTAAGAACAATCCAACTCAGATTTTCGAAAAAAATTAAGAACAGCAAGCCTGAACTTGACTTTACTGGTTTTTATGAAAAAATAGTGTTTGCTCAAACTAAGATGGTCAAATTGAAGAAAAAGCAATGCGATGTGAAAATTTTCGTTACGTTAACAAAACAGAGCATGTTTTATCCACTAATCAACTGCGCTACTAAAATGTCTTATAAAACTGTTATTTAGAGGTCATATGACAAATTTGTGTAAATGTACTAAATTCAATGCTGAAATAAGAACAGCATTAACAACACTCGAACCTTAAATTATCCAAAAAAAATATGAGCACGGCAAGTACTCATCTTGAGTTCTGCTTCTGCGTCAAATTAGACATGCCTCCCGTTAAAATTAAACAGTACATCCATGCGTTACCCTGCCTACGTTGAAAGGCTCTCTTGGTGCATAGTTTTTGAAACTGTTTCCTGTTTACATATTTATTGGTCAAAATACGACACTACTTAAATAATTATATGTCTTTAATAGACGACCACTTACTCCTGATTATGGGTTTACAGTCTTGATAACGAATGAGTTCGTGTTGGCCATTCTAGATAGTTCGTGTGGTTCAAATAAGGATTTCAAATCGGTTGTTTAAGACAAAAATGATATATAGTTGGATAAAAAGTAGGACATATTTTCACTAAAAAACGAGACTGGAATTGAAAATTTATCACCATACCATTCATAGTTCACGCTAGCTAGCAAAAGCAAAATCTTGTAGTTTTTTATAAATTTTACTGAAAGGTTACATGTTTTTGCTACATGCAAAAAATAATAACAAAAATGAAATGGAACCATTACGATTTTGTTCAACAACATCATGATGTCTAGAAATCTATGTGTTGAGGGTAAATACAGTTTGGATGTAGTACCATAATTATTGCAAATCCACATCCACAAACTTACTGTCTCAATCTCATTTAAAGTCCATCATACCTATGTTCATTAGCACTAAATGATTTAAAGAAAGGTTAACGGATAAATCATGATGGCCCATGATTTAGGGCCACATTTGCAAGTTATTTACTGGGTACCAAAACAAAGGGGCTTTGGGTGTGACTACCTGACAATATTTATTTGCCACACCCTGAATTGTAGTAAACATTAATAATTAACAATTTCCTTAAATCAAGATTATCACTACCAAAGAGTTTGAATTTTGACAGAAAGATAAGTAACTTCAAGACTTTTTGATGTAAGATCTTTGATTAAATAGATATAACTTTGCCTTTTTAATTACTGTTCTATACTCCAATGGCTAGAAGCTTGCATTGATTAAGAAGATTGCAGCACCGCCCTTGCTGAAATTTAGTAACTTGGAAGCACCGCCATGTCCGAAACATGAGGTAAAATGCTCCTCACAACTTGCGAGATCTATACTTTTGATATTTGACACGGTGTTGGTTCGTGACCTCCACCATGAATGAAGAACTATTAAAGGTCGATGCCTTAAAAAATTGTAAGTTTATGGCGATATCGAAAACCCTCAAGGCCTACCTACCGATGTGGGAAAGCATTTGGCACCAAACTGAATTTCCGCAGTAAATGCCAAGCCATAGTGTCAATATTTTTCAATATTTCATAGCTGATTTATTCGCATAATGAAGCCAATAACAACGTTACACTATCGCGCGAATACGTAGTGGGACGTAAACATGTATGTTGTGAAGGCACTAATAGACAGCAAAGCAAACCGAGGCTCGTATTCGAAAGTGTCTGATTTGCGTGATCAATAGAGTTAGATAAGCATTCCATGTCTTCGAGACACTATCACTCATCTAAATTTTTTTAGATCAGTGGACACTATATCTACCAAGCCGAAATTGTGTTATATTTCAGAAACTAATCATATTTGAGAAACTGGTTTTACCTTGTATATGGAATTTCCCATAAGGTCTCTCGGACTAGCATAAATAAATATGTTTGTATATATTATTAAAAGAAAAGAAAACATACCTTGTGGTACTAAACTCTGCGTTATGGTTTCTGTGTCCAATACCTTGTAAACAGTCACAGGTATGTTGTTGTTAGTAAGGAAAACTATTCATATATATCGCCGCGAGTAAGTTCACACAACAGAGCATGTGCTGCAGTAATCCTGAAACCTTTGATAGTCTGTAATATATCTAGTGTTTGATTTAATACAGGCATCAGTATTACATAAAAATGTGGAATAAGTATTCCCTTCCGTTGACCGGAGCGGCTACCGTGCACACGCGCAATTATTGAGCTTATCAATTGGGCAACATGGCTGCTTGGCAAAAACCCAAAAAATATTGCTCTAATTGTGTGCTTGTAAATCAGGCTGTAATTGGCTGCTGGTATGTTGCAGCCAGGCAACAGCTGCTCCTTGCAGGGGAGGCTCCAGCGGAATTTGAACCTAATTCATAACTTACATAATAGATGACTTGATTATACAAAACAAAACAAAAAATACTGTTAAGGACACATCAAATTGGTTGGAAAATACAATTAAAGTAAGATTAGAATAAAAAAGGTAATAGTAATCAACTTATCGAATCAAAGAGTAAGGTATGTAGAAAAAATATACAGAAGTATCGGGCGGCATGCTCGTTTGACAGTAATGTTGCTTAATTTTGAATTGAGTTGAAAATGACAAGTATAATAGGAGGTTTAATCTCTGATTGCACCATAAGTGGCCTAAGACACAGTAATCACTTTTCCATAATACAGGGTAGAAAAAATTAGGAAAACACAATTAAAGCATGGGAATACTAGAGGGTAATTGTTTTTTTATTTTCATGAATCGTGTCACATACTTAGTTAAAGTTTGACTTGAATATACAAGCACTGCCTTAGAATCTGGCAAATTAACAGAAATCAATTACCTGCTTATATAAAATCTTACAAAGCTCTATATCTGATGTACAGTACTAGATACATTGCTAACTGGATGTTCTTTGATATTCGTTAAAATATCATATAAAAATATAATATATATGTAAAATTGATATTCGTAATTGACGGGTTTAACCTTGATATCAAACTGCTCGGCGGGCTTCTGCTTAAATCTGCCAAACCCTAAGCAGCTAAAAAATTTGACATATAACAAAGGAAATATTAACCGAAGAACTGTAAAACAAAGCTGTGATTGCCTTATAACTGTACATGAAATTCTTTAATTAATTTTCTCACGATTAGCATTATAAAAACATATCAAAACTAACGATCATTCTACAAATGGTTTTCTCCTAAAATTCTTTACTTCAACAAAGTTAAATTGAGTTCCATATCACAGCGACGTTTGGTTTAGTCACAAACCAAAAGCCAAACAATGCAACCAAATATATCTTGAGCTAGCATGCTGTTATTCAGTGGATTCTAAATGTCTTTTATGACTTAAGGAGTTCAACTAGTTTATTCCTGATTTGCCAAATATGTTTAAGTGCCGTTTGGGTATACTTGGGCACTTTTTAGCACAAACGTATGTCCTTGGTAAGGGTAACTGCATTCCAATATTTTCATTTGATCTTTAAAGATTGGAGCCAGGTATCATCTTCAGATCGACGACAATTTTTCCAATACTTGATCTACTGTAAAGGTACTGGAAAAAAAACCAAACATATCTTACGTCAGAAAGACCGGATTTTCTTAAGAACAGGCTAGAAACTAGTAATCTGCAAAAAGCTTCGTTGCATTTAGTTTCAAAGAAGTTATATTTTGAAGCGAACAACAAAAAGAGGCAATTACCAATACCATTCTCTATGTTTAGTTCTTATTTCAATTTAAATCTCTTGCAATTAGAGAAACACCACGAATACAGAATACAGAAGGCAGTTGCACATTTTCTGACCAAAACATTCATGTTAAATGATTCGCACAGGGTGAGTTTAAAAGCTACGTGTCTATGGTAAACCAAAGGGTGGAGAGAGCAACTACCTGATAGAATGAATGCTGTTTTGTCAGAACTGATGGAGTAAATGTTGGCAAAGATTTAACTCTAAAATGCACCTTGGCAAGATTAATGAATTCAAGATTTTCTTAAATGAATGTACATATCCAGTCTTTGCAGAAGTTGCAGTCAATTCAAAATGCCAACAGTCCGGACCTTCGTGATATTTGTAAGACAATAATAGTTAACGTTTTCGGGTTTGGAAAGCTCTGATGCTTCTTCAGAGAGGTATGGCATGCTTTTGGTACCCGTCATAGTTTCCAGAGTGGCAGAAGAAACATAAAGTTGCCCAGATCATGGAAACAAGTCGGAAAGAAATTGAAACCGCGGAAATCCGCAAGAAGATATAGCATTCGATCTAATAAACGTCCAGACCTACAGTGATGTTTTTGGCTTCTAGGAGGGCGATGATTGAAGTGGGGCGTTTAGTTGGAGAGAGCGTTTATTAGAGAAAGAGGGCGTTTAATATACCAAATATGGCAATTGGACGAGAACAAAGAAAGAGCGAAATAAAAACAATGAAACAACATCAATGCTAAGTGTCACCTCAAGCAGAAACAAAAACCTTTTTGACTAAATCTGAAACTACTGCGAAGGGTAGAAACAAATTCGATGCTATTTTCATGACAAGAACCATTATTCGAATAAATGCAAAAGAACCAACAGATGTTAAACTATGAAGGGCAATTCTACTTGCAGCAAAAAAGTACATTATTTGGGGGAGGAACTTAAACGAAGATTAGCTCAAGTAGACTAAAACACTTTATCTCCATACATTTGGTTCTAATAATATGTTCTGCTCTTGTATTAAAACTTAAAAATACAAATCGGTGTATCTCTAACTCAAGCCCAGTGCTGATGCACTAACGTATTCACAGCAGGTTGTCATTGATAGAAAACAATACAAAAGACAAGGGTTTGGGTACGGACCAGCGTCTAAGAGGTAGAACACTGCATTAGTAGCACCCTCAAATCCTTGATAACCGCATTGTAGAGAACGATACATGTTTAGTGTATAGAACATGATAGATCCAGTGGCGGCGCCAGCTGCGGCAGAGTGGGGGGGGGAGGGGATAATGGGTGTTACCCGTGAGACCACGCACTATTGGCCTCGTTTCAGTGCTTTGTATCAGGTCAAATTTCCTTAGGAAATATGACCTACCCCTACCTAGTGCTTTTTAATCCATTTTTAAACGAAATATGTAGACCATGTTTCGACAAAAGGGGGGAGGTAATTACCCCCCCCCCATACCATCCCTTGGCGCCGCCATTGGATAGATCTGTCATTTGCTCCAAAAATTGATTTATTTAGAAATAACAAAATAAATTTGATTCTAAAGCTAGCTGACGGTTTTTAGCAACCCATATGAAACTTTTTACTCACATCAACAGCATCGAAAACAGATTGTAGGCCGTCACTGCTTTGGGTGCATGGAATGACTTCTATGTGAGGCTTCAACTGGTCCTTCTGAACGAGGTCGATCAACTTGGGAAGGTACTCTCCATAGTGCTTGGCATGATTCATGAGGAAGAACCCGCGAACGCTTGCAGACTTTAGAAGGAGCTATTTGATAACAGAATAAATACATTTGACACAGACTGGGAGACAGGAAACTTCACTGCATATGCTACAAAATTATGCCACAAAATCAATTTATGGAAATACATTTTTATGTGCTATATAAAAGAATTAAATAAAGGAAAAATAGAGTCAATGATATATTTGCAGAAAGCATGCATAAAAACACGTTAAGTTAAATGGGTGTGTCAATTGCAACTGTATGTTTGAATAAAACCTTCAGATCTCTTCGCCACACTCACATGTTAATTATGTCAAATTAAACTGGGAAAACCGGTAAAAACCTTAGGAAATATTATATTCCCTTGTTGTTTTGTCTTGCATAAAAATCCTTTCTTGTATACGGATGTTTGCAGCGCGTTTAAACCAAGTATTTTCCATTAAAAGGAGGAAAATTAAGATCAATTTGCTATTAACATCCTTACTCAAATTGATTATTCAAATGACAACTTAGCATGTTTCAATGGGTTACAAATGTTTCTAATTGCTAACCGTGGTTTAAAAATTAATGACTCTCAGTAGACTTATCGTTCACTTGTCGCAATTAGAGCTTCGAGGATTCACGAGGGTTGCACAAATTAACGACCAACAAAAAGAAATTAAAAAGTTAACTAGATTTCAATCCTCTAACTGACTGACTTTTGTTTTTAGCATCCTGTTTGGGTTTTTGCAATTCACACACCGTCTGTAACGCCTAGCCATTTTGAACCACCTTTAATAGTTTGGGATAAACCATTTGAAAAGCACAAACCTTTTGTATAATTGTTGCATGCTTGACATTCCTATCCACGCCACCTGGAGAATGATAGCTAGATATAAAACCAAGAGATATGATGCGTCCCCCTATTGCCAACCTAAAATGATAAATAAAATATCAAAGTTTAATGATAAAAGCCTAGATTGGTCACAGCCGCGGCTCAGCAAAGTTTCTAGGCAGCTGAAAACTGAGAGTAGCATTGAGAAGTCAACGTATCAAGAAATGGTTTATTCGGAAACCATCTACGCATAAATAATGCCACATTTTCATAAATTACGAGCAAACAGTTCCATGCTTCAAATTATCCACCTTACATGCAAAATTTGTAGGCTGATATTCTGTTTATAATGTATGACGGAGTCACTAAGTACCACGAAGACACGTGATGCAAACTTACATAATCTTTAGAACTTTAGAATCTTTAGAAACATCACGCTGACATTGCTTTGTAATTATAATTCATGGTATGATTAGTATGGGTAGGAATTTCTGGAACATTCGATGATAATCTCGCAAGTATTATGTAATCGCGGTAGGTATTTTTCTAAAGTGACGTAATGATAAGTAGCAGAATAAATAGAGGCTGTGTGCCCGGAGAGGGAGAACTTTTTTAGTGATGGTTTGGAAGTAGAGTTTTAAGTGATAATTTCGGCGTGGTAAAATTAAAAGGTATATTTCTTTGCTTCGTGGACTGTTCGAGTAGTTGTTTGCTTTCGAGGCAATATTGAGTTCACGACATAATGAAATAGATCTACTTCTTGAAAAATATACAGTATTTTACGGGATTTATCGCTATATTGAAAGTCAAAACAGGACGTTACTTTTAATCATTGAAAATTGTCAATTGTTTCCTCATTTACGTACCCAACTAAAAAAGGTACAAAACTGGTTATTTTTCACTTATTATTAATCTCGACAAACAAAGAGTAGGATACGCATTCCATGTCTTCGGGACACTATATCTACCAAACCGAAACTGTGTTATATTTCAGAAACTAATCATATTTGAGAAACTGGTTTTACCTGGTCTATGTTATTTTCCATTAAGTCTTTCGGACTAGCGTAAACAAATATGTTTATAAATATCATGACATGTGTTTAGCATCAGATACCCTGATTTTGTAATGAATCCTCACAGGAAAACATTGTAAACAGTCTTAGTTTAGAAAATTCTTATGTAGCTATTTTCACCGTAAGTTAAAAACGCCGTCTTAAAATGTGATTGAATTGTATAATAAGTAGTTGCAAAACTGTTGAAATTTCTCTTTAGCAACAGATCCGTTACCTATTCAAGCAGGTCTCAAACACATTGCCTCCAATGGATTCGTACACGACGTCAATACCACGCTGTTAAAATAACACAGATTGTGATCATTACATATTTTTCTTAAATGAAAATGTATACAATTGTAACATAACATGCCGTATATATATTTACTATTTCATACTAATCAACTGCATTAAAGAAATTTCATACATTTAGAGCTCTTAAATAAGGGATAACAACACTACAATAACCGACAAAATGCAATTTTTGAAATTTTCTACTTTACGTTGCCCGTATAAACTCGAGTCCCCCTTCCCCCCGAATCAATGTTGTATTTGTAGTCCTATCATTTTTTCTTCAAAAACATGTATTCAACATGGAATTAGGGAAAAGGGGAAAGTTATCTTTAAAAGTAAAAAGAAAACATAAAGTTTCTTGAAAAGTCTGTAGTCTTTTTGTCCAGGATTGTAGTAGGTAGGATAGGGCAAAGACAGAGAGGTTGCAGGCTTCTGAAGTAGTGAAGACCTTCCCAACAGGCCTTGCAGCCCTGCGCAGATTCTGAGCGAGGCAATTGAGTTAAGGTAGCAGCCTTTTTATTGCTTTGTCCAGAAGTGATGAAACAAAAAGAGTTAAGGCCATGAAGACACCAGAGGGAGCTGTAGGATACATAAGGGTATTAGGGGGGATGGAGGGGGTGGGTTATTTAGGAAACAGATATTTACGTGCATAGGAGGCTGCGACCAAACAAGTCGGTATTTCTTTCGTAAAAATCTTGGATTGAGTTTTGTAACACATCTCCAAAATATAGGCGAAGCCCTGCGTTTTCAACTCTCAAACAGTAAATGTGTTCCCACAAGAAGAACACTGCATTACTATCTAAGTGCAGCCTCTTTTGCTCGCTAAATGGCTGATTCTATAAACACAGAGCTGCATAAAGTACGAGACCTGGCTCAGGTCAGCAGATCCCATAAAGCATTTTACGCACCTCCCTGAACTCCAAAACTGGAATACAGGAATATTCTAAAAAATTCAATAACCACAAAATTTTTTGAAGATTTCAGCAAGAAGGCATTGCAATTACCGGGTATTCATCACGCAAAGCTTTACCAAAGTCTTCTTCCTTATAATTGATCACTCGATCACAACCTAAATTCTGAAAAAGATAAGCAATAAAGTGCAAGGCCAGTCAAAAAATAAATTACAATTAAATTAATGACTTATTTAAAAAGACAAAAGATTAAAACTTTGTCTTTGCATGAAATCTCGACAAATGCAACCAACCGCAGAATATGCTTTCAACATGTGACAGATACTCGTTCTACTTTAATCATCTTATTATCATGACAAGAAAATAGAAATTGAAATCACAGAAAACACTGTTGAATGTTGAACAGAGTCCAGAAAAGTTGTTAACCTTTCTCCAGACAAAAAACATCCCAGAAGGCAAACCTTCCTCACAAAACAATAGAAAATTGGTGTTGCTTGGGTGTGTCATAGGAGCGTCTATTGTTTTTCGGGGACCTTCCTCCCGGTCAGTGACCCTGCGACCGAAATGTTTTCCTGACTCTGCTGGAACATGCTTCAAGACGCCAAAATTCTTGGTTGTTATCACTACATTTATGATTCTTTAATTGTTTCGGCCATTATATGAACTTTTTAGTGAAAATAGACGCAAGGATATTAATTTTTTTATTAGCACTGAACTGATTAATAAGTACAAAAGAGAAGAGCTCTTTGGCTGAAATTCATTTAAATGCTGCTCATTATCACCACACAATACCTATTCAGTGGTATCACGGTTTGAGTGTACTCTAAAACAATCATTCAGAGATCTGGAAAACAAACGATACATACCTAAAAAGGTTTTTAGACATATTATCAATTGGAGGAGCATAGACAAGACGGCCACAAGCTGGAAGAATGCCAGCATCTTAAATTGTACAAATACGTTGAAAAGGAAACGCGATCATTTCTTTGCGCTTTTGCCTTTCGTCTACATGACAACCATGAATTTGTGAGTGAAATAGCAAGCAGTCGCAACGGAATCGAGATTGATATCATTTGAAAACTCAATGATTTGAAAATGCATTGTACATGCGGCCATTTTGATCCGCTGTCATTGGGGTGAAAATGCAGTCAATTGAAAACATCTGTGTAGATGGGGTATTTGGATTAGCAAGTAAATATTGCTTCAAAAGACAATAATATCCCTTGCTAAGGTTCCTGTAGAACTTAGATTCCTGATTGAAAACAAAATAGGCATCGTTGCTTTTTGCATCAAACTACAGATCTCCGTACCTGCAAAAAGTCAACTTTCTCTTTTGAAGAGCAAAGGGCAATTACATGGCAGCCAGCCAGTTTTGCCAATTGTACCTGAAAACAAACGGATTATATTAATGGTTAAAACAAGTCACTAAAAATATCTAATTCTTGTTGGCTCACAACAACGCAAATTTGGATAAAAACTTTGCCACTTTCTTTTTGTATTCCACTATACAAATTATGTGAAACACTACTTTTCAGAAAACATTCTACAATACAGCTAGGACGATACCCCGAGGGAACAATCAACATAAAGAAAGAACAGTTTTGTGAATTACATTAAATTACACGAAAAGGTAAGAGAAATGGCTTGTAAAAAGGTTTTGAATCGTCAACTTTTTGTCATATACTGCCGTTCCCTATGTCAATGTAGACGTTCAAAAGAGATCAATATCCCATTCTATATAGTTTTGGTCAAATGAGCGGTAAATTTAAAAGAAATTTAAGGAATAAAATGATTTTTTATATTTATCTTAAGGCACAGATTGACTGTGATAATAGGGTGCTTAATTAACTGTACGTACAGCGAGATGCCCAGTTCCTCCTGCAGCAGCTAAAAAAGAAAATTTTATCGCACATAAAGCAAGCAATAGCAAATACAAGAATGACATATGTCTTTACAACAGTATGTATATATATATAAATATATATAATATTATAGAAGAAGACAGGCTAAAAATAAGACATGTTCGCTGTTATTCTGAGTTTCATGCTTGCGCACTCATCAGACAGACTAGCAAATGCTCTGTGCTACTGCACAGCGAGCACTGTTAAGTTAGAAGAGACAACGCAATCTTGAATATATATATATATATGATATTATATAACTATTTGAAGAGCAATAGAATGTAACATTTTACACGTAGAAATTGCAGAGTGTGCATAGTTGGCCAATCATCAGGTTTTTAATTTCAACCTTGTAATATTAAACTTGTATTCTTGCAAATATTAACGTTTCCTTGGTAAATATTGGTATTTAATTGATAACAGTGATTTAATATACTGAACAAATAAGCCTGTATAAACAAGAAAATATTATTTATTATCATCATTACTTTTATCGTACAAAGCAATTAACTGCCTAGTTAAAAATAGAATCCTGATCATTAACATTACACATTCGTGGTAAAGCAAGGTCATATTTTGAGAGAAGAAGGTGGAATCAAAGACGTATTATTGAAACAGAATTGAAGCCAAAAGGTAGGCAAAGGGTGAAGATGATTGACTTGATAAAGGAAAAGTTGAAGGTGAGGAAAGATTTTGAGATTGGATCGAGATAGAGAAAGATGGAAAAAGATCGGACAGAAACTGAAGGCCTCGTGAACTCCTACGGCATGATATGCTATGGCACAAGAAGAAAAAGCAATACATGTATCATCATGGCTTCGTTGCTATTGGAGAGGGTAAACATTGCAATGTAAGAACCAATGAAAAAAATTTACCTGTTATCAACACAGTTTCTTTTGGTTTTAATTCCCCAAGCTAAAAGCATGGAAAGAATTGACTAATCGATGTACACATTGTGGTAGCCCACTGACATCAACGTTACCTTATTACAGGTTATTTATGTAGCACTTAACTGACGTCACGCCAATTATACAGCCATTAGTTCGACCCTACAACATCCTCCTTAAGAGTGAATTTTATTAGTGCAGTTAAATAGGTAACATGACAATTTGAAAAAACTGAAAGAAATATCACACTCCTTCAATTTACGTGTCAATTTATGCAAAATTAATCTAAAAAGTCACATTTATATTCATTAAACCGGTCCTAGGAAACCCATTGGCAAATGCAAGGGCAGTCTTACCTTCTATATGTGAGTTAAAAGCTCTGAATTTCCCTATAACGCTCGACCATTAACCACAATACGATTGTGTTAACTGATAGTAATTATACAGAAAATAGAGAAATATGAGATTACAGGGTTGAAAGATGAGATGATTTAGAAGGGCATATGTAGTTAGAGGTCCCGTTTCAATTTTATTCCTAAGGGCCAAAGGTGCCTTTGTTACGCCAACAACCCCCCTCAATTCAGAAGGTTTTTTTCAACCCTGTAAAAACGACATAATTGGTTTTTTAAAAAATGATACACTTGATTTACTGTTTATCACGATATCAAATAAGGATCTGTTACAAAAACAAGATAGAAACCTACTTTATCAAAAGCAATTGCAGCAGTCAGGCCACTGATTAGCAGTGGTACATAAGCAGGTTTTTCGGCTGGAAGGGGCAAGGCGACTTTTGCTGGAAGAGTCTGTAGAAAAAAGGATTTTAGGATAAATGAGCAATAAGAACAACTAACCATGTTTATTGTTCTTGCTAATATAATCCGTCAGACTTTTTAAATTAGTCTCGCTCAATCTATTTCTGACAACGTAAATTATTATTGATTGCTTGATACATACAATTTTCAAGGTTGCAAAAACTAGCATCAAACAACGAATTTTGAGACATTATAAGCTAAAAAAGCTGCTTATCCCTTTCAACCCTTTTTAGGGGCTCTCTGTAGTCCAAAATTTAATATTTTTTTCTCAAACCTTTTACAAAACAGGAATTCATTAGGGCTCATACCCAAGTAATAACATAAATGTTTAATTAGAAATACTCATTGTAAAGGACATATCCAGTGGGGGTGTTGGGGGTGTTAGGGGCAACATCCCCCTGGTTTTTTACAAATCTCAGCAAAACCACTGAAAAAAGGAATATTAATAACAAGGTTGTCTTTATTGATGTCTTCTTAAGTTACATTTGAGTTTTTCATGACACTACACTGCCTCCCCTTAACTTAGCATGTGACAGGCATTGCCTCTGTATTATGATTGGACAATTAAGTCTCCTTAGTAGTCTTGTTTCCATGCGTGATTAAATGAATGAAATCTTTAATTTTTATTAGTTCTTATTCATTTTTTTAATTGTATATCAATATTTAAGTAAATAGAGATGACAAAAAGTAAAATGTTGCTGAGATGGCAAAAACATGACTAGAAGGCCTCTCTCTTATATTGACTTAGCGTCTCAACTCGTGTAGAAAACCATTCATAAGAGCAAAATATGTTTAGTTTTACATGTGTTGATCTCTTTGATGGTCACAGTCCTTTTTGCAGAATATTGCAGAATTCGACACCTGGGTAGAATTACCTTGGAAGAGCAAAAATGAAGTGTCACAGTATCGCATTTTTTGAAATAAAAACAAAAGGGAAAAGAATCTTACAATGTATTCTGAAAAAGCTCCATTGTATATATATCCAACAGCTTTGCCTTTGAGCTCAGATGGAACATCTTTTCCGACTTCAACAATGGTGCCAACACCCTTTATATAGAAAAGAACAGTTAATGATAGCTTAATTACATAAATTTATTGATAATCAATTCAAGACCAAGACCCTCTGACACTAGTCAAACCTATCTGTTTAGCTTTGTGCTAGAAAAATTCTGAGATGCAGCTGCTAGAGGAAAAATTGATATCTAAACGGTAAGTAGCAAAATAATTAATGACTGATAAAATCAAAATATTAAAAAAGAATAACAAAGTTCACCATGACTTTAAACATCATATTCACAGAATCTAGGGGACAATATGTTTTGTGTTTGTTCTATCTGGCATATTGATTTTAAAACTGCAGAAAAACTACAATACTTCTAAGTTTGGCGTGCTGTAAAAAATTTAAAAAAAAAGACAGTGAAAGAAGATAAGAAGTAACTAACCTCAAGCCCAGTTTCAAGTGGAGGTTTTCTTGAAGGTGAATATCTCCCAGCAGCAACATTAACATCTGTTGCATTGATTCCAACAAATCTGGTGGTCATTAACAGTATTAATGATATAACATGACAATCCCTTAGGTATCTTGAGAAGATATTCATAACATTAAACAGATGTCATCCCCTGTTGAATGTACAGGACCCATGCCACAAAATCGAAATTGGGGGGGGGGGGCAAGGCTAGCAAAAGTAGGGGGCCAAGGCTTCTTTCCCTTTTTACTGCAGCTCTAAAACTAAATTCGTTGGAAGTGGTAAATTGATTACTGTCTCACCAATGTATTTTTCATAACAAAAAAGGAATAATTTTTTGCTGTTTAATTATGTATCATTCAAAGATAAATGGTTCTGCAGATATGCTCCTGCAGATATATTTCGCTCCTGTGAAGTTTCCTGGAGATACATCAAATAATAACAAAAGCTAAATTTCCATTCCGAAGCAGTTACACAGCAACTGGGTACCTCAAGCTTGGTGCTACCTATAAGCAAACCATTGTTTTGAGCAAATTTAGTCCCTTGCTTTTAGGAATATTTGTAGTATTTTGTCAAATGAAAACATTTGTGGGAAGTTCCAGGATGAATAACTCACTGTTAGCAAGTATCCAAAAGAGATTGTTAAAACATTCCACATTGAAGACAAAATTTATTGAGAATGAATAATTATCTACACAGGTCATATTGAACGGGAAAAGAGCAGTATGGAACAATCTACCTGTAGAAATGAGAACTACCTCTTCTAAATTTTTATTCAAAAAATATTTGAAAAGTTATCTTCTAGAAACTATTTGAAAGTCAGTGAGCTTTGCAAAATTTCTTGTTTAGTCCATAAAGTAATTTAATTTAATTCAACGAGACATAATTATAGATGAACATATAGATCGCTGAAACAAAAGGGGGGCCTTCATCTTGTTAGTTAACCTACTTTGAAGGCTCCTCCTTAAAGACACATTGCTAACAATGGGCCTTTGCGAGCGTGGCGACGCTCCAAACAATGGCAGTAATTTATTTTAGACATTATGGGATGCTTACGTAGCGCAATGGCTCATTGTTAGCAATGAGTCTTGAAGAATTCTGCTTCATTTTGTCTTTTAAATATTGTCTTTTAAATAATGTTATTGTTGTTGTTGCGTTCTTCAGTTGATTTGTTTATAATTTATGAAACAAACTAGCTTTTCGAAATGTAGTAGAATTTGAATTAAATCAAATCAAAATCAAATCAAATCAAAATTTGGTGTCACGTGTCATGTATGGGATGACCACAGCCATATGCAAGATTTTGGGATGACTACAGCCACACTTATACTCATGTCATTTATAGAGAGAAAGAGAGAGAGGCTATTCTTCTCACCCTCAAAGGACCCTGGAATGTTCATCCCAAACAGGAGGACATACTTTTTTCCCAGATCAAGCTTCCCTCCCCCCCCCCCCCCCCCATTACATGGGGTGTAGTGCTATGAGAATAACAAAATGGCTTTTATAATATTTCTCAAAAAGCAATAGCAAGAATCTATTTGGTAGACAATAGCACTGTAGTTTTAGCCCACCCCCAAGGTCCCTAAAAATAGATCACTGCCTATTTCCTTTGCCTCCAAATGCCTCTTTCCTTTATATGTATTTGTATTTTCATTGGTGCAGTAGTACCAGCATGCTTAGCTATTTCCCCCTTGGTCCCTTAGTCTCATCAACCCCTCCTTTTTTGCAAAACAATAAAACTTTTTTCCAAAATCTTTCGTCATGAGTCTTTCCTTTGCTGTTGCCCCCCCCCCCTACTTAAACAGGGAGCACAAGATTTGATTCTGCCAGAACGTAGGGGCATGTGCCCCCAGGCCTAGGGTAATTAGGCCACTTATCCTACGCTTGCATGACCCCTGGGCGGCACATTCCTCCCCACTCCGTTATCTGTCTTCATTGAATTAGCTCCTAAAACGAAATATTAACGTGAAACAAAAAGGAAATTCAAAGCAACCTGTTTTTCACAAGCACCTCCAGATCTCCAAGATTTCCAACTTCTGAATGCACAATTTTACATGCCTCTCGGAAATTTGTGCTAAGAGAAGCAGCAACAATCTTCCGAAAAGTCAAACTCATCGTTTCGCCCCTTTATCTTTTATCTGGTTACTTCTTTTACTCTTCTTTCTTTCGGGTACTTTTAGATGTACCAGTCTCTGCCAGTAGAATATGCAGCAACAACATACTTCAATTCAATTCAGTTCTAGATGACCCTTTTACGACTCGACGTGAATGTGACAACGTAGCCAAGTGGACAATTTTGACATCCTTTTTACTATTCCAAAACTTTGTAATAAAATAATGTCTACTTATTGTTGGAATCTTCTCTGATGCCTTTTATATTTAATATCATTTTACACTTTGCAAAATTTCGAATCTTTTTCTCATATCAACACACCCAAGCCTTGTGACTTGACGCTGACTTCAGGTACACTCATTTTGCTATACAAGAGACTAAAATTTCATGAGCATTTGAAAACAATAGAAATGTTGACAATTTGCAGCGACAAAAATCCTTCAAAGAAATTTCTGTTGAGAAATTTCTTAGGTTGAAAAATATGAAAAAAGAAAGCCACTGTTAAAACTATAAACGTCAAATTTCAGGAACTCTTAAGAAACAACGAGTTTTGAAATTTCTACACCGTTAGAAACTGGAGTACTCAACTTCGACTTGGTTTCTTATAAAAAAATGAGGGTAACTTTGAGCGACAAAATATTTTTTTATCGAAGAATGCCTTATACTTTGTCAGCATGAGGTTCTGAGGACAGGAAGTTGATACTACCAACTGCAAGTTTCTCAAAAATGGAGTTTGCGTTTCTGTCCGGGCCTAATGTTTGCTCACATCTGTCTGCTTGTACCGCAGTAGTCTCAAATAAAATTGATTTGAATTTAGGACCCTGAGAATCTTTAAACTGGGATTGAGATTACCAGCCTAGACAGTCTCATCTCAAGATGACTTTAATGGATTAAAACGAAGAAAACATATCCTTAACTTAACCTTACATAGGAAAGCTAAAGAACAAAATAAAAAGATACATTCTGCTACGAGCTTTGTATGAATCAAAAGCAATTTTACTCACCAGCAACCATTGTAGTTTCTGGTAGAAATCTTACGTACATAAAGAATGAAATTTGGAATATAGAAGTTTTGTGCGTTAAAAAATAAACATTGTGCAGTGTATCTCGTTTACAATTAAATACATTACTACAGTGCATGTTGAAAATTAGATAAAACGATATTGCCAATATATACATAAAAATAGATGGGAGTCACATAAAATAATGTCTAGTGGTGTAATTAGTCCCAACATATCACGCGAAATAAGTGTAACCATGAAACAAAGACAGATTTTACTTCTAATTCAAAAACGTCGCACCTTTTCACAAGTTTTACCCTCATTTTCTAGGAACAATTCTCTTTGAATCTGAATGAATGGGAAATTGGATCTTGGCTAACAATGAGGGAATGTTTCCAAGCCATTGGGAGATGATAAAGTAGTACTGGATGTTAATAAACTAATTGATTCATGATTACGCTCTCCGATCAATGTGTAATCGTCTTTATATAATGATTCAGGATATAAAGTAATTTTCTGTTGGAGAATAGCATTCTCATTGAGTCTAAGGGGTGCTCAAAGGTTGCAGCTTCTTTCGACCTTCTTTTCGAGCTTGTTTCTCTATCCATGGTGGTACAGTCGCAACGAAAATAAGTCGTAACAAGAGCAAAGTGGTTTCGCTTAACAAGCTAAAATACCACCGTTAACCATTTCTTTACAGTTATCTCAAAGTTCATAGTTGGCGTGATAAGATTACTCATTCTAATACTTCTACTAACGAAGTTATAAAGTGCATTAGACACTTTACTTTTGCTAAGAATTATGCTACATTTCATTGCAAACTTTAAAACTTTTAGACATTCAAATCTTGGAGATCAATGCTGCAAATAAAAATAAATTTCTTTCTCCAAAGCTTTTGGAATCTTTGCCACTTTGTACAGGCTTGCAGTAATGATTGCAGACATTACCTTGGACTAACAATTCAGACTGCGATTATTGGAGTTAATGACATCTTTTCTTTCAAGCTTTCTTTGTCGCAGTCTGAAGGTTCTTCTTCCTCCACCTCTTCGTTCTTCTCTTCTCTTCCTTTACGGTATTTTTGCAATGATGGATTGTTGATCAGAGAATAGGCCAAATTCCATCGATTTCGAACGATTCTCCATCTATTCTCCGACTCCTTCTGCAGGTATTTTCCTTTTGCATCACCATTATTCGCTTCTTTTAATTCAATTTCGTCATTGGAAACATTCTCCATAAATCCTAGAAGCGTAAGGAGAATCCTTATGTATATGTAAAAATTATGTTACCTGAAACTAAAGAGAAATCTGAACTAAATATTCAGGTGAAAATTAGAAGAAGAAATGTAGTTTAATGAAAGCAAGTCATCTAATAAATGTATTGAAAGAACTTCATTGTTAAAATAAGACAAAGGAGCAAATTCGTAAAAACAAACTTTTGGCAATTTAAGGGGACAGATCCAAGCTGATAAATTGTGTTGCTAAGAAGACAACTCTGTGTCTGAACATATCTATTAAACACCCGCAGGAAGGACCTTGATTTATGAAGGGCCTTAGGCCTATAGTTAAATATTTTGTACCCAATAAACGAGAACTGTTTCAGCCTAATCCAAAATAGGCTCTTAATAACGAGTGAAACCCTATGGAAAATAAATACCACATATAAACATCATAAATAAATACCAATAAACCTTTTTGATATACTCCAAAAACATTGCGAAAGACTATAAGTGGTTTATGATAAAATGTGCAGGACAAGCATAGGATGGTTCTTGCCAAAAACAAAGAATTCTTCAACATATTTAGGCAAAAACTGGTTCTTGATTGGTCGGGATATGATAAAATCAAACTCCAGGGAAAAATAGATTATACCTTGAGGAAAATAAGGAAAAATAGAAAAAACACTGTATTGTTTACAATATTGTTGTAATATTTGATGCTAAACCTTCAGCCATCCCCTGCTGCTTGGAAATTGCCTTAGGTTCAAAATACGAGGCTAAATGACCTCAAAAACATGGTTTTTATGAGTGGGATTTTTAGTGTAGCAAACTCATAGATCCACAATCATAAGGCATGGTTAGAAAATTTTTTGAAACCCCAACGTATTGGCCCTACGATAGGTTGACTGTTATTATGGCTTCTATTTACAAGGTCTAGTGGCACTAATATGCCGTGGCGTAATTTGAGGGGATCAGAGGGGGCAAGAAAACCCCCTTGTGACGCTAAACTGCTATTTTGTCGGAAATCTTCTGGTCTTATCGGAAATATTATATGGTTGTCTATTCTTATCCAAGTATTAAATATAGAGAGGAAAGATTTTAAAGCTGAATAGAATGACTTCTTCCGTTGTTCTGATTCATATTTGCAATCTCTTTCAATAAGGCATGATACTTAAAAATGCCATATTTGTGGAGAAGAACAGATAAAATTATGAGACGTAAATTTGAATAAATGATAAGACTTTTTCTCTTGTTTTATTTCAGTTCTGATGTCGTTTTATTATTTTGAAATAGCAGATTTTTGTTGGAAAATCTTAATTTCTCGCCCCTCCTATAAAGTTTCCTATGGAGGCGCAACAAAGCAAAAGTACAGGTTGTGTCCAGCTTATAAAAGCCATCAATAAAAGTAAGAACTGCAGATTTTCACTGCATTAAAACAGATGGTACTCACTCAGTTGTGACGCAATGACAGCTTTGTGGCTCTGTTTAACATGGTCATTCAGCAAGGAAAAAAACACACAAAGGACTGGATTCGCATGTGAATGCTCAATCAGAATGTAACCAATATATGCAAAGTAACCTACAAAAAATCAGTTTGTTTACTTTTATGCATAGCTACCTTATTTCTTAAAGGAAGTCTGTCCCTTCAATGATTGGCTAATATGAACAATTGGTCTTCCCGCCTTAACCGATTACGCTGCTCGCTTTGGCTGGCCTAGCTGCGGTAGTGGAAGACATTTGAAACTGCGAGCAAAAACCTATCGGAAATGGCAATAAGATTTCTTTCTTAACATATTAAAATATTTCACAAGGATTACCTGAAACATTATTTAATCTTAATTTTTATTATTAACCTGATCTAGCTTTGCAATAGTAGTCTTTGCCAGAAAAATTTGCCACTGAAAATGATCCGCTGTATAAAGGGAGGATACTCTCAATAATTTACCAATAATTGAAACTATGACTGGTTTTTCGCCCGGCCTTCTTTTGTGTATGAAATATATAAGAAAAGTTAAAATGACCATCACACACGATTTGTGCATGTGAAAATTGTCTATAGGACACTCGACAAACGTCGTAATGTGGCGTTGTGCCAAGTTGCCATTCAGTGCTACCTTAGGCCTGAAATAACAACCCTATACAAAGCAAGTAAATGCCATTTAGCAGCTCTGAAGGAAAGGGAAAAGTGAGTGAGAGTACATCCTGAGGTGAGTGAAAAAAAGTTTTTTTTAAAAATGTCTCGTATTTTTTTCTTCTCTATATCAAATAATCAATTTCATGTAGTCATCTTCATTGCATTCACAATGAGAAATTTCTTACCGGGGTCCATTTTTTCAAATGCTCTTGGTAGAACACTTTTCTGAACACGTTCAATGAACAAAAGACCAACTACCATTCCTTTTATGAGTCGCAGTAAACAGGAAAACAGTCCAAGGAATATGTTGAAGTAGAACATGAAGAAGGACATAATGTGAAAAGCATTTCTACAATGAAAGAATGTGGCTTTTATTAATAGAGGCAAACACGAATGATAAACTTGTTTCCGTTTATTATCATCAGTTTGTCTGCTAAAAGACTTCTTGGACAACACCTTATACACCAAGGGAACGAGGTATGTATGTATGTCACTAGCCAGCCATACGCAAGTTTATGATTGCTACACTAGTTTCACTTCGAAATTACCTCATGTTTATTTAGTAACCGAAAAGGGGTAGCTTTTATGCAGAGCCAGAAGTAAAACAAGTTAAAACAATTAGTATATTTATTCATATAAATTGAGCAACTAATGAACGAAAGCTTAGCTAACCAACACCTGAATGAAATCATGCAATAATGCAATTAAAAATTTTGCCAGTAGCGAGATAAATTAATGCACGAGCCTGTTGTCAATAGAAATGATTTTTCCTCGTTGTTGAAGGAAGAAAAACATCGCTGCGAGGCGTTGCGAGAAAGCAACGACTAGTGATATAACAAGTGCTGGCCTACAAGAAAGGAACCAATATTATAATGAACCATTTTCACTGGAAAGTTCTGCGTGAAAAAAGAAACCTTATTAGCGTATATTGCAAATGACATATAGCAACATTGAGTAACATGGTTCCAATTTTCATGCAATCTAGAATACAATATGAGAACTGATCACCAAAGGATACGATACGTAAAATTTCCTCAATACACGAACAGAGAACATGAATGCACCAATACTATAGTCTGAATTTGGATTTCCAGGTCTACATTCTCCAGTTTTCGACTCCCCCCCCCCCCCCCCCCCCCCCCCCCCCCGCTACCTTCCGACACAGCCCAGCGTTGAATTGTAACGTTCTCCTGCCAACTCACCCACCATTAAAAGTTTGACACTAATCTTGAAAACTTTTAGACAGGGCCATTTGATTCTTTCAATAACAAATGAAATTGGAAACATCACGAAGGAAACATAAAAATTTCCTTATACTTAATGGCGTCACAATTCTGTAATAAAGTTTAATTTCATTCTAGCTTCACGCAGAACCTTACGCATCCTTATAAAAACTGAATTCAATTGGCAGTACCGTTTTGTATAGTTACAGTCAACGGTGTAGATGGAGGGGTCAGAGGGGGGGGGGGGGGTGAAAACCCCCCTGCAAAGCTAAACTGCAATTTTGTCGAAAAACTTCTGATCTTGAAGTTACATTTTGTGAAGAAGGACTTCAAAGCTGAATAAACATAAGAATATCTCACTCTGACTATATCAAAAGATTTTTCTTCTGATATCGTTATGTTATGTTCAAATTCATGAAAAGACATTAATGCTCATTAGATTTTTGTCGGAAAATCTATGTTTCTCTTCCCTATTATGAATTTCATATCCAAGCCATATTGGGAGCTCTTTGAACCAAATCGAGGCTGCCAATTTTGGCGCGAAAAAGACGTGAAGAAATTGATCACGTAAGCAGATATCAGTTTGTTGTGGAAAGGCGTGAGAAATGAAGCTTTTAGTATAAAGAAAAGCAAAAGGAACTCAGATCATGGTAATATTTTGACATGTACTAAGATATTTGGACTTTTTAGAGGAAAGTTGCAGGTAAAACTGACTTTTAATGCATTTCTTTAGAGTTTGAGGAGAATCGTCATAAAGAACTCAAATGTATAAATTCCATGATAAATTGTTTTTCTTTCGTAAACGGGCGTCTAATCTTTTATCTCCCTGTCAGTTTGAATTGATAACAATATGGGGAGAGGGGGTAAAAAATGCTATTACATACAGAAAAACGACAAAAATAAACGTGATTTTTTACATACCATGCCGATTGAAGGAGAGGAAACATTATGGAAGATTGTCCAGTAAACAGAGGATACAGTATGAACGACATGACAATGCCTAGGGCTAGCCACATCACAATTCCAAACAAGATAAAACCTAAAAAACGCGAGATAATAATTATTAAATGAACGATACGAGTTATCATATACTGTATACAGAGTATAATCACGGTTGTTCTTTTCTCATTAGATTGAACGCTGAAGTTTGGTTTTTGTGAATGAGGGCAACATGGCAGAGTCTATAGCATTTCCCAACTCCTACAGCTTGCAAAAGGTACGAAGAGATACTGAGATAATTTTGAATATCAAGTGTTAAATTAACAGTGGCGCGTAGCAGGCACATTTTCACCGGGGGGGGGGGAAGGGCACATAGAACCCCAGATAGGCCTAATCATGGCACACAGCGACTGGAAATATCAAATCATAAAAACAGATGCTTAACCAATTAAATACTACTCTAAATCTGATAATACATCATTATTATATACTGAATAAATGTAAAAAACAAAAGAATCATAAATAAAAACGAAAAAAATCCAAACTAAATTCAGACGCTTGGTTTTTGGTTGCAGGTTAAATACTTTGCTTGTGGTTGGTCAGAAATGGAAATTTGCTCTGTCAATGGCAGATCAATATGGATGAATGAGAAAACAAGTAAGTAATACAATATCTATAACGTTTACGTAATTTAATTAATTACCCCAGGCAGCATAGGCGACTTGGAATCCAGCATATTTCATACTTGCAGCCTGGAAGTCGATAAAACATAAATGAACTGCTAAAAATTTGAAAAGCTGCAAAACAAGCTGAAAATGTTTTATAAAGGTGATATTTTCTTGAAGAATGATACAAAAAAATAAAAACAAAAGGATGTCAAGAACAGGGATGTTAATCATTGCCTAAGTCTAATTAATACCATTTTTGTACAAACTTGCCATAAAAAAGATCGTTGAAAATTAAAGCGGAGCAAACATAAAAAATAGGAGCACCGACTAATTTAGGTAAATACAAATTGGAACAAGGACTTGGAAATTATAAACAGTGCCTTCAGTTTATTAAAATTTTCTGATAGCACAGCTAACGTGAATGGAAAATTATAGATCTCGAAACATCTGGAAGAAGTTAAAACTGGTGCAGATCACAACTTAACATTAAATTTGTGTTCTGTCGATCGACAGTTTCAACCACAACCCGGGAGTGGACAAAAGTGAAAAAACATTAACGGAAAACTCAAAATTACAGAAAAATCATTTGTCCATATAATCATTGTGTAAGGAATCCGTAAAAACAGATACCTTCCTCTAATGGATGGTTAATCTGGTCGCATTTATAAAGGTGTCACTGTATTTGTAACACAAGCTGCTACGGCTTGGTTACAGCAATAAAAGCCAAACTTGAGTAAAAACCCAACTTACAAGAAGACTGGAAGGTGAAGCATTCAGCGTTCTGATTGATGTAGGCAACCAAGAGCGATCGCCACGCCTCAACCTCATGATGTGCCCTCTGCAATGAGTAATTAATCATAATCATTTCTACTTATCAAAATAACCGTTTGCAGAGCCTTTTTAAAAGATTTATGCACAAACGAACTCTGACACTTTTGCATTAACCCATTATTAGTTTACTGGATACTAAAGAGTTTACTGGCCTTCCTTTTAAAGACAACTTCTTTACACTACATCAGCAAGAAAACATTTTGCTCAAGAATCCATGGCGTTTCAGAGCGGAAGGTAAATCAAAGTGAAAAATAGCATTTGTGGTATCTTCCTTCTAGTAAATATCTTTCAACTAGTAAGCCTCTGTCTTTGCAGTCTAAGAGCATGAGCATTGAAAATAATCACTACTACGCATGCCTACTGCGCAAGCCCTCTGACTGCAAATGGGGGATGAGTCGCTAGTCAAACTTTCAACTGTGGTCTCCCCAAAACAAGAATTTAGCAGTCAAAGAATCTGAATAAAAAATGATCGTTGTAAATTTGCTAAAACCTTATTCGTCGTTTCGAATAACTTCGTATACTTGCCGTTAGAACAATGGAAAAATCATGCATGAGAGAACACATAAAGGATGAAAAGAAAGCGCTGTTTACTGGTAAGAGGTAATAAGACAGCCAGCTCTAAGTGAAATTCAAAAGTAACCCATCTCATTTACTCTTCAGAGGGCAGAGAAATTAATTTGCCCTTTTTAACTCAAAGCTGTACAAAGTTTTCTTGGAAACTAAGGAATGCAAAAAGGATATCTTCTGTTTAACTAAACAACGGATCAAAAGAAACAATTACTAGCAACAACCATTAATAAAATATAAGATTTTTGCTGCAGCGGGAAAAATTTTGAAAGAGAGACTTATCTCTTGGATTTGAATTGTTTGAAATTAAAGTCATGGTTTTGTAAAAACACTTTAAACTAGGACAACGTTACCGATGTTATCGACATTGAAGATTTTGCAATTATCAGAAACTTCGAAATGACGGCGAAATAAACTCTTGAAACAGAGAATCAAAGATCGTTAAAGAAAAGCATTGCCGAAATGATCTTATTTGAGATCTGTAGATAAGGTTTTTCGCAATTTTGTTTAAATCATGTAAAAGATGAGACATAAGATAAGACATACCTGTACCATGCTAACATATTCAAGAAAAGTAAAGTTGTTTTGATCGCTGTCAAAATGATTGCCGCGTAGAAACAACCTGGAAAAAGGCATGGTACAGAAAGTAATGACGATGGCAATGTTAACAAAAATTCATTTCAAGAAGCTTAAGAAAGCAACAGAAAGCCCGATTGTTATCAAATCGGTAACAAGCTTAAGAACTTACAACAAGATGAAATGCAAAATGTATGTATAGGAAAACACTAGGAGATCTTAGGAGGATGAGTTACTATTTGGACATCTATTTTGTTTAAGGCAGTCTATTTAAATATATATACACTAAAGACTAGTCCAAAATACGGATCATTGGAAACAACCAAATTATTTTCTTTAACAAATAACGTATGTAAACAACGCTTTACGACGTATATAGGTATATTTAACGGTGCATTCAAATCAACCAATGTGCCTAGCGTCCACATGCATTCCAAGAATAGCCCATCGAATTCAAAGCTATTTGAAATGTTTGAATACGCTACTAATCCGACAAAATGCAGACGCGCGAATCCGGAAAATTTTCATCTGATGGGCGAGCTTAATAGCGCATGCTCTAGGGTAGTATCAACAGAGAAGCTATGATGAAAACAAAATCGAATCCAAAAGCATTTGATATGTGTGAGCTCGAATTTTTTTCCATAGTAAAAAAATCGGCATATAGGGAAAATCGTAAAAATTACAAAGAAAGACCCAATACATGAACATAAAGTTGTAATATTTCTAAAAATTAATCGAGGTCTTACCGATCCAAATCTTTATATGACTTCGAATTTTCCCAACAAAGCTTACATCGAGGTTCAAATACGCTTTGACAAAGGTTTCGAAATCTTTTGATTTTACAAGCCCATCAAGAAGAAAATCCAAATAAAACCACACAAGCCAAATCCAGAGGACAGTCAACTGCAAAATTAACAATTAAAATGACACACTGTGGTTTCTAAAATGGGCAGCTCTATATGGGAACACACAATAGTTATGACCAGAATGAGATCCAAATGGCTTAGACTAGGATATATATAAAAATTCGTCTGTAACATTTTGTGTGAGACAAATGCCTAGCCTGCCAGGGAAAATTGGGCTCCAAAAATGAGAGAAAAATCTAAGTATAGATTTAGGGTAAGTTTTCATTAGTTCTCATTGATTTTCCTGTGTTTTGTATTCATTAGAAGATACAAAATGGAACAAAAATGTTTTTATAAGGTTGTTGACAATGGAGGCTTACAGAACTACATCTCTTGTAAAAAGGTCATTGGTAATAGTTAAACAGCCATAAAAAATGAATGTTTTTGAAACGCTATGGCGTCATAGAATAAGAAAGGCATCAGTAACAGCAACCGCAACAGTAAGAAAGGGCTTTTGTTTAAGGTAAACAGATAGAAATGGCGAAAATACAAAACTGGGGTAGAGGATATGGTACCAGCTCAACATTTCACAGGCTGGTGAATGCGGGCTGAAAATACCTTCAAACTATGCATAACAAGCTCACAATAAACTTTCCACGTTTTCATGATAACTATCACAAGATACGAAAATATTAATCAAGGCTTTAAATATCTTTATAAAAATACCATCAACTAAACTTACAATGTAAACCGTTATTCCAGAAACCATGAAGGCAGACAACACTCTCGTGGAGTACCTGAACTCTGTAAAAAATTTGATCATATCAATTATGCTTAACTACTACCGATTTCATTGCAAAAAATCAGATGACTCACACTACAAAACTTATAACCTTAAACAGAAGCCCAGCAAATCAATTACATCTTATCTCGAATTTCATGGCAATTTTAGATTCTGTATGCTTACATTTGCATCTCGAATAGCTCAAGCAAGCTCATGGACATGGCAAAAATACTGAACGTAAAGCCCTGGGTCTTCATATGCTTCTTAGCTTCAATATTGGGTTCTAGTATATACAATTAATGATTATTGGCGAGAGCTATACACTTTTGTATGGAAATATTTGAGAAACATGATGCGGACTACCTCACCTGGTTTCCATTGATAAATTTTCTTTCGGAGCTTTGATTTCAGAGTTTCTACTTCTGCAACTTTACCAGAGCTAAAAAATAAATGGGGCTAAAAAATATAAATCCTTTATTAGTTTTTATACAAACAAATTAGAGGAATGCTAAATACGGAATTTGTACTGGAATATGAACATAAAACTTAGTTATAAATTCTGATTGTGAATAAGATTAGAGAAAAAATTTTACCGCCAAGGTGAATCTTTCAAACGGCTAGCTTTATCTAAGACAAATGGCCTAGGCAACAACATAAAATCAATATAAGAAGCAAATAGTTTAATCTGGAGAAAGTAACAGGAAAATCTATTTCCCTGCTCTCAAATACATTTGTGAGTAAAGATTTGAAAACGCACAAATGAAAAACTTTTTTTAAAAACCAGGAATTAAAAAGTATTCCAATATGGAAGTTCGATCCATTCTAGTATGGCGAGACTGCTAACATTGACACTGACTTTGATGTCATCGTGCAGTACTGGAATTGTCGTGCAGAGTACGAATCATATCCATATACTTTATTGGTATTATCGATAAACAATCGATAAAGGCTTTCGACCGTGTCTGAGGGACTAGTTCAATGCAACTCATATAGAGGATGAGATAAAACAATAAGGTACCTTTCAACACGTTTCAGCAAATTTAACACATGATGGTACATGTAATTCTCCCTGAAATCATCATGAATATCCTCAGCTGCTGCATCCCATCTCTACAAAGATTGTTATATCATGCATTAGGCATCATAAACACCATTGTCCGTAATATGCCAATCAACATCTTCAATTGCTGCTTTTACTTTAATAGGGCCGTTGCTGTAGTGTTATATAAGAGAATCAATCACCTCTTTGGCAAAAAAGGGCAATAAAAAGGCTTTGTAATGGCGTCACAAATATTATTTTTAGAACGCTTGAATTTTGAATCTGGAAGAACACCAGAAAAAAACTGGAAAAAGAGCTGGATGTTTATTTTTGTACCGATGACTGGGATTCAAGAAAAAGATGTGTCAGTGACATAAATCTAGTTATTTTGTATCAATACAATCGAACCAAAAAAAATTCCTTCATTTTAGTTATATGAACTGCTAATCTTTTTTCCGAAAATATTCCATCTGTCCCAAGCTCTGCCTTCAAATGTACAGAATGAGCTAAACCAGTTACGAATTTGCCAAAACAAAAAACACACTAACACAGGCTCCGTTTCCGTATAGAATAACTGAAATTTGGCCTTAGTTTTAGAATTTATGAATCAGACACTCAACTACCTCACTTCTCCCATTTAAAAGTATGTTATGGTGTTTTTTTCAGATAATTTTTGTCATAATTAAATGTCATATTTTCCGTTTTTGGTGTAATTTATACATAACTTAGATAATTTCATGTCTTACATCGAGAGCTCTAAGCAAAGAGTAAGTATGAATGACAAAATATGGTTTTCTCACGTTTAATTGCTGTTTCATACGCAAAATCTTATGACTGAACACAACAGTAACTTGATAATTCTAGCACAAAGTTGTGAACAATCCAGCAGCTACGAATACATGCTAGAAAACATACCCCGATTCTTTTGCGGATGGCTTTGATCAACATAATAGTGAACTTCACTAACAGCAGAACAAGGCAAACAAACTGTGGTAGGGATGTAAGAACTTCCATTGCAATTGTTCTCTGCAAAAAAATAATACAGACATTTTAAGCTGGCAAAGAGTATTTAACTTAATGCCATTTTTTAAAGTAGATAAATAGAATGCAGTGTCGTAGGATTGGGCTTTGTCGAAAATGAAACCTAAAACAATACTTGGTAGAAATGACAAATTAAAAAAGGAAAGAAACATCAACTTGATTGCCCATTAGCTGTAAAGGGCCTTTCTTTATTCAAGCACCCCTCTCAAAGATACTACGCAAAAACTCAATATAGAGCTCTATAGAAACGAATACAAGAATTTATAATAGTTTTCATAGGGGCATGAAAAATGCATCTTCCTTTTAGTGTGATGTCTTTGCAAATTGTAAATGTTCAGCACAACGCCCCAGAAACATTCACTTCAATGAGGATTTGAGAGCACAAACTGTCTGTTAACAAAATATGAATACGTCTACATATGTTGTGGATGATCATCGATTTGATTTGTAGAATTTCATTTCGTAATGCCCGAATATCATATTTATCATAATATCATAATTTCATTTGATAAGATCAAAATATTCTTATTGCTTCTATTCACAAATGTAGTTCTCAATAACAATCATTGATGGTGGCAGTTGTGACTATCAATAAACGGGAATAATCGGGGGAGGGTACGATGGCTCTTTCTGCGCTTTTTGCAAAACCATTCTAGGACAATTGTTACATAGAACAGTGTCAGAGGGTACATCCGCACCCCCTGGTTACGCCATTGATTCGTATCTCGAAACCAGCAAGCGAAAATGCTATTCAGCATGAATAGATAAGGTCTGCATAATACGCTCGTTTGAAATTGTCTAAAACTTTTAGGTTTCGGTGGTTCGGTGGTAACAGTGCCATATAATACTCTTTTGATCCACCTTTCTTGAACATTAAAGTTTGAGTAATGTGGTGCAATTACAATGAATATCAAATGTAAGGTAAACTTTTTTTACAAAAGACTGTAATGCCAAATTGTGTCAAAAACATTCACAAATATAAATTCAAAAACTGACAGTGAAAATCTGGTTGCAGTTGCTTATAGAGCGGTAAACTCTCTCTAGAATACACTACTGATCTACATTCAACTTCACTTGTGAAAAAGTTTACTAAAGGTATTAGTGTTCATATTTTTTGTCTTGTTCTTGATAATGATTGACCACTTAAGAAAATAGTAAGTTATATTGATACACGACTGATTATAAATCTAGGCATTCAACATTCCACTATGGGCTCCGACGAAAATTGGAAAGTAGGGGGGGGGGGGCAAGGGTACATTAAAGACTCATCACAAAACAATTTACGAGAATTCGCAAAAAAGCTCTATAGTTTTGCAAAAAAGTGGGATGGTCTTGGCCCCCCGACATTTGAGGCCTTGCTTTCCACATTCATTCTGGCGCCTCAAACCTTTTAAATATGTTACGGGTTTCTCATGATTGAATGTTGTTTTCATAGAATAAAGAACCCGAAATCACACGTATTTGGAAATGGCCAGTCTTACCGCAGAACCAGAACCAAGGTGTTGCTCTAAAAAGCAGGCCCGCGAGTAGACAATTACTTTATAAAGCAGCAGTCCAATCCTTAATGAAAGAGAATAAAGCAGATTAAAAATGTTATAAACCGAGCAGCCAAGGAAGTATATGGGACACAAGCAATATATTGAGACATAGGGTAACTAAGAAATGACTGAAACGTTTAGACACCTGGCTAAGAAAACGATTTTGCTTCAAAATACATCTATTGATATGCTGGGAAAACTTGAAATTTTGGCTGGGAAAACAACTGAACCAAGTCCCAACTGGCATGATATTAAGCTATGTTTCTAGTCAAAAAGTTCAGAGACACCCAGCAATTTATGTTGTGCTTTTCTATTTCTAATTCATTTTCCTGAATACAAATACTTCACCCCCTTCCCCCCAGAATAATGATAATAGTCTAGACAAATATCATACAAGTCAGCCAGGGGGGAAAACGTACCCCACAATTTCCTTCATTTTTTAGTAAACCAATATTCTTCCTAGGGGGAGTGATGGATGGCTGAATTTTTACTTGAAACCTGTTGTTAGTGTTTTAACACTTTTGGCAGATATTTTGTATTAGTTAATTTAGTTACTTACCAAACAAGTGCATAGAAAATTCCAAATGCTGAACCAACTGTTTTATGATTTGTTCGCATGCAGACAAATAATGGGTATGCAGACATTGCTATAACTACAGTAGCCATGATCTTGAAAAGAACTGCAAAGAATATACACTGGTTACATGAAAAAATGGCATGCTCCGACAGGACATGAATGGGGAATTAAAGCGTCCCTTGGTCCACTAGCTTACAGGTCCAGCCCGACCTGACTGGTACAACCTGGCAGGGTTCCCTAGCTCAGGGCTATGAGCAATGACCAACAGCTAACTCGGCAGGATGAGCGGATGAGCTACGACTCCAGGAGTCAACGGCTTTGGGCGGAAGAACTCCTGGAAAGAGGGATGGTGTCCCTTTAAAAACACTGTAGAGGTGGTTCTGGGGGCCCATCTCTACTATTAGCCCCTTAGTTTTATCTATGACCATGACAACAAACCAAAACTCAGATTTTGGGATAGTTGGAGGGTCATGATAGCCAACCTTCTGATAGAAGATGGTACCTGATGATAACATGAAAAAAACAGTAAAATTAATGGTCAACCATTATCATGAGATAAACAAAGTGCATCTGCTTTTTAGTGAACTGCCTTTGACAAATAAACTAACTGCATAGGTGCAGGCCTAAGATGGGGTTAGGGTTGGGGGAGGGGGCTGGTGAGGCTGCTTTTTGCTAAATCTTAATATAAGGTTGTGGCATCAAACATAATGATGAGGAACTATCATAACAGCACCCCCCCCCCCATTCCATGTGCTCCAGCATGCCTGACTTCATTAGTTGTCTGTTCAACCATAGGTAGATACTAAAACTTCTGGGGTTGAAGATCATACAAGAGAAATGGTTTATCAGCTTTTTGCTCACACTATGAAACATACAAACAAAACTGTTTTAAATGAAGCGTAAAAGATTTTAACAACTCACCTCCAACATAACCTGGAGCAGCAGCAACTACTGGAGCCCAATTAGAGCCAAGAATAGAATCCACATTATCAAATAAGACCGAAAGGCAATATGAGGTTGTTGCACCAAATACTAAAGCATTGCCAAATCGATTTTCATAGCTATCCAACATGTTCAGAGGCCTTAAGAAAAAAACATACCCAATACAAACATAATATTTCAACTAAAGCAGCTTTAAAAGGGACTGCTGTATATCAAATGTTTAGGAGGTATTTCCAAAACGTAAAAATCTTTGCCACTGTGCTTTGGAAACTTTTAAATCTGAACCTTCACTAAACACTAGATTCAATTCCAAGAGCAGATAATACTTAAATACAATGTCCATTGAAAACATAAATTATAATAGACACTTCAGACAATGATTGTTTTAAAATTATTTTACTGTAATAAATGTCTATTAACTTACCCTAATTCAAGTTTTTGATTGAAATTCTTAATAAATAACAATTGCATTAAACTCCTCATTTGCATGATATTCAACACTACAGTTTTGTAATAAGCTATCAAATATATGCAATCACGGGTGTCTTACAGAGAAAGAGGGTGCAAAAATGTTTTACAGTGGATAAAGTGGCAGGGTTGAGGTGCACATAAATCTATCCGACAAGCCTCTTGAAGTGAGCTGGAGTCTGGTACCAAGTGTGATCAGCACCACAAATAACAAAGGAGCCAATAAGATAAACCAGTAAATCTCCTGTTTAAAACATAGATTTTCAACTTTGCTGTACAAAGAATAAGAAGAAAGTAAGAAAGGAATTTAGACTCCAATTTTCTTATAAAAATAAGTGAGTGAATACTTACACAACAGCACCAGGTCGACCATAACAACATTTTGTTTTATACTTTCTCTTTTCCACAAATGACATCACAAAAACAAATACAACCTGAATAAATGTAAAGACAACTCAAATATCTAAAATAGCATGCTATAAATTCAATATCAAAATTAAATGTCAAATAAACAAAAAGCAATGAAATGAAACAAGGTTTTTTAGAGAAAAAGCTTTCAGATACCGTAAAAGCTCTGTTAAGCCTCCTCTCTTGTAAGCCACCTTCTCTATGGCCCCCTTACCAAGCAAAAAATTCAAATAAGCCACCTCCTCTCGATTAGGCCACATCGCATCTTTAGCCCCTGATGTCAAGCAAAGAAATATGCGGTCTTTTGACACATGTGATGATGATAAAATCATACGCATTAAAAACAGCCCATGTTGAATCTTTCAAAGGGTCGTTTTGTTTAGAAGATGTCTCAGGGTTATGAGTTTATCCTGGTTTTTCTGATGAAGATGAGGAAATTATAATTGATTAATTTCAAAAAACTTTAAAACTGCTAGCAAAGTTTTTGAGAACATTTGTATGACATTTTCATAACAAACAAATACATAAGGGCATTTTTATAACGTTTTTTATAATGAATTATTAATAAGCCACCATCTCTAATAAGCCACCCTCTCTTTGAAGCCCTCCCTCTAGGACTGATATAATAAATAAGATCCTTGCCTCCCCTGGCTCAATAGAGCTTTTACGGTACATAAAAGCCATGTTAACAATTAGTGGTACATGTAGATGCATCATAGTAACAACTTTAATCAGGATAAAAAACATTCTTTGGTTAAATAATGACCAAAAGATTGGCCTGCAAATTTTATGGATCCATTTAGCAAAAGCAAGCTCACTGATGTACGTATAATCAAATTGTTATAATAGTTAATACTTGTTGAAATTAACTAAGATCAAGCAAGTCCTTCCAATACCAAAGGGAAAATGTCTATCTGAGGCATAACTAAGGACAAATTAAATGCTTGAAGGCACTATGTGACACCACATTTTCATTGCTATGTAAATTTTCCATTTGACTTAACAGAGACTGTTGGGACACAGGTGCCTTTAAGATAATTGGCTTTGATATCACTAAAAAGAAGATGACACTGATAATAGCAGTTTATATAACCAATTTGAGCAGGTAATTGAAAACTATATATGTGACAAATTACCGATATAAGGAACAGAACAACCAGTAGCAATGCATTTAAGTCCTTTTCCAAAGCGACACAAGGATCTTTAGCTGCTGTGGTGGGCGCAGTAGTTGGTGGAACAAAGCTACAAAGAAAATGCAGACATTTTTTGCCTAAAATTGCTAAAATCCACAGAGTCCTTAAATCCATAAAACTACCTGAAATATAAAATTAACAAAATTTTATTCTCACAACATATCCAGAGAGCTTTGCTATTGTTCAATGTGGTTTGCTGTGTTTTCCAAAAAGTTCACTCGTTTCAAAGAGTGATGGCAAATGACGGTTTTTAATGATTTTTGATATTGTTTTTGTTTTTTGTTGGTATTTCATGGGATTAAGATAAAATAGAAAGAAACCTCTGCTGAATTTTATTTTTTTGGGTGAAATTCGTGATTTTTGCTAAAGATGCTAAAAAGATCCTGTTTTGCTTCTTTTGCCTAAATCAATTGAAAAAAATTGTGTGCTTTTCTCCATTTTTGAAACTTCATTATATTATTACAATAATGTCCGTACAGCATCTTCAACAATCGGAAACCTTATTTTACATTTTTGTTGGTACATTGCCAGGAATGTTGTCAAATGCTGATAAGCATCATTTAACTGTTTACAAGTATTGCACACAGACATAAATAACGTTTGATAAGCATGCAACCTATATTCTAACCTTTGTATTTCCTACTCCCATTTTTAGTTCTGTTCAGTGATAAATCACAAGCTTAAAGATATATGAATACCCCCTGATATTTCTGCAATGATAACAGTAAAACTGCCCTGCAAGTAGAGCAGGAAGGAGTGCCATTTTTAAAGGGGTGTGATGACACATATTTCAACAAAACTCTATCACACTTCATGTGACTCTGTGGTCAGCAAAGAAAGCAAGATATGATTTATAATGTGCTTATATCATTGCTCATTATTTTTCAGAGAAATTGGAAAAATTAAAAGGCTACAAAGCAAATCAAGAATCATCAGATCTTTGCACTTAAGACCCTGACAGACAGAGGACTAGAGCATGACCAAAGCTTTGGGTGAAAAAAAGGTTAAGATTTTAACAGGGAGAAGGAGAAAGTAAGTTTTTCACTGCTATTGTTGATCTGTTACAAAATATAATTCTTGATCTGTTACATTCTCAATATATTTAATTTACATTATTTTCATCTTCGAAACTTCCTTGAGAAGTATTGTTTGACATGCCAGGATAAGATACAAAAGAGTGGATGTTCATCAATATTTACTCAAGGTAAAACAAGGGTCTTTTAAAGCCTATAAATATGATAATCTCTGGCAGCAATAAGTTACCAAAAACAGATAATTCTTATCTACAAACAAATTTCTTTTTATGATATACAATGTGATACAGTGCCGTCGGAACGAAATTCATATTGGGGGGGGGGGCTGCCAATTGTTTTCCTTCTCATTCAGTACACTGTTATAAAGGAAACATACTACAGTTTGACAATTATTGGGGGGCTCCAGCCCCCCGGCCCCCCAACCCCCCGGTTTCGATGGGCCTACGATATCAATGGCCAACTAATATTATTGTTTTTGAAACTAACATTATGGCAAGTGCATCATGTACATGTTTATATAAGAGTACAAGCCAAGCTAAAATACTTTATAAATGAACAACCCTTGTGATTTCATTGGCTGACAAGATATTTCATGTTAGACTTGAATCCACATAGATACATATCCTGTTACAAGAGGGGAGAACACAATGCTGGTTGCTAAGATAATGCCTATCATAAATTGATAAATTGTCTCAGTGTGCTAAATCACTTGAAAAATTATTCCTTTGTGTCAAGCAGAAGAAATCTAAATCTGAAAGGATTAGCTTGCAAAAAAGAACAAATAAAAGCCAGGCTGTTATTTACACATCAATGATATTGGATGATTCATGCTTTTGTACCACCTAAGAACGTTTAAAAATATCAAAAGAGAGGACACAAATAAAACCTTTGTTATCTTCATAGGCTGTTATAATCAATATACGGGTACCTGCCTGACAATAACAAATATTGAGATTGGCAAAGCAAATGCTCACTAAAACCTGTTGCATCCCTAATTTAAGTATCCAGGTATAATTGCATGTAGTTTCTTGATATATTAGAAGATCCAGAGCCAGTGGCAGCGTCAAGGGGTGGTATGGGGGTAATAACCCCCCCCCCCCCTTTTCTGAAAATATGGTCCACTAAAGCGAGGCAAAGGGGGCGTGGTCCCACTGGCCACGCCCATTACCCTCCCATTCTATAATAACTGGCGCCGCCACTGTAACAAAAGGAAGGGTTACCTTTTTGCTGAGTACAGCAGTGCTTTAAGACAGTGCAAGGCCACTAAATATGATGAACAAAAATCTTAAACTTTTAACCAAGTTGGTTAAAACAACAAAAGCATAACATTAAAAGTAATGAAAATGAAAGACAAGAGAACAACAGCACAATAAAAGAGTCCTGATCAGAATCAAGACATTTCTGACTACACAGCTTATTTTACCAAAAGAGGTGCATCAAAAAGATGAGACATCAAAAAGGGTTTTATATCACTTGAACCCATGTTAGGGTAGGGGGTGTGGTGCGTCACAAAGATCCAGGCAATCAAAACAGCTGGGACTTTTATCAAATTTGACGCTTTTTAATTCATGGCAATTTCACTACGGCTACTATAAAAATAAATAACAACAGAGAAGCATAACATTATTGCATGCTGTTTAGACTCAATTGTTTGATATTAAGCCGCAAAGGAAAACAATAAAAGTAAAACACGGACAATGTGTAATTTAATTAGAAATACATTAACTGTAAAGTAAACATCTTGATATTACCTACCAATTTATGACTTGCGCTTCCTTCTTCGTTCCCAATGTTGAATTGACACACAAGTAAACTTCAATGATAGTCTTGTTAACAACATCTAAAGTCAGTCCTGTTGAATTCGCAATCGTGCGAAGATCATTGACGGATGTTAGAACTACTCCCAAAGAATTGACTAATTCTGATACACTCATTGTATCATTGATGCGTCCCAATTGAGTTAAGGCTGTAGAAACAGCTCCCAAAACTTTCCCTGCCACCTCCATGTTTTCTTCTTTGCCCAAGCAGTTCTGATTTCACAACATTGGCCGAACTTCTGAGTAAGCAGAATTTTTGAAAGCACTAGGGAGAGGAAGGTTCGTTTCCTGCGCAGTGGACAAAAATTTCGCTGTTTGGTTTGCAGCAACAACGCAAAAGATACAACTTGCGTTGCCATGACGAAGGGGATGGGGTTCACGCTTTTTTTATAAGGAACTGGTCCAGACCCCAGAGTCATATCGGTCCAATCCAGACCAATATGACTCCCAGACCAGTATGACTCTGGTTGGACCAGTATGACCTCTGAAACGGCCAGCCTCGCTTGCAATCTTTTTTAGAAAAAATATAAAGCGAAAAATCCTTGCCCGTCTCTGCGAAATTAAGGAATATTTGCACTTAATCTTGAACATTTTGGTTTATCAACTATATTTGGATTGCTCCTTGAGTTCTGGCGTTGTTCCTGTCTATACTAGACGATGTCAGAGTTCACAATGCCAAAACATAAGTGGGGCAAAAGCTGCTTAAATTGCAACGCTAGCCTAAAACATTGAAATTTGTAAAATTTTTCTGCAGCTCAAACAAGGTTCATTGTTTATCAACAAAATTAAGATTTTAACTGTCTATAAATCTTTCTCTGTTCTAAAGATGTTTCTGGACCGAAATAATGGGAAAACAGCCTTTATCTAGTATCTAACCCTTGATTTATATTAAACTATCTTTATGAAATTCCGCACATTGCCCGCAAAAACACATTGCGTTTGATTTGTGCATTTGATCAAAGGCTGTCTTTAAGTTCGGTCTTCCTGCAGAATGCCTTTGGATGTTGATCAGACAAAGTTTTTAGTTACACTTCTTAGTATTATCGAATTTTAGCAAGTGTTCTTCCAAAGATAGCAAAGACATTTTTCGTCGCGACATTTTGAAGCTTATTTTTGATCACGATGCCAAGATCCACTGGAATTTAGCATGGAGAGTTTGTCAAGAAAATCGTTAACCCCATAAATCTGTTGCCGAAGAGCAACACTTTTGAATTTTTTGCCACTTGCGTTTTTTACAAATCATTACCCCCCAGAAACCGTTAAGAACGCTTCCTACTTCCTTGTTTGCGATCACCGTCGAACTTGGCCTTGAAATCTTCATGTTCAATTTTAGTAAGAATCCGTAAAGACATTTTAGATTTTGTAGAAATTCGGTCGCTTGCGCTAAATAGGAAAATATCATTGTTGTATAAAATGAAGAGAAACGTCTTAAGCCAGGAGCCTTTGTAAAACCACTGAGTTTACGAGGGTTTTACAGGCTTGTGTTCGCAGATTCGGCAGTAAAAGAAAGTACAAAATTCAATAAGCGTGTTCTGATTTCTTGGCTCGACGGTTCTTATAGTTTCATCTAATTCAACAACGACTTAACGGGTCACTTCGGCAAAACTGGTATGCTTCAAACTTCTTGAAATAACAACGGCTATCCGAACATCTGAAATCACGTCTAAACCTTAGCGACTAAATTAAACGACTGAATTACTCACAAAAGCCAACAAATATTTTACTCAACAGCAATTAAGATAATTAGGACAGTTATACAAAACAGAACAAAGGAGCTGATCACAAGACAGGCTGTTACATGGAAATTGGCCAAGGTGCTAACAAAAGTCAAGCACGCAAATGAAATTCAAACAGCAAACAAGCAAAAGTTTCCTTAACGAAATTCTGTCCTTTTACATAACTCTCCCCTTCAAGGACAAGCGTCCTCGCTTGCTTCAAGTGACTCCATTCCAAAATTGTTTGGTACCGCTTGGCGTGCTATGTTTCCTGACAATCTTGTTTGCTTCCCCTGCTCTTTGGTAATAGCTGCCTCCCCTATTTGCATCTCCTTTATAAATCGACTGTTCTGGCATGACACAATCTTCCTGTTCATTGGGTGCGATTTCATTATTTTCAAATTCAAACTTTTTTTGTCCCCTATCTTGTCTCGCAACATTTTCCCTTTTTCTGTGCATTATCTCTTCTACTTGACGTAAAATACATTTCAAGTTTTCAATTAGTTTGCAGATGTGCTGGAATTCTTCCTCAAATTGTGCGTCGTTATATCGGCTAAATTTTGTAGAAAACCAACGAGGAAATCCATTCGTGCGATAAGCTTTTGGTGGATGAATAAACGGGCGACTGCGACAGTACTTGACAACATGTCCAACCATTTTACAGTAGTTGCAGACAGGACGACCGTCTGTTGCACGCAAATATAGCAAGTCATTTCTACGATTAAAATTCGACATATTTCTTCTAAAATACCAGCTTTCTTTTTTACCAATTTCTCCCGTCACGTCGTGGTCACCAATGTAAAATCACTGAGTTTACGAGGGTTTTACAGGCTTGTGTTCGCAGATTCGGCAGTAAAAGAAAGTACAAAATTCAATAAGCGTGTTCTGATTTCTTGGCTCGACGGTTCTTATAGTTTCATCTAATTCAACAACGACTTAACGGGTCACTTCGGCAAAACTGGTATGCTTCAAACTTCTTGAAATAACAACGGCTATCCGAACATCTGAAATCACGTCTAAACCTTAGCGACTAAATTAAACGACTGAATTACTCACAAAAGCCAACAAATATTTTACTCAACAGCAATTAAGATAATTAGGACAGTTATACAAAACAGAACAAAGGAGCTGATCACAAGACAGGCTGTTACATGGAAATTGGCCAAGGTGCTAACAAAAGTCAAGCACGCAAATGAAATTCAAACAGCAAACAAGCAAAAGTTTCCTTAACGAAATTCTGTCCTTTTACAGTAGCGCAATGGCTCATTGGTAGCAATGAGTCTTCAAGACTGTGTAGAACGCCAAAGAGTACAAGTTTACATTCAGTTTTTGAATAGCCGCAAAAAAATGAAAGGAATCACCACTGCAAATCGGAAAAAAAACAGAAACAGAGAAACATAAAGCAATTTCTTTGTTATGTTCCCTCGAACCATTTAGAAAGATGGCCACGAGTGTTTGAAACTTTTGCTACATTGGTTCCTTAATTTAGGTCCACGAATTATACAAGACTTCTGCTTTTGATGTAATATTGCCAATCGATGATTGGAAGTTTGCTAACGGATTACAAATATCTTGGTTTAATGTTTTAGTAGGTAAAGTGCCTGCGTTCATATTGCCATATTGCAGCCAACATATAACTAATTTAACCGATTTCACATATTTAGAGATATTTCATGATACTCTTTCAGGTTATGTTATTCAAATTAAAAAAATTCTCAAAAA
Source organism: Rhopilema esculentum (assembly GCF_013076305.1). The sequence continues at coordinate 13,959,221 of NW_027020025.1, forward strand.
AATTAATTTTTGTGACGTCATCACTAAAACATATTTTTGTGACGTCATCACTAAAACATATTTTGTGACGTCATCAGTTAAGAATTCTTTAACTTATACTTTTCGCAGTTGATAGTTGTGACACATTGAAGACCATCGTATCCCTTATGTGGAGTATCGTCATATTTGCTGTGATCTCTGCCCTTGTCAGCTTGGCAGCCTCGATTCTAGGATGCATTGCCACGTGCTGTTCTGGGGTAAGACGACAACTTAATCTCGTTTTCAACAACATAGCCTTTGTTAAGCTCTTTTTTCTAACATATTGATTCCATTCATTCAAATGTTCACATGCTCATATCAAAGGCGACTTGAATATAGCAATCTGTTTGCACTGCGTTACAACAATGATAGCAAAGCTTTTGGAGCCTGGGTGCCAATCACGCTCCTGTGCAGTGTCCTTTTGGTTGCTTATTATAGTCTTAAGCGGAAAACCCGCTCTGGAAAACGATCCACGGATTGGATCAGATCGTGTTGTTCTGATCAGTTCCGTTCGATCCGCGGATCGTTTCAGATTGGAATTCATGACGCAAGTGCTCTATTGTTTAATAAGTTTTAATTCGATTTTGATCAAAAGAAAACTACTGTACCGGAACAGATCAAACAAGTTGGAATGATTTCAATTTTTTGTCGAACCGTTTCGGTCAGTCGCGGATCTGTCATGTGACCATTTTTGCATCCATAGCGCGTGCGCAACACAAAATCTGATCCGATCCGTTTCGATCCAAGTAGGTTTTCGGCTTGTTGTCACTTTGCGATGTCTTATTTGCTATTTTGTATTAGGTGTTGCATTAAAGTTTAAAGTCTCTGGCCCAACCAGCATGCTTTGCGGTAGCTGTCTTTTTACACGAGAAAAAATTGATTGTACTTTGGATTTTCATGCAGTACGATGTTAGGCTGGTTTGATAATATAATCACAAAGCATGCCGGTTGTAAAAAAAGCCTTTAACTGGAAAAAGTACCAAAAATACGCTGTGGAGGAGGGTAGCCCGCTTATATCAAATATTATGGATCATAAATTTTTGTTTACCCGTAACTAAACGTTTGCCGTCGCGGTAATTATGGTTTTTGCTTTACAGTCTCAGCCAAGCACAGTCATTGTACAACAGCCTGTTATGATGCAACAACAGCCAGTCATTATACAAAATACTCAAGACCTACCACCATCATATGGACAGAAGTATTAAACGCAGCGGAGGCGCGTTGTACAGCTTTCAACTAATGTAATCTCACTAAGTCTTAATTAGCATACACGGTGATAAAGAAGCTTAAAAAACATACACCAATAGGTTTAACGAACTAACTTCAAAGACACTGGATCTGAAGATTCTGAGACCCTATGATGATTTCTACTGTTGCTAGGGTAGCAGTCGGTCCTCCTAACTATAATTGCCCCCTTCTCTAACTCTAATCGCCCTCGCAGATTTCCGGAACCAAACAAGCAACCTATTGAAACTCATGCATACCAAACTTTACATAAGACTTGCACTTTTATTTTGAACTTTTTCTTACAAATAAAGGCTTTGCAACTAGAGGAAACCACATTAACAGTATCCAAACCTTTTATTTTTAAACAGTGGTGACCGGTGTGAGCTGGCCTCGAAATAATCTGTTCTGTAACGAGGCAGTTTACATTATTTCCAGGAAATCTACATTCTAACCTGGCAATCCCATAAACCATTGTTATGCTTATTTTATTGTTTATACATACCATTTGTATGATACTGTAATTCTTAACACTTGTTGTTTATTTAATCATGGTTTATTTTATTTGTTATCTTATAAACTACGGTGATTGTATTTTCATTTGGTTTCTTCTTCATTATCTCGTTTTATTCATCTCTTCACGCACATAAGTGTCAAGGAGGAACAAGGCCAACAACTTTTTCAGAGGGGTACAGAAGTGTCTCTCTTTTTAAGGGTGTGGTCATGGAAGCTTTTCATTTTGAATTCCAGTTAAACTACAATTACAAATATCACTATTACAAGGTAATTTGTAACTGGCTAGCCTGTTTTTACAAAATAAGACTATTACAATCGTAGTAAATAGAAAAGAAAAAAAAACGTTAAAAGGGGAGTAGCTCTGGGTTAGTTCATGTTTTGTTCCTACAGCAGAACATGTAATAGGTGGTACGAATGGATATCGTAGAAAGCATAGAAATGAGATATCGTTTGTGTTGATCATCGATGGAAAGAGAGTCACCACCTCCACCGCGCCACCTCCACCCCCCCCCCACCACTCCTTTGGCGACGCCCCTGGTATCATGGTATTTCCATTGCTGCAGAATTACAGAAAGAAGAAAATCTTCTTAAGTCAGATCAAATGCTTATCATACTTTGTAGAAAACTTATTTCTGGATTATTCTTAATATGAAACGAGTACTGGTCACCCAGCAAAAATTATGTTAAAATTGACTTTTCGCAACTTCGCTTCTCCGAAATTTCGCAATACTTCGATATGATTGGTTGATTCGCATAAAACTTGAGATAACAGAATAAAATCAAGTTATCCTCATCAAAGTACAGCATTAAGTTAAAGTGAATGCATTGACAAAAGTGCCAAAGAGGAATTTGGAAATAGGAGAAACATCGAAGAGTGGACGCGAAAACTCTACCCAACAAGTTTCTGTTCGAAACTTATTGGACGGAAAAATAATAAATGTTCCCCAATAAATTGATGACGCCATTATATATTAAAACTTATAAGAAATGTTAAAGTTTCAAAAGTTGAGTGGCACATTCCCCTTGTTGTGGGGCATCCTTCCAGTTTGATAGCTTCCGGTGCATGCGTCTATGAACGAAACTTCTTAGACAAGACGAGAAACAGGCGAGTTTTAAAAAGAAACAGGTGATATCAATTGCCATTAAATATGACTTCAAGGATATGAAATAATACAACTTGTCATAAACTGTGAAAACTTTAGCATAAGCCCGATTTCTCGAACCTCCATGGGAAGGATATAAAAACTTGAGGTAACGGAGTTTTGCTTATTTAGGAATTGGGGGTGTTGTAGGAAAGGTTCCAAGGGGTATGCAATACTGTTCGAGTTAAGGAAAGTTGATGGCATTACAAGCACCGAGGAGCGTTGAGAAAAGTGAGGGGGTCTAAAAACAGTGGGTGGNCTGGGGGTGGGGTGGGGAGCTGGGGGTGAAGCCCCCCAAAATTGTGAAACTGTAGTATGTTTCCTTTATAACAGTCTACTGAATAAGAAGGAACACAATGGGCAGCCCCTCAATATGAATTTCGTTCCGACGGCACTGCAAGTAACTGGAGAAAACCGTTCACGTTACAATATCAGCTTCTAATCTTCTGAAATAATGCTCAAACTTATGGTTTCGAAGGTACCAGACCAACTAAAATACTTTCGGTATAAAAATGAGTACGCATACGTGATACCGATAAACGCAGTGCCATTCATTAGTGCTGAAAAAAGCTCGGTACTACCAGGGTTTGTTAGCCTAGTTATTACAATGTTCTTAAAATAAAATCCTAACAAAATATAGTTAATAGTTGTTTTAAGTGTAGCCAGCTCTTTTGTTTTCAGGCAAATCTCATCCTGGGAAATTAAACTGTCCTTAATAAAAACCAGAGAGAGATTCAGGGCTATCCAAGGGCCACTGTGGGCAGAATTTTGTTCAAAAGAGGCTGCCATCCTTTTCATGCAGCTTTGATGGTGAAAACATATCATCTTCAACACCAACTATTTTAGGAAGAGTCGTCCCAATGTCTATTATGGGGACCTTTTGAGATGAGGATGGTACCAACGTTTAGGATGTTAGAAATGCTTTTCCATAGATATTTAGGTGTGTGTTAGTGTTATTTTCTTATTGGCCATACAGTAAATCCCCGCATATAAGAACCTACAAAAATAAGAACCTAGAGGCTGTTTTTTCTAAATTATGCACCTTGTAATTAAGAACCTATTTGAGTGTGATGAAATATAATAGGTTCTTATTCCAAGGGCAAACAAATAGAGTTTTCAATAGTCCTTATTTACTCCCAGATTTTTAAAGAGGCGGTAAAACCACAATCGGTATCAAAATTTTCAGTTTTGCATTTTCAGCATTTTATACACTTTAACGAAGGAGAACTTTAAAATCACTTTGACTTTTTAACATAATTATATATAGCAAAATCCAAAATGTTCAAAAATGAAATAAAAGCATTAGAATTCATAATTTTCAATTCCTGAGGACGTATGAGATCATCCCCAGATCCATCCACTGTCATAAGACAGCCAGTGCCCTCAAATGTCTTCCTGTAAATATCTTTCTAATATTGCATTAAGAACATTGCCAAAAGGAAAAAACAGGGTTGAATGCATCTCTTGATAATGAATCCTAAAGTTTTAAATAAGGGATCCTTCGAATAAGAACCTTCATACCCTGAAATTAATCCAAGTACCTTCCCAATAAGAACCTACTTCAGCCTGAACCTCAAAAAAGTAGGTTCTTATATGCGGGGATTTACTGTACTCAGAAAGAACTTGTAACTTGGCCAACAACTCAATCAGTCTGTGTTTATCACAAGACAGACCTTTATCAAGGAAAATATTCCACAAGGTTATTCAATTCATTTTATAGTCGGTAATTTCATAGAAGTTCATTTCGGAGGACCCAGCTCAGATCTTGGCCAATCAGTTATAGTACCAATTCATTTGGGACTGAATCTTATTGTCTTTTGGTTCGCTAAATTTTCTAAGCTGCATGGTTCTAAGAACCTTTAAGCTTCATAACGACACCAAAAATCTAGATTGAAAGGCTGAATCGATTACAAAAGAACTACCCGGACAAAAGTTGTCGAGACCTTTTAAGAAAAGATGATGTATTCTCTTTCCCTTAAAAAACTCTTTCCCTGCACCCCAGACTTATTGTTGAATGCATGTTTTCGAAGCACAAATGATAGAACTGCTAATCCAACATTGATTCAGGGGATTCAAATTTACAGGGACAACGTTAAATAGAAAATTGATAAATTGCTTTTGTCTTAACAATCTTGTCCGGGATTGTAGTTTAAAAGGGTAGCTAAATTTCTTAAGCTATTACTTCTGAGTTTGAGTACCTATCCTATCCTAGATGGGCTGTGTTGAAACTGTACACCCCTTTTATCTCCTGTTGTTAATATGTCAATTTTTAAAATTTGAACGCCCTAACCTTAGATTGGAGGACTGGGAAAGACTGCATTTGTGTCCCCAATTAGTAATCTAGCAACTGAGACATGACTTATTGGGACAAACGTGATCCCTGCTCAACTGCTATAAGTGCCACCTGCAAGATTCTTTCTTCCTGCATTTGTTAACTTTACCCAGTCCCTAAAAGATTCTGCTGTCCTGTCCTGCCGCAAAAATTCTCTTCAAGGGCCGGATTCTGGCCCGCGGACCTTAGATTGCCCACAGGGATGTAGAGCTAGGTGCCTCAGGGGGGGGGGCTGAGCCCCCTTGTTGATGCCAAAAATTGGCAAATTTCTACTTTTGCTATTGTTTTTCGAACATTTTGTGCAAGAGCCCTCCTTGTTATTTTGTTAGCACTACACCACTGGTTGCCCACCCCTGGATTATACTGATTGAAAAATTAAAAGGAATCACCGTCCTATTAAATAGCTGAAAAACAAACAAATAAAGATGGCGCTTTCCCAAGTGACTTCAGGTTGCTGTTCATCCGGGAGATGATATTATTTGATCCTTCTCCCAGTGGGTTGTTTTAATATATGATAGTTTACTTAAGATGTAAGCAATACTAACAAAACATTGGAGAACAGCTAGAATAAATGCACGCCTAAACGAATAGCTTGCAAGTTCGTCAATAGACTTCTCAAGCTCTCTCAAGTAAGTTCTTCTGACAACAGATCAGGTAAACAACTTTATGCTCAATTCACAATTTTGAATTCTAAGCTGAATCTAAAAATTTCCATTGAGAGTCACACTATAGTTAAGGGAAGTGTACAACTGTACTATAAACAAAATGATGGCAAAGATCAACTGAACTCGTTTGGATAGGCCAGATATTTTTCTTAGTCAAAGAAATTTTGTACCATAACCATCCTAGTTTCAAGTTGCAGCCTACGTCCAAATCGTGTATTTCTAGGGGAGAAAAATCCAACATTGTTTGAAAGGGGAGAAGGGATCTGCAAATGTACATGACACAAATGCTGCTGGCGTTCCAAGATTTTGGCAGGCATTGTAGTGATCTCCAACTGGCATCTCAATAGTACGTTTCATCGTTGATTTCGTTTCCAAAGAAAATCTGTGCGGTGGATGTCCTTGAAGGAAATTCCTAGAAATCGTTGTTTTAACAACGCTTTTGAATACGTAGAGAGGATAAGAACATCTTAAATGAAATTGTTTGCCAAAATATCTTGATCAATAAAGAGGATGGGTTAATTTGCTTGTTTTCCCATGTGCGCCGACGCAGGATGGAAAGTGGGGGGGGGGGGGCAAAGGAGATTTCAACAATTATATCAAACAATTTAAAAAAACTCTATTGTTTTACAAAAAAGTGGAGGGCGTGCCCCCAACCCCCTTCGTCGGAGGCCCTGTTACATTCAGATTATTAGAAAGCAAGCTTATCGTGCATATTCTTAAGACCAACGCTACAAACACATTCCATTCTCTATTGGCCATGTCCAACATTGAGGTCAATACCAATACAATATTTGGACGCATCTTGGTTTCTACGTTCATATATCATTGTTAGTATAACGCAGCACACAATATCAATTCGATAATTTCAAATAGGGAAATTTATGGAAACTTCTGTTCAGGAAAGTCTCTATGAATTTTTCACTTGGCAGATTTACGAAGAGTAGCTAGTTAGACACGTTATTAATATCTGCTTCCAAATCTAAAATATGCGGAACGCCCATAACTTCAGAAAACACGAATTCAAAAGATTGTTGAATGTGTTGTGAAGTAATGACTTGATAGCTTTAACGCAAAACTCATTCAACCGGTAGATAAAACTTTTATTGAAAGAGGGTATGTCGTGCAGTGTAAATAATTAAAAAAGTTGCAGAAATATTTTTCTGACAAATTAATTTGACTTACGTTTCTACGACAACCGAATTGGGCACCTTAACCCTTATAAAATATTTTTCTCTTTTTTTCGTTGTTTTTTCTCAACAGTTAATTGTTAAAGTCTAAATGATTAAGAGGATTAATCTTTGTGCTCATACTGTTTATTCTACTGCAACCCACAACGGTATTGTTTTTGCAATGTTTTGTTGATATTGAAAATGGTCGCTAGTGGTTATGTAGCACTGGAAGCAAGAATTAAAGGAATCTTTTTGAATCTGTATCTCATTCAACATCCGCGAATGTAATTAATATTCATTTGATATCAAGCAGATAAGTATTCATTAGAAAGCAAATATTTGCTTTTCAGCTCACTGTCAACAGAGAGGCAGTTAAGGGTATAAGACTGGTTGAATGTAGGAGAAAAGGACACAGAGAACTAAAAGGCAGATTTACCTACAGGCCTAGTCGACAAAGACGACAATCTTGCAGGCATGGCTAAAGCAGGGAAGTGGCTCCTTGCGCAAATGTGCACATTGATTTGTGCTACAGGCATTTATGCTGGTAAGATCAAATATAACACAGTAACAAATTCCTGGCTTTTACAGTATCTACGAAAGCTGTACTTTGGCCTTGAGATATCTGCGTCGATTACCAAATTTTTTGGAGGACATTATCTAGGCAGAGGCTTTCAATTAGCTCTAGCTTTACTGATAGAGAAAGTTTTTATATTCTGTTTTTGAAAAAAATTAGCTCAGAGGCAGGATGACGTAATTAAGAAATATTCCTGTTTTTGTTTCTGTTGATTTATAATAAGCTGTTTCTGTAAACAGGCCACCTTCTGCAAACTCTTCCCTGTGTTGACATTTTCAAGACTAATTTTGTGATATGATTAAGAGCAAATCTGTTGATATCCCACAAATATTAAACCAACTGAGTTTATGTTTCTCTCAAATGTAAACGGAGAAATCGCCGGGTGAGTTTTCTTTTGTTAGTACTTTTGTCTTGTTCGATGAAGTTGGAAAATCATATGTTGTCTTAGCTGTTCTAAAACTGTCATTTTACAAATCAAATCACTATTTTTTGTAACTTTCAACTTCTAATACAATTTGAGTCGTTTATGCTGGGTTATTAAAGGGATTAACTGGCTATGCCCTCTTGACTGGGTTTCTGCAATAAGAATAATGATAAATTTTAATGCCACTGGGATGGCTGCCCTCACCCCATATCTTTTCGCTTATCTCACCACTACGAAAGAAAGTGTCAGAATAGTTGCGACGTGAGACTTTCTTATAAATATATTTAACAAACTAGCAAGAATTAAACTAATTGAGATTTCTAATTTTAGGTTATGAGAATTTGATTTACTTTCTGTAGAGAATTTAGAATGAAAGTGAGCTAGTGAGTTAGGTCCTGATGCCTAAGTTCCTTTGAAGAAACTTGTATATTTACAGTATTGGTTTCTAGAAAATAAGCACTAGCTAGATTCTCGCTCAAGATAAAAAATCACCCTTGTTTATATTATCTCTGTTTATATTATCAAAAATCACCACTCGACTTTATATCGAATAACCTTCCTGTTTTGCAGTAACTTTTTTATTAGTAATCCACATTTTGCTGTAAAATTTTATTAATCCAATTTATTGGGATATGTCAGTGATGCATCTTTGGCTTACTCTTAATCGGCTGATAATAATTTTATTAGAATCTAGTATGTAATTTAATATATTATATTATAATTATATAATAATTCTATATCTCTGTTCTAGCTCCGACACTAAATGCTCATGACTTGATAATGGAAGTAAATATGAAGGAAATAGCAAAAAGAAATGCGAAGGCGATTTCTGCAGAAGACAAAATACTTCAGAAAAACCAGGCACTTGGTGTTGATCTTTTTGAAGGAGATATAAAAATTACAAAAGAAGAGATGAAGAAATACTATGGAGAAAATAGCGACAAAAGAAGTGCTACTATAGACAGCCGATCACTGTGGGGATCGCGAACAATCCCCTACGTTATTACACATTCAGGTATGTACAACTTACGTACAAGAAAAATCCTAAGATCAAGGGTTAATTTAAGGTGCAGTGACGACCAATTTGTGCAGTGATGAATTACAAATGTGCAGTGATGAATTGAAAAATGTGTAGTGATGAATTGAAAAATGTGTAGTGATGAATTTCTTCACTTAACTACTCCAAATACTACTGATTACACTACTGAGACAAATGAATACAAGCTATCATCGAGAATCAAATGAGATAATGGAATCAAACTCAACTAAAACCAACGTTAATAATAAAAATAATATACAGTTAATCACAAACGCACTTCATAATGCCTTTGAATTTGGAAATCCATATGCTAGTTATACGGCGTGGCAGAACTCAGACAACTTAGCATGAGTTTTCGCATCCCCTTTTGAAACTATATTTCAAGTAGAGGCATCAATGCTTGCTGTTAGGTTTCATTGGCCATTTTCTACTCTTTATGATAACCAAATAAATTATATCTTTATGTATCTCAGGCACGATGCCACTTGGGGCTAAAGCCCCCCACTTTTTCAGAGATAAAAATTTGTTGACCCTTCTTTTTTCTTATTTTTGAAAACAATGTATGAAATAAAAAGAAAATAAACTGTTTATATACTTTTTGATTTTCTTTTATCTTAATGCTAACTTGTTTAGGTATATTTCTATTACTTTTCTATTCTTTTCATTAATTCAGTAGATAACTTTCTAGTTTCTATATCATTGCAATGTCTACATTTTGGATGTGTAAACGTGGCCTACTGAAAATACTCGAGACAAAGAAGATGCATATTTCTGTTCAGGGAGTAAATTTCTCTCAATCAGTACAACAGCTTTTTGTTATTCACATCGATGTGCACTCTGAACCGAAGATCACCATTTCTATCTTTCCCCAACGTCTGTCACTAGAGTTTTAGCACGACTCCTCCCCTCCCAAATTTTTCCTAAAAATCAGTGATCGATGATTTTCTGAGAAGCGTCAAATTGTTCTATCTGCGCGTTATAGTAAATTGTTAAACTTTAGTATGGGAGATGCATTTTTAGCCGTTCTAGAAAGCCCAATTTCAAAAATGTTCTTTGTATTACTGTTGTGTATGCGCGCGCGATGCCTAAGATCCGCTGCGACCTAACGCTAGACCTAGAGAGCACACGAGACAAGACGCCATGTTTTCACTCCGACCCTGATCTAATCTCCTCTATCAACTCCAATCCGAGGCTAATATAAAATGGTTTATGCCTAATACATTACAATTACCATGTATTACCGTCCCTGTATTACCAATGTTATACCGTTGATTCATATTCAGAAAGTAGGCTTTCAAGACTCTCCTGAAAAACGAGCATTTATCCCTCGGACAGACTAACAAATCTTTATCTGCAACTTGATAGAATGCTTACATATCTGCAAACAAAGTAAACGTTTCTTTAGAATATCTCTTCTGTCAGTAAAAGTGTCTAAAAACTATGTTGCAAAGGATTTTTCTGGTAATATGTATACATAATCAGTATTAGCTGTAGTTAGGCTGAATTACACTGAAAGTGTCCCTAAAAATAATGTTAAACGTTTTTGTTCTGCCCAGAAGAAGTCCAGTCAAAACTTAGCCACACCCCTAGCCACACCCTAGTTGGCCCCGAAAATCGGCTATTTACGCTGTTTTTGTGCAGTGATGAAAATTCCTTAAATTAATGCCTGCCTAAGATAGTGATTCACACCACTAGATGCACGTATTATCATTCAAGGGAATGAAAGAAGGGGTATTTTCAAGGTAGGTCAAAGACAATTTTTGAGACGGAACGAGGTGGTTTTCTGATTGTCAGGAGGAACTCAAGCAACCGCTGCCTAGATATTGCTAAACGTTCTTCGAAATGTTGGTTTAAAAGCTTCTTAACTCAAAAGACTATTACACCTTGGTTTCCTTTTAAGACCGGCCCATAAAGCTGTTTGCTTTGTACGAAATTGTGCTACTCCTACTGAAAAATACCCTGGGTTCCAGAGTCTCTATTATTTAGTCTCAAAAAAATTCATTTGAATGATATTCTTTGCCACCACAGTGGTCTATTATACTTTATCACCGGTTTCTTAAAGGCTCTGGTACTGAAAAAGCATAACTGTTTCAAATGCAGTAACTACAGATTTTGCAGATTAATTTTTAAGAAGGTCATTATTTTTACTTTAACAGGAGAAGCAAGACTTAAGATAAAAGCAGCTCTTGATGTCATCATGTCCAAAGTTCCCTGTCTCAAATTCAGGGAGAAAACCTATACAGACAGCCACTATATGGAATTCACAACAGGCATTGGGTGAGTTGCTCCAGAAAACAGTGATATTTGAAATTTGTTAATACAAATTTGTATATCATGAGTAATAAGAATTTTATCATCAGTTATACATGGTTAAGAGAAAGCAATGGTAGATACCATGGAAGTGGTTAGATATCAAGCTCACTTATGCAAAGTGAACCGAATTTGTTCTTGCGGTCATTTTGAATGGTAGAAAGGCTCTGTAATATGTGATGTTTCTTATTCTGTTGGAGTATTGGATTATATCTTCAAAGTATTTTTCAATAATCTCCTTTGTTCTGATATCAGTATTTTTTGTCAAAATACTCATTGAAGAAGCTCATGTTAAATGCTAACTGCTTCTATACTGTTAAGATAATTCACCTCTTAACATCCCCCCCTCTCCAGCTCCCAAATATTCAATTGTCACATCTCCGTAGCCAACTTTTGTCCATAATTAAATTCTTTGGTAGGAAAAGAAGGTAAACCAGTTCAATGTTTGCGTTGTCGGCTACATCTTTTAATGATTTCTGTCTATCTTTGTAGATGCTGGTCCTATATCGGGCGTCGTCACTTTTCTCCAAACACGGCCGTGTCGCTCCCATCTGGTTGCCTTTCCCAAACAGTAATAATACACGAAGTCATGCACGCCCTTGGTTAGTTGAAAACGCGATCTTTATAATGCTTTCTCAACCTTACGTTACTGTTGAAAGCTGTGTGCTAAACCAGTGCCATCGGAACTACCTTCATGTTGGGGGAAGGGGGTGGGGCTGAACGAAGAGAAATGGGTCTGTTGCCCCTTAATATTGCTTGTTGATCAAAAATAGTTTGGCAACTATTGGCGGGTTGCCGTCCCATTTTAGACATCTGCTTCCGATGGTCCTGCAAACATATGGCTACAGAAATTTTTCAACCGCCAGGATCCGTGATATTCAAATCTGAGTGATTAAACAAAATAGCAACCTTGCCTTTCCGCTTCATCAAAAAATCAGCCCGTTTTTTGGTAGAAGATTTCTTTTTGGGAAGTTGAAATGGTTTTGGGCAAGCCGTTCATCTATGCTGTTTTCTATCAATCCATTAATAATTTTTGGGTATATAGGCTATTTGATGCTTTGTCTTTGATGTTTTAGAATTTTAATGAACGGGCTTCTTACTGTGTATAACTCTGTTTTTATGTGGCTATGAAATGTGATTCACTCCAGTTTTTCATTTTTTCTACCTTGTATTTTCATATGCCTTGTATCATATATAATTATATATAATACTTTTTCTGTTATGAGTTTTAATTAGATTAACTGTCTAGCATCAACTCTCTTTTTCAGGATTCTTCCACGAGCAGTCAAGACCTGATCGTGACAGCTACGTCACTATTTTCTACGAGAATATAAACACAGGTCTCTTTCTCACTGTCTCTTACTCCTGGAACCTAGCCTGCGTGCAGACTCTGTTGCGCAGACTACTGGAACCTGATTGCAATAAACATTAACTGTAAGGAAAGCTAGGCTGGGAAATCACGCAAAAACCTCGAGGTTAAGGAAACCTGTTTAAAGAACACGCACAAACTTTACAAACAATTTCCCTTTATTTTGCTTCATTTCATTTACGAACCTTCGTCAGACAATATTTCAAAGTGTGTTGTAGCAACCATCTTTTTGTTTTGATTGATTAGCGTACGAGGGTTTTTTTCATTAGACTTTGTCACAAGGTGTCACCAACCGAACAGCCAAAGCTCTTGAACAGTGTGAATTTTTTTGCAGGTCATCTTGATAACTTCAAAAGAATGACTTACCAGCAAAGTATTACCCAGGATACACCGTACGATTACAAATCTATTATGCATTATACACAGACGACCTTCACAAGAGATGGCCAAGATACCATGAGAGCCAAATTTGATCCAGCAATGCCGCTTGGCAACACGGAGATGAGCGATCTTGATATTCTTGAGCTCAATAAACTGTACCAATGCCATGGTGAGTCATTAGCTTGCGTTTAACAATAGGGATCAGTAAAGAATGGTCAAAGTGCACATAGGTGTAATTGTTTCTAAACGTTTAGGGCGGCTTAGTATAGATTATACAATAATGGAACCCAGAGAACCACGCACCAGTCTAAAACTGGGTGGGCTGAGAAGGGTGTGACCGAAGAATTTTCGAGCCGAAGAATCGTCATAAAACGCCCCTTGCATAAAATACTTGCTTCTTTCTACTTATTAAAGTATTATTCAAAAATTTATATCCTTATCAGTCAAAATCTAAAGATATAAAACAACGTAGGCAGAGAAAGAGTGGATACTGCAGTTCAGCTCACCAATACCCGAAAGTGTTCTATGTATGAAAATATGATCCACCTTATTAGTGTCACCAGGCGGTATCTAATACTCCTAGAGTTATAATTGAAATTAAGGGACTTCTGAACCAATGGGCCTGGAGAGAAATGCTCCACCATTTACAAATGTTTTGCTACATTTTTAAAAAAGTATCCGTTCCTTTTTTATAAAAATTTTTCTGTTGCATACCACTTAGATTCCAAATGGTGCCCCTTCTTCGCTGTGTCCCCCTTTCAACATGTTCTTGATCATTTTTTGTGGGGAATCGATAATGCTATCCTTTATACCAAAGCCACATATATTCGAGCACACAAATAAAAGATTGGAAAGAAGAAGCGAAGGAGCGACCGGCAAAAAGTTTTTGCTTAAAATAAGAAATAATTGACGTGAGAGAAGAAAGGTCAGAGGCCAGAAGTCAAAGAACAAAGCAATGCCTGCCACCAAAACAATTTTTTCTCATTTCAATCTCTATTTCGTCTTTTCCAAATTTTTGGCCACAGAGGTAATCCAAACCTTAAATTTAAGTTGGCAGACAAAATCATCTGTGGAATGGGGGGGGGATGCTCTTGTCAACCACACCTCCACAGCTCTCCCCCTTGTTATTAACCGTATTGTAGGAATGAATGTTGCTGTTGAGGTTTGTTGCAAAAAATTCTTAATTGAAAGCATATTCTTGTAAAAATCGACATACGGTTCAATTGACAGTAAGCTCAAGTGCGAAATGGAGTGAATGGACATCATGGACGCCGTGCATGAATTACGGATCGTCCTGTGTAAAGCTCAGGCAACGGTTTTGTATGTCAGAAAACAGAGCCGATTGCCCTGGGGCTGATTCTTATGGAGTGATTGAGGAAACGCAACCATGTACATCTTGTCAAGGTCAGTCCAAAAATATTGTCTCTATCATTTAAGAACTCTGCTGCCATAAGAATACTCTTGAAAGAAATCTAATGGAAGCTAGTAAACTTTTTGTGTTATTTTTTTGTTCATCTACTGCCGTCAATAAAGAAGGTTTACATTGGTCTCTGAAGGTAACTTGTCTGTGTCTATGTCATAAACTGATATATATAGACTTCATAATTTATGTCTTTATATGTGAGTTACAGAGAACATATTGATAAAAGACAGAATTCACGCGATTTTTCATTAATTTATATTTAAGAAACAATCGACAATAGTGGCGTATTGCAGCGAAAAAACAGTTTTGTTTAGCGTCGCTTTCCAAATACCTGTATATAAGTGTATATAAGTCTTTGTTTTATAGAGGCAATGAACGGACACTGGAATAAGTGGGGGTCTTGGGGCAGTTGCTCTAAGACATGCAACGAAGGAGTCAGGACTCGACATAGAAAATGTGATAATCCAGCCCCTTCAAATGGTGGATCACAGTGCCCCGGCTCAAGTACACACACAGTCATTTGCCGAATCAAGAGGTGTAACCAACGTAAGCTCATTTAAACACATTGACTACAGGGTTGTTGCTAGTGACAAACCTTTAAGGTACTAATGTTCACATGAACTACACTATTCTTTTTAACTGCCGATAAAGGATTTCAAACCGAAAGATATGAAGATTGCCCACATCTAAAAGCGCTTTTGGGGCATCTATCCCCAAGGATTGAAGGTGAATTAAAGACGGTCTCAAGGCTCTATCGAGAAAATTTTAGGATTAGTTCAAGTATGAAGGTTTTAATAAGTTAATAGAGTTGTCAAGTGATGATGTCACAAAAATCTATATTTAGAATTTTTGAAATATTTTCCCATAACCTGAAAGAGCATCACAAAAAACCTCTAAATCTGCAAAATCAGTTGAAGGTATTACGATTTGGCCGAAATATGTCCAGATAAGCGCAAGCTCTGGCCCCATCAAACCTCTGTATTTTGTTCTCAGTTCATAACTTTATGAACTAAGCCAAAATAAAAGTAATCCGTTAGCAAACTTCAAATCTTCTATTGGCCATAGCTCGCCCAATTTTTGACAAATTTAGCTGATTTTTGCACACATGGGAGTATTTTATGGTGTTCTTTAATGTTATGTGGTCAAAATTCGAAAATTTTAAAAATGTTTTTTTGTGACGTCACACTTGAGAACTGTATTCCATTGAGATTTTGTACTAAAATTTTTACTACTGAATTATTGACAAATTATGAAGTTGAACATTGATTCCAATCACAGAAGTTCAAGCTGGTAAAGGCAACCGTCATATAATTTTGCAATAGCAGATTTCGAACTTGGCAGATAAGTTACCAGCAGTCTGAATCTAGTGTGGTCTGTCAAACAGAGATTGAACGCTGTTACTTCTTTTAAGTATGATTGTATTAAGCATGAATTGAAAGCTTCTTTTTAGAGACTATTGGTTGAATATCATCGAATCATAGTGTTTATTTGACATCTAGATTATTATGACACGAGCTTTGAAGACGGCTGGGGGATGTGGCAGCAGTCGCAAGCTGATGATGGCCTCAACTGGATAAGAGCATACGGGCCAACGCCAACTTCAAACACAGGACCAGAAGGCGATCATACATCTCATTACGGTTTGTTATGTTAATAAGCCTTCTACTGTATTGAAAAAGTAAATATGCAGACATCTACGGTTCGACATCTTTCAACTGAGGAACACGAGTTTCGAAAGTTGCATCTGAGGCAAAGGGGTTTTGAAACTTTTTACTGAGGCACACGAGATTTGGAGCTTTCAACTAAGGCACACCAATTTTTAAAATGCCTCAACCCACAGCTTTTATATGGGTTTTAAGGATCCTTTCATCACGAGAAAGGACGAATTTCTATTTTGTATGATACACTCAATAAATCATGACATTGAGTTTGTCTCATCTTTATCAACGAGAATTACCAGGTTTCTTTCTTGTTTGATAGTGCAAGCATCTCTTCCTTAATGATAGTCTATGTTGATCATAAAGCCGTGCATGAATTACGGATCGTCCTGTGTGAGCACAATTATCAACCATGAATAAAATCTAAACCATGAACCCAGTCAGATTTTATTCTGGATCCACCCCCGTGAAGTCTTACAAAGACCAAATTCCAGTGATTCGGTGGGAAAAAACTATACACATGTGGTCATTTCTCACCATATTTTGCTTGGATTTTGCATTTTAAGAGTTTTTCACGCTGTTCCTTTAGATTGCATGGTCAAAATCAAGTGTATATAGATTTCTGATGACGTCACACTTTGGTACTCCACTAGCACATATTTTTGGCTTAGTTACAGCTGCCTGCATCTTCAAAAACCAAATCAAAGTTGCCATTTTTACTGTGACGTAGTGAGAGAAATGAGCAGGTGCTCAACCTAAATGTCCAATTAGTGTTTGAAAATATTATGTCACTCGCTGTGTTCTGAAGGTGCTGAGGCAACTCGTCCAAAAAATTTTAAATACAGAACGTTTTGATATTTGAACTAACAGCACTTGCTAAGTTGAATGTTTATACTTCCTAGTCTAGATTTGCAAATTGATACTGAGCCGGTATAGAAGAATAGAGTTAAGATTAACTTCACCTCCAGTTGACGGAAAGTACCGTTCAGAGCTGTTCCCCAAGATCCATCCTTAGGCCCCATTTTGTTCATCATACATGTACTAATACCTAGAAAGCAACTTAGAACCGTCCTGTACTGTTCTATACACCAAAAGCGTTTATAGTTCTGTCTATGCTGCATCGAGCACTTTGTGACAGACGGGTAAACAGTAGTTTGCATTTCATGTATAAAAAGGTTTTCATCTTAGTCAATAGAGCTGAAATCTGTGGCTACACATATAGAACTGCAAGGTATTTGAAGATTAGAATGCTGCTCACAATCGCGAGTGAAATAACATCCATCAAAATGAGTTTCTTGCCCATCAGAAAGTAAACAAGAATAGTCACTCAGAGTGATGATAACAGGAATTTCAATTTCAAAGCTTATGTTGAATGATTGATCTCGTTGTTCATTACCTAGTTCCCAGATCTGTGTACATAGAGAAAACTCATTAAGTCACAGTTAAACTACTGTTAAGTGGCTTGAACGCTCCAAGACGAGAAAGCACACGCAGAGAGTTTTGATTACGATATTGAGAAATCCCTTCAGTTTGAGGGAAACAGATTACTCGGGCCTATTCATCAACTCTGCAGCTGAAGATATAGTATTGCTGGGATTATATGAAACAACAATGAACAAATATCCAAGGTCTATGAAGACAGTATTTCAATTTTCAAGACATTTATAAAAATGCTATAGTCAATGATTGGAGAGGCAAAGTCACTGATACAACTAAATTGTGTATTCAAGCTTCGAGGAGACACTTCCCACAGTTTTTAATAAAATCTGCTCTTCGTAACTTCCAAAAAAATAATTTGCAACTGTGGGTTTAGCAGTGCTTTTTTCTATCTTTTGCAACAATCTTCTATTATCTATATGCATTCTCTGTAATTTACCAACTTTTATGTATTGATAACGGAATTTATACTTCTTAGGAACTATATCTGCGCCAGGAGCTACTTCTATGTTATAGGTTGCTACACTTGACCTATATTATAGGCTATTATTTCGTGATATTGTAGGCTATTATTTTTTGATTTTATAGGTTATTATTTCTTAGTATTATAGGCTATTACTTCGTGATATTATAGACTGTTATTTCTTGACATTGTAGGCTATTATTTCTTAATATTATAGGCAATTACTTCGTGATATTATAGGCTATTACTTCGTGATATTATAGGCTACTTCTTTGTAATATTATAGGCTATTATTTCTTAATATTATAGGCTATTACTTCGTGATATTATAGGCTATTACTTCGTGATATTATAGGCTATTATTTCTTAATATTATAGGCTATTACTTCGTGATATTATAGGCTATTATTTCTTGATATTATAGGCTATTATTTCTTGATATTATAGGCTATTATTTCTTGATATTATAGGCAATTACTTTGTGATATTATAGGCTATTACTTCGTGATATTATAGGCTACTTCTTTGTAATATTATAGGCTATTATTTCTTAATATTATAGGCTATTACTTCGTGATATTATAGGCTATTACTTCGTGATATTATAGGCTATTATTTCTTAATATTATAGGCTATTACTTCGTGATATTATAGGCTATTATTTCTTGATATTATAGGCTATTATTTCTTAATATTATAGGCAATTACTTCGTGATATTATAGGCTATTACTTCGTGATATTATAGGCTACTTCTTTGTAATATTATAGGCTATTATTTCTTAATATTATAGGCTATTACTTCGTGATATTATAGGCTATTACTTCGTGATATTATAGGCTATTATTTCTTAATATTATAGGCTATTACTTCGTGATATTATAGGCAATTACTTCGTGATATTATAGGCTATTATTTCTTGATATTATAGGCTATTACTTCGTGATATTATAGGCTATCACTTTGTGATATTATAGACTATTATTTCTTGATATTATAGGCTATTACTTTGTGATATTATAGGCTATCACTTTGTGATATTATAGGCTATTATTTCTTGATATTATAGGCTATTACTTCGTGATATTATAGGCTATTATTTCTTGATATTATAGGCTATTACTTCGTGATATTATAGGCTATCACTTTGTGATATTATAGGCTATTATTTCTTGATATTATAGGCTATTACTTTGTGATATTATAGGCTATTACTTCGTGATATTATAGGCTATTATTTCTTGATATTATAGGCTATTATTTCTTGATATTATAGGCTATTATTTCTTTGCTACAGGTTATTATGCTTATGTCGAGGCTGGATCTATTGACCATGGTAAGAGGGCTATTCTCAAGAGCCCTGAGTTTCATGCCAACTCTGGCGACAAATGCTTGTCTTTTTATTATAATATGAATGGAAAAAAGATGGGTACACTTAAAGTGATAATTCGCTACAAGTCTGGATCATCCATTGAGGGGTGGCAGAAATCTGGTCACCAAGGGAACCACTGGAATCCTGCAGCCGTTAATCTTCCGGCTAGCACAGAACCGTATACGGTATGATTTTTACATGATGTAGATTTCACGGAATTATGCGGGACTGTTTCCTTTTTGTAATTTTATTTTCTAATTTTTTGTTTGTCTTTTTTGTGCTGTTTAGTTTTTTTGTTGTTGTTTGTTCTTTTCATTATCTTCCTCAAAGGTTTTTTTTCTTTCCCTTCATGAACTCATTTTCATCTTCGTTATTACCTAGATAATTTTTCATAAGACTCCTTTTAATAAACGTGTCGTTAAAAATACAATTTTACACCTCGCTTTTATTGAGCATTGTACAATTGTTGCCTTGAATAATGATCATAATCAGTATGCTTTTACTTGATAAAAGTTTTATTTCAGTAAAACAGGGATGCGAACTAATTTGGCACAACTATTCACAAGAAAAACAAGACTGGAATGCATTTTCAGCTATTCTATATTTCTCTGAACTTCTAATTTTTGTGTGTGTTGTTTTTCACCTTCCTACTAGTTTCTTTAAGCACCCTTTCTTTCTTTTTCATGAAGGGGACCTGATCTTTGTAGCAACCAGTGTGAATTATTCATAAAAATTCATATTTGTAAAATGATAAGGAGCATTTTATGCCATTGATTCATATTTTGTAATCGGACATTCAATTAATTGTTAACATTATCATCATAATCACCATGAAACATATATTAGCCTATTCAAGCAGTTAATAATTTCAATATCTTTTCAATCAGCATCGCCACATTTTTTAAACCGAATCTTTCAATTTTTATAGATCGAGATCGAAGGTAAAATTGGTTTCTCCCCTTACTCAGACATAGCAATTGACGATGTTTATGTTGATGGTGGAAAGTGCGTTGCTGGATTAGAAAGTAAGTATTCCTCTGCAGTGGTCAAAGAATAAACTCACATTTGAAGACGACAATAGTATTGATTTTTTTTGAAAGCACTGATTTGTTGAAACTTAGTCAGACCTTGTCTATTCTTTATAAATCAGCTTGCAAGGATACGGACTCTAACTGCCAAAACTGGGCCAAAAGTGGTGAGTGCCACAAGAATCCCTCATGGATGCTACGAAGTTGCTGCAGCTCCTGCTCTGGAAGTAAGTAGCTACCTTGCCTAAACTAACTGGAACATTCCAATCTAAATGCATACTGTAAACAAATGCAAGTCTGAGACTTTTTTTTCAATATTCCAATTTTACTTCTGAAAATTTCACCCTCTCCTCCTGTACAATATCTTCTGCACACAAGATTTTTCAAAACATCACCGTCAGTGGCAAAATGTAAATATTTATCAACATTGCAATGGAGGGATAGGGGTTTTTGGCAAAAATTCTTTAAATTTCTCCAGTGCTCCAGCAATTTTGGAAGGGATGGAGGTTTCATGGGGAGTTAGAAAACGATAGGACCATGGGCATCATGGAAGAGCACAGAAGGGAGTATGTGCACAGCATTATCCTGCTGGAACCTTTATTAGAAAAGTTCTCAAAATTTCCACACATTAATAAAACATGCATTTTTAAAAATTTTCTGTAAGAGTTTTAAATGCATTTTTCTTTACATGAACATTTGGTAGGTTTTCCACGCCCTTTAAGAAAAGCTTTGCTGTAGTGCATAAATATATGGCTTGTCTTGTTGTATGTTTTTCTATTTGCAAGACTTTCATTGGATAGAATAGGAAATATTTACGTCATTTTGTTATATTTGTAGGTATGGGGTCATGTACAGCGGATACATATGGAGCTACACAATGTGCGTCGTTTGTCAAGAACTATGGATGCACACACAACGGAGAGTGGATGTGGGCAAACTGTTGCAAATCTTGCAAAGGTTTTTACACATTTTTTTCATCATATCAATATTCAAAGACAATCTGCAGCAAATTGAACTGCAAGCGGCTTTTGTACAAAGCTTTTTGAATAGTCTTGATAACCTAAAAATTTTCAAATGCCTCAAAGGCACAAAACTTGTATCAAATTTTGGTATCATAGCTCAAAGTTATATTTCTGGGGGGTCTTTTTAGATAAAAGGACACATTTTTACGTCAGAAATGCTGTTGTTAAATTGTCTGTTGATTTGTCATTAGGAGAACGTTCACTTCTAGCAGGTTCTTATTAACTGAATGCGATTTGCATTAAGGTTATTAATCTGATTTAGATTGCCTGGATTCTATGGGGGAATGTGCATACTGGGCATCGATTGGTGAATGTGACAACAACAAATCGTGGATGCAAGAAAACTGCAAGCTAAGTTGCAAAGTCTGCAAGCCATAAATCTGGTGGTGAGCATTACCACTTTTTATGATATGTAAGAGATTTGACTATAATACATTCTGATGAAACATATCATTCTTAAAGAATTACTTGGTCTGATCTCAGGAGTCCAAGTTTATTTTCTTACTGGGACGGCATTTCTATCTACGAACTACAAGAAAGTCTTTTCCAACGGTGAATTACATTTTAAACAGAATAGCAAGATGGGAACATGATAATATTTCTCGTTCACTAGGGGGTAGCAAAGGTTTCAATTAAAGAGCCTTTAAAGTTTAGAAGGCAATGTGAAATTGAACTCGATCGGGAGCCCTTGGTTATCGGAATAAGGTGCCATAAACTGCGTTACGCCCCATTCGAAACCTGCTTTCGAATGAACAATAAGAAAACAGTTGCTTCCTTACGAGCAATGCAATCTGGAATCTGTTAACTGAAGAATATTTTGGACATGGATTAGTCGCATGGTCATGGAAGTGGGTTGTTTGATGTAATATGCACTGAAGCAAATCATTTATCAGGGACTGTTTCATAAGTTTCAAAGTATGTGTCGAGATTTCCAATTTTCACAATGATGAAAAAGTCGTAGCCTTTTTGGCAGCAGACTGTTGAGAAGATGCGCAAAAATTATCAGTAAAACAATAACAAGAAATAAAAATTCCCCATAGTTTGACACTAACAAGGGGGATAATGTCCCCAGATCCCCTTAGCATTGCTCTCCTTAATTCATAGCCACCAGTTACGCTTTAATACTTCTCTTTCTTTGGACAGGAAGATTTTGCAAATGCTCCCATTCCTAAATTGATCAATTTCTGAAGCAATCTCTGTAGAATGGTCACCATTTTGTTGGTAACACTGAAACCAAGACGATAGTTATTATCAAGTACTTCTTATACAAGTACATACTAGTTGAAAACATTGAAACAGAGAGGAAAGAATTTAACAATGTTATCAATGCAGAAAGCTGTAGCAACTTCCAATAACAATGACGTACAAAGAACATAAATTACTAACTAATATCAATTCGTATTTCTGCATAACACATTAAAAATTACAAACCCCAAGGACAAAGCTTTTAAGCAGAGTCTTATTTCTTGAAACTACTGTTGTCCAACCCGCTCCCTATGCTATTTATGCTAAGTGTTGTTCCATACAACATCGTGTCCCTGCAATAGAGGGTAATAAAGTAACTATGAGTAATGCCTTTCGTGGTGTATATCCTTAACTTTATGCCTCTAAAAAGTGATCAGAATTTACAATACCAATTGGGGTCATACAGGAAAGCTCAAGCACTTCCAAATTTGCTAGCTTTACTAGGGCAGCATTTTGTTATCTTTTTAGTTAAATATGCAAGGCAAGCTTTTTTGCTTTCCATCTTAGATTTGGAGGTATTGTCAATAATTAAGACAATATGTTCTAATAAGGACAGCCTATTAAATTAATGTCAATACCAAAAGACTCTTCAATATCACATCTGTCATGAAAGTTTTACTAGATGCAATACAGTAAGACGACAAAGTTGTTTTTCTTTGCAGGGATACCAATGGAACTGGGGGACTTTGTTGTAAATATGGCAAAAGACGATGATAATCAAAATAATTATATTTATTGCTTTCAAATGCTGCAGACATATAATCTGAACATACTAATTATCTCTTAATAAGGCTTTTATTTTATGGCTATTTAACTATTCTTTCATGATTATTTAACTATTCTTAAATTGCATAATAATGTTTGGGTATATAAATGGGTGAGAGATATCGCTTTTTTTAATTTCTGATACAATCTGTATGCTTTTGTAATAGGGGTTTTCACCAAATGAATGTATCCACCCTATCGTTTTCGTCGAGACTAAATGGTCCTTCCATCAATGAGAAATTAAACAAATAGACACAATGATAATGTTCAAACGTCTATCTTCAGATCAAACGATCTTTCCGCAAATTAGGTTCTATAAATATAATGTTTCTCTACGGTTGTCCCGTAACGTCGATTCGTTCTCTTAATCTCAGGCACAGTCTTTCTCAAGCACTGTCCTCTCAAACATATAAAATAATCCACAATAATCCACAATAATCGTCACGCGCGATACCATAAATTACAATACCTATCCTATAAATCCATAGTTTATGCCGACAAGATCTTTTACAAGCATCTTGCCACATAAGTGAAACGTCGAGAACCTAAATATACAAAATATCAAAACTTAACCTAATCGCTCTTAACCGTAATTCCATCTCCAACTTCAACTCCAACTCCAACTAACTCTAAATGTAACACGCCCCAAAATATAACTAAACAAGGACTAATTGTAATGCTACATAGCTACGTAAATTTACATAATAATAGTGAATACAAATATATTACTCCCAAGATTAATTACATAAACTGAATAATGATGTAAAAAATCCCAAATGAAATAATTAATGAATCTAAAGGTGCAATTAGATAACAAAAGCAATTATAAACAATCGAAGTTACAGGTTACAGGATGCAAAAGAAACGAAATCCAAACTAGCACTATTACACTTTATTAACGCCACAACTGAGTTTATATTTTACGACGAGCTTTTACCTCAACATAATCTGCTATTTGATATTACAATTTTTTAAGACTTCAACTTTTGGTATAATACAAAATCAATTCATCAAGCTACATTACCCCATAGTTTTGCTTGCGTTCATTGTTAAGCAAAAATCTCCCCCCCCCCACCCTCTTTGGATAATCCTTGAATAACATGTACAAAATGAAAAGGCTACGGTAGCATAACTGCTCTATTGTCTCCAGTCGAAGAAGTCGGTAAAATTGTAAGTAAGGAACACCGCAATGTGCTGAGAAGAAACAACACCGACCACAAATAAATTAAAGATACCTAACCATTCGCCCCAATTTACGAAGCTTCATCAGAATAAAAGTTAACGAATCGCATTAATGTCATAGTTAATTACAAAAATGATATTACTCGTTCTGAAATACAGCACTCAACATATTTTTACGTTTCTACAAAGAACCGTGCATGCTATTGCATTTATTTTGCATAGGGAAGGGATCATGCATGAACTGACAGCGTCACACCCACAGGGATGATAGGCTGCCATCATCAACAAATCCATGCTAATTTTCTGCGAACTGCATCAGAGGGTATTTGTCTAAAAGGTCTCTTGCATAAGGAGGTAACTTACTTTTCTGTTAATTGTTTACAAACGCGTTGAGTTCTCCTACATCATAATTTTCAGGCTAATGGATATTTGAATTAGCTCTGTCGTTTTAATAGATGAAGAAATGTCCACCTGATACACAGAAAGGAAACCAATACTCCTCTCTCAAGCACGAAATAGGCTTTAAACAAGTCTACCCTGATATTTAAATCAAACACCTTTCTGTTTATCTAAACCTATCTTTCAGCAATACCACAATGACTTGTAAAACATATCATTAATACAAAAAGTTGAGAAAATTCCCAGAATCTAGGAGTAAACATTTCTCTTTTCTTGACAGTGAAAATATTCTGATTTCCTAGTAAGTTAAAATCAAAAGATATTTTCATTTAGAGACATCTTTCAGGTAGGGGAAAACAGTATGTTTCAGAAAACGATTATTTCAAAGAAGGATTATTTCAAAAGTTTGATAAGGGGAGTGCATTAAAGGCATTTATGCTTGCAGTTCTGATTCTTTCAATCCTTCGTCTGCTACAAAAAGTATTTTGTTACCAGCAGTGGCGTTCCTTGACCTCCCTGACTAGGAGGGGGCTGTAAACGGTCATGAAAAATAGAATTTACCAATGAAGATGTGGGAAGACAGAATTTTATTTCTGCTCTAACAAATGATTAATTTACTGATCAACTGAAGATTCTACCGACTTACTCATGAAAAACAAAGAGATTACTCAGGAAAAACAAAGGGATTACCCTTCCCCCCAAATACGCTAAAACATTGATGCCAAACCTGCATGGCAAACTCTGTATTGACTTTAGACTATTCTGTCCAAGCATCTACAAAGTCTGTATCAAAGTTATGTCAATAGGTGCGAGCAGAATTGTTAAATTTTCATAGGACACGTTCTTTAGACAAGATACGTTTAGTATTTTTTCTAACAACGGTTGGTCCTGAAAAAGACACCCTTTCTCGTCGCTTGAAACTTCCATCACCACACGCTCAGGAACTTCCTAAGCTGTATCAGCTTTCTGTCTCATTGGAACAACAGCAGTTGGTTTTGAATCCATCTTTAACCGTCTTTTGATGCATATATCCGCAATAGGCTCAAAAATAGGCCGTAACCAGAACAGTTTTGTTGCTATAGTAATTACATGTTTGTTCACATTTGCTTGAAAGATACGCATTGCCAAGAAGGTGCCACAAATTGGTAAGATTGAGACTATAAGGGAGCATATCAGAACTTGCATGCTAAGAACGGTCTTTCTGTATCGGCTTAACGTTGGGTATGAAAGACTGATGTTTACTTGGCGATGTTTTGTAAGAATTTTTAATTTCCATATGATAAACACTGATGATGAAAGGCAGAGGACTGCACTGGCAACACAAGAGACAGTGATAGCCTTGGTAACAGGATCAGGTAAAAACAATCGGAGGACAGACAAAGACAGACTCAGTATCAAGATTAGGCCAGGTTTTACGTAAGTGGCTGCAAAGTAGCTATTGCGTCTTGAAACGAAGTATTTTTTCTTAATTATTCTGATAATGACCAAGCACCTATCAACAGCAATCAAAGCTACCATAGAAAAAGTGAATAGAATGTAAAATAAATACGACACCAGGAGATAATAGAACATTACACACGAACTGCGTTTTTGATAGGCGTCGAAGGCCATGCCTGGATGAATTGCCACACCGGCAAAAATGTTACACAACACCACTGACAACATATAGACTGAAAAGGACGTTTTGCCATCATTACATCCGCGTAAATTGAGCAGGTAAATTCCATTTAGGACAATCGTTAGCACACTGCACAACAACCAGATAAATATCTCGGTTAGGCCGTAGGATATTGAAAATTTCCCGCGCAGTAACAAGCATGATGAGTCAGCGGTCGAGTTAGATGTTGTTGTGTTGTAATGTGCACCTGGCTTCGTTGTATTGGTTATTAGTTGCCATGCAACAGTTGAGTTTACCAGCCATGACATTGCTTGTGCTCTTACCTAAAAGAAAGCATAATAAAACCAGTTAATTTATTCTTCTTTATCCTCAAGAAGATTTCATGACAGTAGAAAGCTTTGCTTAGTCCTGTTATTTACGTTAAAGATATTTATACAAAAGCTTCTATGATTTTAGCATTTATATCAAACCATTTACTTTCGTAAAGAGATCGAATAATTTCGAAAAATCTTCAGCGCACAGCATCGACCGGTCAAAAGATTAACGATTTACTTTGACATAGTTGAACGGTAAGATAACTTCATAACAAACCTTGTAGTTCATTGTGCATGCATAAGAGTAACGACTTAGATATACAAAAGTGAAGTAGGCATGCTAATATCTTATTTGGTCTGCCCTTATCGTCAGCATTCATAATTAACTACGAAAATGACTTGCATAAAGAATTGTATTATATTCCGTTTTAGAATGCAGCCCTTTTCAGTAAATGAAAAAAAACATTGCAATGTATCAAGCAAACATATATTCTGCGGCCCTGTCTGCTACAGAAGAACCTAACGATTTTAGAACCTTCTGGCAGAAATTTCCTTTTTTAAAACTCCAAAATATAAGAACCTGTTTAGCCAAACAATTTCCAACGGGTTATTATATTTGGAGTCGAGCCATTTAATTTATATACTTTTTAACGGAAAACCAAAAAGGTGACAGAAAATTTAATTGTTAAAATGAAACTAAAAATGTAGAATGTATTTTAAATTTGAACCGTTATAATGAAACATTACTGCTACTGTTTTTAGAATGTATCATTGTTGGTGGACTTTTGACAGCATTGGCTGACTAACAAATATTTAGAATGAAGAACAGACCAGATGATAAACAACAATATCTACTATGTCAAAATTAAGAACCTAATTATGAACCTATTCAGCCTAAACTGTTGTTATAGTGCTAGTTTGGATTTCCTTTGTTTTACAACTTGTAACCTTATTTATTTAACACCTTTTGCACATTCTATTGTTTATAATTCCTTTTGTTATCTAGTTGCACCTTTAGGTTCATTAAGACCCCGTTTACACGGGATCGATCCAGGCCGGGATCGATCCCAAACTGGTACGGATCGGCCTTCCGTTTACACGGGAACGCTCGGGATCGATCCGCTATCCGTGCTAATTTGGGTTCGCTTTGGAAAGCGTTCCAGTTTGGGATCGATCCAGTTTGGGATCGATCCCGTCTCGTGTAAACGCTCGAAAAGGTGGGATCTATCCCAAATTGGCACGGAAAGGGAACGAGGCTAATAAATTATCCAATTGGAGGTGCTTTGAACATGGTGCTTCGAGCTTTTTTCTATCAGATTTTGCGCGCATTCACATTTCTCGCCCACGAGAAGAGAAAAACAAAACAATATGGAGGAATTTTTTTACAACTTTATTGACAAATTTAGCGAACAGGCTTCAACTTATGGGAATGATTTATTCTCGACATAGATTGAGGCAGCGTCGCCTGTTGGAAACGCTTCACCCTCTTCCTCCTCATTTGGGTAGGCCGCTATAAAGTTTTTATAGATGTCCTCATACTTAGAACGAATAGGCTCCCAGTCCTGGCCATCGACTAACTTCGAAATTTTGGTACTCCAGTGTGATCTTCAGGAGTAGGACCATTTATTTTTCGTTCCAAATAAAAATTTTGTTACCACTTTTCCAATTAAAAGCCATTTTGTTGTCAATATTCCTACAAACTTGGCGCTATCAATGCTATCTTCTTTGTGTTGCTAATGACATAAGCAATACGCATGTGCGTAAGGGCCGATCTGGGATCGATCCCGTGTAAAGACATAATGTTTTGGGATCGATCGATCCAGTTTTGGACGGGGTCTAAGAGCGATAGGGTTAAGGTTTGATATTATGTATGTTTAGGTTCTGGGTGATTAATTAGTGTGGCGAGATGCTTGTAAAAGATCTTGTCGACATGAAGTATGGATTTATAGAATACGTATTTGGATTTATGGAATCGCGCGTGACGATTTATTGATTGTGCATTACTATAGTATAGTTTGAATGGACAGTGCTTGTGAAAGACTGTACCTGTTATTAGGATAACGATCGACGTTACGGGACAACCGTAGAGAAACATTGTGAAGTTTATATACTTTCACGGAAAGATCGCATGATCGGAAGATGGACGTTTGAAACATTATTTATTTGTCTCGTTGACACAATTCTCATCGAAAGACTAGTTTATATCGACGGTAACGATAGGGTGGATTCGTTTGGCAAAAACCCCTATTACACTGTCATTAAATACCCCATAATACAAGAACCTGTTTTGCCAAACTCTGAAAAAAGTATGTTCTTACACGTGGGTTTTTACTGTATTTGTTTGTTTCAAAACAAATGCAGAATGAAAACTTAATTTGATTACCAAAAGCAACCTGAATCAGTTCGAACACTACATAATGAAAAAGAGTAAAATTGAAAAAGATCACCCATCAAAGGAACCACCATCCATCAAAGCTTCAATCTGTTTTTCAGAGAATTTTTACAAGATTACAATGACGAACGAGCGTCTTTCAGTTCAAACACCAATATTCTGTCTGAGTAAGCAAAATTTACCCACCGGTTTGCCAGCACGCCCAGGTGAATTTGAGTATGGTGTGAAAATCAAGAAACACAAAGCAGGTGGAGAAAAATACGTACGATTTTCAGATGAATTAACACTAGAGGCGTTTTTTGACGCTGCTTATTTCCAAAATGAGATCACAACGAAAAGGGGTTCGTTGAATTTTTCGCTTGTTGAATGTGACGATCCTGGCATTGCGTTACTTAAAAGTTGACGGCCAAAAGGTTTAGCCGCATCCGATTTACTACAGTTTACACTCTTTTTTATAAGAGCTTCAAAATTGGTCCAAATTTAGGAAAAAATTAAGAACAAGTTGAGGCAGAGCTACTATAACTTGCAATTTTGAAGAACGTGTTGTCTCAATAACGAGAATATTTAGCCATGTTTAGGTGCTTTCTCGAAGAATGTTCAAACTTGGCGTCAATTGAAGATTGTCTCACTCACTTTGTTGGCGAATGAGACCTGAACAAGTACCTTGAGCGATAAAGCTAGTAATCGCATTGATCACACCCTAATAATTTAAGAACAAATTAAGAACAATC
Source organism: Rhopilema esculentum (assembly GCF_013076305.1). Next base: position 13,989,432 of record NW_027020025.1, read on the forward strand.
CAGCCTCAGTTTTTCGAAAAAATTAAGACCAGTCAGCCTGAACTTAATTTTGCTGGTTCTTATAAAAAAAGAGTGTACCAAGCAGTGGCGGGGTGGTTATGTTTTCCCTGGGGTGGCCAAGTAAATTTTTGCGCCCTATCTATATATCGTGGTTATATAAAAGCATGTGTTTCTAGAAGTGAAATCGATTTTTGCAACTTGAATCCAAAATTTCATAAATAGGTTTTGACTAAGAATGCGAATATGAATGGAAAAGTTATGTTATCCTAACGTTTGACCTTCTCGATCGTGGTTCGGTAAAATATCAAGCTATTTTGAATTGGCTTATTTTCGAGGGTCTGCTTTTTCGAGAAAATACGGTAGGCAAAACATAAAATACTAATCAAGAGACATTCTATTCAATTCCACTGATGTTTTATACAGGCTGGCGGCCCCTTGAATTCGTTCATAATATCCAGAATACCAGCTTCAGAGAAAAATAACATAGAGCAAATTTTTGTTTCGGACTCCTTAGTTTATTAACTAAAGGTAAACTTGGTCCATTTCGCCACTGCTTATGGGCGATTTTACCAGCCTAGTGTCATCGTATTCATGATGTATAATATATAAACATGGAGTCAAGTTTTTTATTCTTTAGTAGTTATTAAATAGTAGTTCTTTCAAAAACCTTGGATCGCACTATTGAATCGGACAGAGGCGGCGGCACAAAATTGAATCTGGCGTTGGGCTAAGAATCAGGTTTAGTGACCAAGGAGGACCCACCATGGTTGGGTCCGACGCGCAAGAAAATTTTTGAAATCAAGCCTTCTAGAATGGCTATAAATGAATCTCCCAGACTAAAATTTAACAAATTACTACACCGCTCAGAATAGACAGTTCGGTGATGCTCAGAAAAACATTGATTTTTGATTTTTAGAAAAAATTTGGGACGGGAGGATTCATGCGCTGGATAAAGAAAGAAAGGGTGATGGTCACATCGATGTTAATAACAAGAAGCTGCTATATTGATTGCCAGGGTGCATTTCATGTACTTGGGTCCGAAGATCTTTAGCGTACACTCAGGCTTTTTGGAGTTCCGAGTGCAAACTAATAGAAACATTTTTGGCATACGTAAAATCTTGAGAACACGAAAACATATGACACAATTTTTGATTGGGTCATGGCAGCGCAACGTGCTTCGATTGTAGAATCGCATGTTTTATAAAATTGTTCACAGCCAGTTACAACAAAGTGTTCTACCCGTGTACGATCAATTTTGATGTTCCTAGCGAAATGTTACAATCAAACAATTTTGGCGTCCCCTTATTTCCATTTGCGCCCCTATTCAGGGGGGCCATAGCCCCCCTGCCCCCCCTGCCACCACGCCACTGGAATACCAAGTATGGTTCCTCGGTCGTGCAAAGAATAAAAATTCTAACGATAGCACCACTATTCACATAAAACGAATAAGATAAGACATAACTACAGAACGTTTATGCTTGTAAACCAATGACTGCAGTTTTTTTCAGGTTGTGAATTATTGAATTTTCACTTTGTAATTTGCAGCGTTAGGAATGAATGTCTACTTTCTATGGATCCTGTATTGCTCTACTCTGCATTTAAATAACTGGAAAGAAGAATATATTGGCAAGTGATAGTCGTCGTTTGTTATGTTAAAGAAAGTTTAAAGGAAATATGATACCTGTCGTATTATACAAAATTAAATGGTGGAAGTTGACTCATATTATAAAGAATAAAATGGATGAAAAACACAAAGCAGAAATTTAATTTATATCAAGACAGTGGCTGCTGGAATTGACTAGTTCTTTTGCAAAAATGCATTCTTTGGACATAAAGTCAAAAAAGTAGAGTTTAAGAGTAAAAATATGATCGTCGGTATTCGAGGAGAAGCCGGAACTAGATTATCATTTGAAGACATTCTTGAATACATGTTCCAGCACATACATAGCAAAGCCACTTGGCATCTTGTATTTCTGATTGAAAAGAGCACTGCTAGAATTTCAAAAAATATAACAAAAAATCAAAGTCGTATTTCTGGAAAGAGAATTAGAAAAAATCATTTGCCAAACCTTTCAACATGTCACAAGGCCACCGGAAGTGGGGGGCTGGGGGCTCCTCCAATAATTTTCAAACTATACTATATTTCCTTTATAACGGTGTACTGAATTGGAAGCAATACAATGGGCAGTTCCCTCCCAAATATGAATTTGTACCGACGACCCTGTTTCAGCATACGCATGTCTCACAAATACCTCTATTTTCATTCCATATACCTTTCAATAGTTTACTTCGCTCTTTATTTGGGTGGAAAATATGTTTTAATTCGAGGCTCAATGTTTTAATGCCAAATTACACTCTTTTTATAAGAACAATTTTATAAGAACACGAGCTTCAAAATTGGTCAAAAGTTAAGAACAAATTAAGAACAAGTTGAGGCTGAGCTTCTGCAAAATGAAATTTTGAACAACGTTTTATCTCAAAAACTAGATTTTGTTAGCAAACAAGGCTTGAACAACTCCCTATAGTAAAAAAGCTAGCTCTCGCACTGCTTACACCCTATGAACAATCCAGCCTCAGATTTTGGAAAAAATTAAGAGCAGTCAGCCTCAACCTAAATTTACAAGATTTCTCAAGATTTACAAGGTTCTTATAAAGAAGAGTGTTTATATATATTTATTGTGCTACAGCTACAATTAAACCTTTTTTAAACAAGCTGGGATATATTTAAGTTCTCACCGTGCTGTTCTTGCAGTTACCAGATCAAATCCACGAAGTTCTGCGTGCAAAGCCTGAATGTTCGTGCCTGTGAAAGAGCGTGATAATACGATGGATACGGCTGTTGCGAGCCACAGCACCATCCGTAATCAAGAGCACCTGTGAGGATAAATAATTCATGAATGGATTGCGTGCGCGCGCTGATTGATATTAAATCACCACACTCTTTCATTATTTCAAGCAACATTTTTCCTAGCCAACTATCTCCCACCTCACCGGGTAGCGAAACGTCCCAGTGTCATATGCATGGGCATGCGTTTCGGTGCACCCATATTGGTCGCGAGCCAGGTAAAATAGAGAAGAGCGTAAATATATAAAGTTATCTCGTCAGAGGTAAAATAGAGAAATCGTATTATCCGTTATTTGATCCTATTGTCAACACTCAATTACCGAATAATTAAGTTTTATGTTGACTAATAGTTGAAACTTAAGCTCTCAGGATGAAATGGAGAAGCTGGTCCGAGGGGCAAATCACTCCAAGAAAATCTCGTACACCTTTAGTGAAAATCCTGTTGTTTTATCTGAAAATCCCCAGAAATTCTTTTGTTTTATGTAAAATCTCGTACGCTGTTTGCAAGAGTGAATTGCCCCTCGAGCTGGTCGGCTCTCAAAGGTAAAATAGAGAAATGTAGTCCGGTAGATTCACTGGGCATCTCTATTTTATCCGGCTCGCGACCAAGATCTCTCTTGCGTTTTTGCATTGGGCTGAGACCGTGAGACGCAACGACTTTACGCGAATGACAATGTAATGGTATGGCGGACAGGCAAGACTTTGGGTCCGCCTGCAATGTAAGCAACACAAAGGCCATTCGAAAGCCTGTATATTCTTCTCAATAAATTTCCATCAAATGACTTTTGAACAAGAAATATGCTGCTTCAAACTAACAATTTTTGCAAACGAATTATAAGAAAAAGGAACATTTCGTGGCAATTCATAAAAACCAATATTCAGTATGATCCTTAAAATGTGTTCCACAAAAAATGCAAATTACACTGCTTGTTTAGGATTGTTTAGCGTGTAGCTTTTTATCGTAGCAATGAACAACGTTAAAAGGCTTGAGAATTATTGTGTTAAGAGCGAGAAAAAAAAGCTTGACCAGAAATGCGAGAGCAATTTGACAATCAAGACAACTCCTCTTTCTTTGCTTCAGCTGCACACAGTTTGGTCTGTGACACATTAATTTTCTTTCTAAAAAAACAGTTTCTTTAGACTTTTCTACCAGCAGTTGTTTGGATTACCCTGCCAGCTTTTTTGGTGCTGAAGTTTAAAGTTTATCCGGGCAGAGTTTATGAAGACGTGAACATGGTTCCACCATGCAACCAGGCTCAATCAATCAGATATGTGGGGGTCTAAAAAAGTAGGGGGGATAAAACCGTATAAAACGAGGCTTTCCTGGTTTTCATTTTCTGCAAAAAGCCCCTCCAGCCCCCCTGCTCCTCGTCTTGCTATTTATCCATGTTAATAAAAGTGCCGAATCATCTCAAAGAATTAGCTTACTTCTCTAAATTTTGGTCATTAGGGGTTGGTGCATATTGTGGTGAAAAGGTGTTATTCATTGCAAATTCGTTGGGTGACACTGTTATGCTAGCGTTCCAAATTTGGGAACAAAAAATTAGCTGTTTATTAGAAGGGGACGGAACGATTACATGCTAATTTTTGTTTCACAGAAGAACACCACTGCCACCACTGCCAAATAGCCAAGACTCAACCACAGAATAGAGCATAGGATTCTGTCCTGTTCAGGGTCGTAGTTATCGATTGGGGTGTGTAAGGGGGTGTCACGCCCCCTCAAATACTTCGTGGATTGGTCGTTAAATTTTCAGTTGGTCCACACACAAGATCTTTAGTTTGTCGGTAAAATTATCTATCAGTTTAAGAAAAGGCACCTTGGTGTTTCTCAATTTGCTTTTTTGTAGGAAAAGTTTGTTGACCCAATATCCCCAAGTCCCCCGGGGGTCAAGCGACAGATTTGACCCAACTGCATCTTCATTTCAACGCCAAATTCAACTCAACATATTTCCCGCGTTTTTTATCCTCTTCGAATGCACATGCGCATGAAAATGGCGGCGATTCATGAAAACTTCAGAAAGCGTTCTTCATAATAGGGTTACTCTTTTTGCCTTCAAAGAAACCGATTTCACAATTCAATAAACTGTAAGTGTGATCAGAATATGGATCGATTCTACGAATTTTATCTACCCTACATTTTACTGAACAATATCAACTTACTTTCCTTAATCATTAGATTTTAGGCCCTCGTCAGTTTTCGCCAAGGTCCCGTCATTAGAATTTAGAAAAAGATGGGTGGCTCAGGGGGCGGAGAGGCCTTTGCCAAAATACAATTTTTCCTTTAGATAATCGCCTAGCTCCAAGTTGACGTCTCCTCTATAAGTTGTTTTCAAATTTTCTCTGGACCTAACAAAACTCTGAAAATGAAAATATCATGTCCATTGAAAAACTTCATGGTCTAAACATTTAATCATATAATCTGTTTAGCAAGTATACATTTATGCACAACCATCTGGTTTTTCGATGGAATATTTCCATTTAATTAACATTTCAAATTTACTTCCTCAATTTTGTGATAAACACCTACCACCTAAGCATTGCATTAAATCTTTAATACTAAGTATCATTGAGCATTTATTAGAGGTAATAAAGTAAAAAGTCTGCTTCACGTCAGACCCGCTACATTAGAAAATGAGGATATATTGAGCTTTTATGGAAATTTGCCACTGATGCACCTTGGATGCTAATGCCTTCTGTTTTTGAATGCATCCAAAAAGGCTGATGTTTCTTAATAAGAGCTCTTTAAGTACAGTGACAAGGTAACATCATTCTGACCAGCTTTGTGCTTGAAGAGAAGAATAATTCCCATTGTACCCGGAATGTTCTTAATTTCCCCCAAGTGCACCCTAAAGCTCAATTCACACTAGACCCGTTTTTTTTGCTGCTGCCAAAATAATATTTTTTGATAAATTTTGTGCGCATCACATTTTTTGGGCAATGCGTCACAATGCACCAAAGTTGGATTTATCCAATCTGCAACATGGCTCATCAGAACAATAGAAGAGTTTTGTAAACAAGCTGTTTTCTTTCTTTGTAAACAATAGCGGGACAAGAGGCATTGCCAGGCTATTGAAAACACTCAAATGGCATTCTATTGAATTGGTGGCTGAGCCAATATTGCTAAAGAAACACTATTTCGTACAAATATTCTCAAACTGCAGAGTGTGGTCACACAGAATGCTTCCCGCAAAGCCTTTGCAATGACTATTTGAAACAGATTTTCGCTGGCCCAATAAAGATAGAACATAGAACCAGCCAGGCAGTGTTAAATGAAATAAATGTATAGAGAGCTAATCCAAGTTTCTTCTTGCTGCTTTAGCTTGCATTTTCAAATTTGTGAGACCTAAGCTGAAATCAAGTCCAATATCACTGTCATTGTATTTTTAAAAGAAAACACAAAGTGACAAAGTAAATATGAATGCCTGAATTCCATTCTTGAAAAATGCTGTGTGACGCGCCGTGACACCCACTTCTAGTGTGAATTTAGCTTTAGAGGCTGACATTGGAATGCATATTACATTTTTTTACCGTGTACATGATACTATATTCAAGAAACTTGCACTTGATTTTGTGGAGAGACCCTGGTTCACCTAACAAGTGCAACTTTGAAAATGATGCCTTTTGTATTCTCACTCATGCTATGAAATAATGTCTTTTCATAAACAAAATTTGCCACACTTTCTAGTCATGGCCCAGGCAAAATGTTAAATCTTTTTTATGAGTTGAAGTAAAATGTGTAAGGTTAACCTGTATGGCTGATTAAATAGTGCATCATTTCTTTATTTGAATTTTAAACTTATTTCATTTTCAAGTTACCTGGGACCAATTGCTCACAGATAGCTTAAATTTTGATGTCTTTTTTGAAAAAAGACAGCACTCCCTTCCCTTCAAAGTCCTAAGGCATTCTGGGAAGAGTTTTCTCTTCATTTTCATGAAATAATTTGCATTTTTCAACTTTGGAGTTTTCCATGTTCCAAAGAATGATTTTGTAAAGCTGGATGAGGATTTGGCTTGAAATCAAACCAAAAATTTTTGGAGACACTCACAATGAATGTTATAACAGGCTTGTAGAAACAAATCATGTAACATGATGTTAGGCTAAAATGGTGTGACGCATCACTAAGCTTGTTTCTTATTTTCGATTGGATGGTTTCAATATGATGCAACAACTTCAATTGATGTAGTCATCACACATTCTATTTTCTAGTAAAAAAATATTGTTCAATCATGGCTGTTTTGGAAAAGATGGCAATCTGTGGGGTTCGCAGCTATAGCCCCAGTGAATTCAGCATAATTGAATTCCAAGCACCTTTAACCTTACTTGTTGGAGCCAATGGCAGTGGAAAAACGGTAAGCCAAACAGTTGAATTGATTTTCCCTTTGGCTTGTTTTTTTGTTCTTTTTCTAATTTATATTGTATTTTATTCTTTGTTTTTGCCAATGTTGCTGTTTTTGATTCAACTTAAAATAATGTATTTTCTCTTATTCTGTACTCTCATGCATTAAGTTTTGTAATTTCCAAGAGCACTTTAGGGCGACTAGCTGCAAAGCTCATTTGAGCTATTTACCGTAAATCCTCGAATTGCCCCCCCCCCTCGAAAAAGCCCTCCATTTGAATAAGCCCCCACCCTAGAACTACAAATTGTCAATAAGCCCCCCCTTGAAAAAGCCCCCACTGCTACCATAAATTCTCAAATTGGACCCCTCAATTTGATGATTTTTGCCATTTGAGGTCGCCTATGGTGTTTTATTGAAGTACCACAACAATTTCATACTTTTGGCAGTAATTAATTAAATGCTCATAGAGAAATTTCTACTAAAATAAACGAGGTCTTTTAATTATGTCTTCTTAATGTCTACAATAATTTTATAAGCCCCCTCTCGTATAAGCCCCCCTCTCGAATAAACCCCCATCCAAAAATATCAAAAGTAAATAAGCCCCCAGGGGGCTTATTCAAGGATTTACGATATATGTGTCCTTCAGTATTTCAAATTTCAACATATAAAATATTAAATAGTTTCATAACTTTTCACGTTATATTCTATATTCTTATAATGAAATCTTGATGTTTATCCTGAACTATTGATTAAGGAAACGTTAAGAGAAAATGATTTTGTCGTCAACATGATAATACCATCATTTTCAGACAGTTATAGAGTGCCTTAAATATGCAACCACTGGTGACATGCCACCTGGATGTAAGAACTCTGCTTTTATACATGACCCAAAGGTAATTTTTCTTTGTATCTGCAAATTCGAATCTTTTAACTCCCAAATAAAAGTTGTAAAGTCAACCTCTTTGTAATGCATGTTTGTTTTTATCTTGCCTCTTCTTTTTCTTCAAGTTTATACCATTTAGAATGATGCTCAGCTATCAGTTATTTAGCAATTTTGTATACATTCATATGTTCATGTGAAAAGTATTTGTACTGTCAGATAGAATTACGGTTGTACCCTTGTATTTGATGTAACAAAATCTGACTTATATCAGCAGAAAGTGCAGATCCTAAGCTACCAAAATATGTCTCAGATTTTTCAAATTCCTCCTTCTCTTGAAACTATACCCTGTCAAAAATTGGTAAACAATTTTTCAACCCTCCCTCAGCTGTAGACGGACCAGAGCAAATGCAAAAATTTTGAGACAAACTTTACTTACCGAACATCTGTCTTGGCCGTGTGCAAATTTTTGAGCATTCGGTTTGTTCCTTGGGTACAAAATAGCTTTTTCATACCTGTTTGTAGACCAATGGTAAGTCCGGAGAAAACGGGATTTTACTAATGGCATTTGAACGGTACACTCGTAAACCACAGTGTCATCCAGGTCAAGTCATTTGAAGCTTAAAGACCAAACAGCCTGTTTAAATAAGCACAGGCATACACAGGTGTGCAAAGCGATTGTAACTGAGATAGCGACCATAACTGCAAAGCAACGGTAATCGCCTTAACAGGTGAAGAGATTTCCAGACCTCAACTAAAAACTTTGATAAAGAAATCATTGAAACTTTCGCTTAGATGGGGTTGTTTCCATTTTCAAAATTTCTGCTAGTTTAAAACGTGGTATCATTGTGTGCTTGAAAGTTCAGCTATAAGAATATGAAGAAATCGAGAAATGGATATTTTCATCCAGGAAACGTTTGCCGTAACCTTAATTCAGCAATGGTAAAAACACAAAATATGGAAGAAGCCGAGCTGAAGATCATAAAGTTTTATGCAAGGCAGGTCATTCAAATTGCAAAACAAGGGAGCTACACGAAGTCTACTGCAGGCTCGGCCATTTGAGGAGGACCATAGATCTTGCTCCCCTCCAGGCTCTCCTCAAATGCTGGAGGGGGGCTACAGATTGCTCTCCTAAATTGCTTTGAAAAGAACATTTCTCTCCTAGAAATCGATTTTCCTTTGCTTCTATTCTTATTAACCTTCAAATAATTCACCTGGAAATTGCTTGGAGAGCTGTTTACTGCTCCCTTGTTGAAAGTCTTATGGCCAGGCCTGCTACTGCCCATAGAATTTGCAAGTTATATAAAAAACGGTTTACTGGAAGAACATGGAGAACAAGCAGGTGAAAGAATTTTCTGAGAGGGAAAAGATTATAACAGGGTATCGAAAAAACTTTGTTTGTCAATTTTAAAGGAGTTAAAAAGCGAATAACAGGCACGAAGCCAAGGGCGGGCACGGGGAGGGGGGCATTGCTTACCCAATTAGAATTTTTTTGCCCCTCTGTGCCCATCCAAAAACTTAGAAAACAGCGTCTGCCTACATCACTGTCGAAAAATGTCGGTCTCAACAAGTCGGGGCATTTGTGTATTCATGGTGAAAACCAATATCGACTGTGCACAAGTCCACACCGGTCCACGCAATGCTTATCGAGATGATCCAACTGCTGTTATGCTTCAGCCTGCGCCGAATGCTTGTTTCGGCACTGAGCAACGTAGATGCTCCCAACGAAGACGCAAAGTTGCAAAACGAGACTCGAACTTTCTCCATTTCGAACGAATTGATGTTGCTGCAGTTTGATGATCTTTTAAATATGATTGGCTCTGTTGCACCTTTCTTTATGGCTTCCCGCCATATTCAGATGTTTGTGTTTCTAATCGCCAGTGAAGGAAGACTTTAAAGAATCTACAAAAAATTCATTACATTGCAAAATTTCTTTATCCAGTGCAGGATGATAAATCAATATCAAACTCTGTATCAATTGCAAGATATTAAAATTTTGAAGGTTCTTCAATAGCGTTACTTAAGTCATTGCCTTCAAACAACAAGCAGCGAGCTCCTTCGCTTCGCTCAATTCACAAGCCGATCTGAACTCGGCATTGCCCGCCAGGGGCGTCGCTAAAGGAGGGCGCTTTCCCCATACTTTGTCCGTCGGTACATAATTCGTCCAGCTCAACTTTCAAAGTATGGCACTAATAATGCTTCAAATTGAAATCTTAGAACTCTGAATATTGAAACAGAAACACATAAAAGCAGCATGTAAAACTATTATCTTATGGCCACACCCAAAGAGAGTGAGACACACCTTTTTTGTCGGCAAAAAGCAACACGGTACCCCTCCGACTTTTTGGCTTCGCCCCTGTTGCCCGCCCAACTTTTCATTGCTAGATTCCTGCCTGGCAAGTAACTGTGAAATTTTGTGGCCAAAATTAGTTCAAAAATAAAGTTAGGTATACTCTATCAAGATGCGGAATTATAAACTTTATTCGATGAAGATAGCCTAATTTTTCAGCTAATAGCTGCACTCACCGGCAAAACGTAAAATGAGTGAAAGTCGTGAAGGAACAACCTATCACCGATCGAATGAGTGATTTGGTTTAAATTATGATTTTGGAGTCTTCTGAGTCTGGAAAACCACTGAAAAAAATGATTAACAGTTCTCTCAACCAAATGTAAGAAAAGGAGGCATTTCAGTTATAGCCTGGGGTTGCATAAGGCCTAATGGCATCATTATCTTGCTCTTCAGCGTTGTTATGTAAATGCTGCACAATATTATGCTGCCATCCCCCAAGAAAACCACCCCAAAAGTGCCAGAAAAAATGATTGGTATATAAGTCAGCCATTTACTTTTCAATGAGACGATTCTCCATGTCTTGCAAATAAGGATACAGGGGATTTTTCTGCTGTCAACAGAATCCTAAATTTCCCCAAACTTCAGGTCTGAATGCTCTTTTATGTGTTTTGGCTTCTTTAATTATACAGTGGAACCTCCATCAACGGACACCTCTATACAACGGACACCTCCAAACAATGGACAGATATTTGAGTCCCAAAACAAAAGTTATAAAAAGATGACACCTCCATAAAGCGGACACCTCTCTACAACGGACAATAACATTGGTCCCACTGGTGTCCGTTATATGGAGGTTCCATTGTATATGAAAGATTCAACAAATCTTGAATCTAGACCATTCTAGATCAAGTTTGCATATCATTAGTAATAGATGTGAGCATCCTCTTCACTATCAAAGTCTCCTTTTTTTAGGTTTGTCAAATATGTATTTTCAAGGAGTTTAAAAAATGCTCTTTTATTGCTGAAATCACCCCCTTTAAAGTCTTAATGTCAAGATTTTGCATTTTATCTTTATGAAATCATAAATGGTTGATCTGACTGAACATTGTTTCAGCTCAACAGCTGCATCTTGGTGCCAATCCTTTTTGAATAATTATTTCACTTGCACTATAGTGATTGCAAAGCTTCAGCATATCAACATTGGTTAAATTTTTGTCTCAAATTTTTTAGATTGCCGGAGAAAAGGAAGTAAAAGGCCAGGTGAAGTTGAGATTCACTGATATAACAGGGACACGTTACACCATTGCTAGAAGTATGGTATCTAGTCAAAAGGTATGATTTTTAGTATAGGTTTAGATTTGATTAATCCATCAGCAACTTGAAACTTTTTCTATTAAACAATGTTGTCTTTAATAAGCTATTTTACAACAGTGGTTATAGAGTGTCTACCATTGGAAAGGGAATGATGTTGGCTGGAAGAGGAAGAGCTTTGCTCTTGCCCCTGGGAATGGTTCAAGGTTCATAACTTTTGAGACACAGGGTAACGCCATTAAGAGTTCCTCTTTGAGACACTCACTCACTCACTCACTCACTCACTCACTCACTCACTCACTCACTCACTCACTCACTCACTCACTCATTCACTCACTCACTCACTCACTCACTCACTCACACACTCACTCAATCACTCAACCACTCAACCACTCAACCACTCACTCACGTACGCACTCACTTACTCACTCACTCACTCACTCACTCACTTACTCACTCACTCACTTACTCACTCACTCACTCACTCACTCACTTACTCACTCACTCAACCACTCAACCACTCACTCACGTACGCACTCACTTACTCACTCACTCACTCACTCACTTACTCACCCACTCACTCACTCACTCACACACTCACTCACTCACTCACTCACTTACTCACTCACTCACTCACTCACTCACTCACTTACTCGCCCACTCACTCAATCACTCACGCACACACACACTCATTCACTCACTCACCTACACACCCACTCACTCACTCACAATCAATCACTCAATCACTCAATCACTCACTCACTCATTAATTCCTTCTTTCACTCGCTCATTCACTCATTTCTGCATGCACATAGTCTAAAATAAAAGGTAGAAGGTGATCTATTGTTAATAAAGCTATGACTTCTTAAAGGGCCTCTCCAGCCAAAAAAAATATTTTTTTTATTGACTAAAAAGTTAGCATCTGGTGCGTGTATTATGGCAAAGTCGTTGTTTTTGCAAAATTCCAATTAGTTTAGAAGTTATAAGGCTTTAAAGTTGCACCTTTCCGAGAAAAAAACGACAAAAGCCGAATCAGTTTTGTGACATTCTGACGTCACAGTGTGCGGCTCTCGCTCGCCATGAATTTCGTATATCTTCTACCGAATCGTGAAGGAGTCATGATCACGCGTTGATAACTGCATCTAAATCTAGAGCAGAAGCATTTTAGGATCGAACAATATTAAATGTTTACAATCATTCTAAGTTTGCGGGTCGGAATGTGTCCATGCTGTGTCACGACTTTGTTTTGATCACCTGTGTAGGCCCACAAAGCTACGGCTTCCTGTTCCAGCTCTTCCCTCGCGTATAATTAATCGAAATTGACACTTCAGTTGTTCTCCAAAAAACGATGAACAACTAAAGGCTTCAGATTTGATAGCTGAAATGCTCAAACTAAAAGCCGGTGGAACAGAACTGAGAGTACTATCACTTGCATATAATAATAATAATAATATCATATTTATACAGGTTAACTTTGGTCAGCAACAACGTGCTGTTATCAATAAAGGACCTGTCTAAATTATACATGGATTACCGAAATAAAAATTAAATACATGATGAAAATGAAATCTTAAAAGTCGAAGTTAAAATTTTTACAAAAAGTCTTAAATCTTAGAATTGATGTTTCACACTTCATTTCGTCTGTTAGTTTATTAAAAATCTTTGCTCCTTGAAAGTAAAAGGCCTTCTTGCCTGCTTCTGATTGTACTTTGGGCAACACAATATTTTTTGCATTGGCACGAGTACACTGCCTGTGTTTTACTCTATTGAAGTAGTTTCGAAAGGCGTGTGGCGATACGCTATTCAAACTTTTGAAAACTTCAAGAGCACACATCTTGTTTCGTATACTACTGACTTTTTCCAGCTGTACACTGTCCCTGTTGCCATTTATTACTTTCAGTGCCCGTCTCTGAATGTTCTCATACACCATCTTTTTTGATGGTGCCATGTGAAGGAACACATTGTTAAAATAAAGCAGAATTGGTAAAATTGTTACCTTGTAAATTGTTTCTGCTGTGTAAGGACTTATATTATGCCGTATACGCGACAATAACTTTACTCTAGATGAGGCTTTTTTTATTGTTTTTTCGAAATGATCAGAAAATGTCAGGTTCTTGTCCATCTTTACTCCTAGATATTCGTATTCTTTAGATTCTGTGATCTTTGTGTTATTGGATTCTTGTTATTGATCTTGATCTCCATAGGTTTTGATTTCGAAGTTCTCTGGTGTGTACCATAAAGGACGCACTCGGTCTTGGTCTTTTTAAGATTAATAACGAGATTATTTTGCTGAAGCCAGTAAGCAATCTGTTTTAGATCACTGTTTAACTTTTCTTCGATAATATCACAATTTTTACCAGCAACGTACAAAACAGAATCATCAGCATAGAGGGTCATTTCACATTGGCTTAAATTTTCATCGATATCGTTTATTAGTAAGGTAAAAAGCAATGGACCCAATATGGATCCCTGCGGTACTCCACAGGAAATAGCTTGACTTTCTGACAAGGCTCCATCATATGATACAATTTGCGTTCTACCAAACAGATGGCTCTCGAACCAGCAAAGCTCCTTGTTTTTAATACCATAATGAAGAAGTTTAGATAGGAGTCTCTCATGGTCCACTGTGTCAAAAGCCTTTCTCAGGTCAATAAATACAGCTCCAGTCATAAGGCCCCTGTCCATATTGGTTCTGATGAAATCTGAGAAAAATGTAACTGCATGTTGAGTAGATGATCGCTTTCGAAAACCAAACTGTCTCTCCGAAAGCATATTATTAGCCTCAAGATAGTCATAGAGCTGATTGTGCACAACCCGCTCAAAGACTTTTGAAATAACAGGGAGTACAGAAATTGGTCTATAGTTATCCATGATCGTTTTTTCACCTGACTTGTAGACTGGTGTAATTTTTGAGCATTTTTCAGCACATGGGAAGATTGCCATTTCAAGACATCGATTAATCAAATTTGAGAGAGGACCAGCTATCTCGTTTGCTCCATCAACAATCAACGTTGTTGGTATATCATCACAACCAGCGGCCTTTTTTCTTTTTAGTTTCGTTAAAATGTCTCTGATGTCTTTGATGTTTGTCATTTTGAAATTAAAGGTTACCTTTTTGGGGTTCTGTCTATGATCCAATGTTGAGTTTTTGTGATATTCCAAACTTTGATTCACTATTGCTGGTAAAGTATTTTGCAATTTTCTGCCAATCGTCGCGAAAAACATGCAGAATTCGTTTGATATAGTTTTCTTTTCTGAAGTAATTTCTCCATTTATTTCAAATACCTAGCTGCTTCGATCTTTTGAGGATTTTGCTGGATAACATTTTTTAATTTGCTCCCAAAACTGCTTTGGTCTGTTAATGTTTTCTTGAAAGACAGATCTTGTGTAAGTTGCCTTGCTGTATCTGATGATTCGAGTTGCTGCATTTCGTAAGCGACGATATGTGGACCAATCATTTTATTTTCCTGTCTTTCTTGCTTTCTTCATACAGTAATCTCTCTCATTCATTTTGGATCTAATTTCATTTGTTAGCCATGGACAATCACGCCCTTTTACCTTTTTCTTTGTTAGGGGTGCATGCTTATCTATTACTGACTTCAAGAGCCCTTTGAAAATTGTCCATGCTTTGTCAACATTTTGTTCTTTTTCAAGGTTTTCCCAGGGCTGACTTTGGAGATCTCTTCTGAAACTATTTTCATCATACTTCGCAAAATTTCTTTTGTATGTTGTCCTTGATAAAAACTTTTGACAATTTCAATTTGCATGCAGTGTTCAATTTGCGAATCGCCGACGTTCGAGTCGGTTTGAGGCGAGACTAACGAAATACACTGTGACGTCAAAATTGCGTTACAGTGTCACCAAACCGAAAAATTTTTGTCGGTTAATTCAATTCAATTATCGAAATGCAAGGGCTTATATCTCATAAACTGTAAAAAATATCAAAAAACAAATAACGAATTCGTGATCAGCAGGTTCAACTCCTTTAGATTAGTCAATAAAATGCAAGTGCAAAATTTGGCTGGAGAGGCCCTTTAAGTTTTAGAAGAAAATCAATCACGTGATTATGTGTACTTAGTTTTTTTACGATTGCAATTGTGATCCTAATATTGACTTTTTGTATGAGCAATAAATTAGTAAATTCGCTCGTATGGAAGCAAGTTATAAAGGCTTTAATTTTTACTTTTTCCCTCGTGAAAATCAAGATTTGTCTTTCCTAAGCACACAGCGATTGCCGGGATATCTTATAATGCAATTTCCAGACACCTTTGGAAGCCTTTCTCACATAATAAGTAATCCTGCTTTCACAAAAAACTGCGGATTTTTAAATGCAATTTCCAGCTGATCACAGGCTTCCACCAACAGTTCTTAAGTCTTCTCCCAGTTAAACAGTTTAAATATCAAGGAAACCGTTCAGTGATGTTGCCGAGAATGAAACCACATCTTTGAAGTTAACGTTCTCCAACATAACGATAACTTTTTTAATTTGTATTCCAAAAGATTATGTATAATTTCGTATGGATCAAAATTTCCTACGATAATGGGAAGAATTTCCGTCTAGCAGGACTCAGGCCTTTTTTGTAAAAAAAACACACTGCGAGTGGCCGATCGCTCGCATGATTTCTTTTGCGCGAGCAATCGCTCTGGTAGTGAAAGCAATGATCTTGAAGGTACCCTTTGGTTTGAAGTATCATCAAATGAAAGCAAACAGACAAGATGACCTTTAATGCACTCCAAGAAAGAATAAGTACCCAATACAAATGTGCTTCGTTTGTAAACTTTATGTATATCATGAAGGTCGTATCGACGTTATTGCCGCAAAATGTTGTTAAGAATCTGCCGTAGATTCCGCGCACAATATTTATTCATCTGGACATGTTCCCTGCGAATATTCCACCATTTAAACATGTAACTTCTGATAACAAGAAAAAACAAAGAATTCAAGGTCTCTTCGAAATCTTTTGCTTCCGCGCACGATTTCGCGGGAAACGTTCGTTATCCGCAAATTTCAATTATTGTTCTGGCGTTCCCCGCGCAGAAAAAATACTTTACAGTCTGGCTGCCCAGAAAATGTCTTAAGTGCTATTGTAAGTGCTCAAGTTCTAGTACCCAAAGTATTCCTAAACATTCGCTGTGGAATTGATTTTCAAATGCATTTTTCGTTGAGATGTGGATTAGTCAGCTTACTTATATTTCCTGTGTTTTGGTATACCGGCTTTGTATTGTCTATGTCACTTGCTTGGGTCACAAATGATGACTAGAAATGTGTTAATTGATGAGACATTTATTCCTCACAATTTACCGTTTTGCGCGAGCAATTAAACGCTCGCGTGGTTGGATTTGCGCGAGTGCTGACGCGATCGCGAGTGATCGCTCGTGTGAAAAAAAGCCCCGAGTGCTCGTTTGCTCCCTTCTTCCTATTCACCCCTGGTTAGTATTCTATGTTTATCTGTTTACAGGTTAAGAAAGTTGAAACAAAGTCGTTAGAAAGCGTGATAACAAGGACACTTAATGGCGAGGTATTGTTTTTCATATTAACTGCTTTTTATTCTTCGACATCCCTGTCTTTATAATGTAAGTCAATGTTCGAGGGCTCTTTCTCTTTTTCTGATTGGGTTCATTAGCAAAATATAAACTATATATAAACTTCTTGACTTTCTGAGTGTACTTTTTGAGAAGAAGATACTTCTGTTCTCAAAATATCTGTGGAATATTTCTTTAAATGCTCTCCTTTTAACGAATTGGTAAAAGGTGATACTTAATATATTTATGTTTATTTATTTTGAGACATGGGGAGGAGAGTAGCTTGAAATTTGTCGTGTCTTTTTGTACTTTTGTACGGGGGGAGGGGGCTAAAACTTACCCCAGAGAGCAATAGTAACCATAGATCAGAGAGACGTCCCTTTTTTGTCGGAGCAAACCTGGGTTAGTTATATTGGGATTTACCTTGATTTCAACAAAGTTTTCTCCTCGGTTAGACTGGTACACTCTTTTTACGTGTATGGCGTACAAAATACAGACGCATTGAAGATTTATTGTCTAGGGTTTAAGGCTGAAACAGGAAAATAACAACTTTAACATTTACTACTGAATAGGTTATAACGTATTCAGATCTTTATTTAGCCTTGCTGGTAGATTAGGTAAGATATCATGGTTAGGATAAAGTAAACGCTGTAAAAATATTTAACTATGAGCTTGGTGTCTAGAAGGTTGACATAATAAAAATCAAAAATAAAGACCACAATAGCTAATTAGCTGTTAAATTCGCAAAAATGTTTGTGGCCAGTAAGAAAGGAATAAATTGACCGGATTCCAAACAAGAACGGAAGTGACTGTAGAAATTTGTTTGAACTCTGTGCTTATGTTTTACTGCCCCCTAGAGAGGGAGGGAGTTGTTTTATAGAATAAAATGCAGAGTTTAGGGTCTTCAAAATCAGTTCAAGTTACAACATATAAATGCCATAGACAGGTCATGAATAAGCTGCCCGCTGTAATGTAGTGTGTTTCTATGTCTTAATTGAAATCGTTTCTCATTTCACAGAAGCAGAGTCTTACAAGTAGATGCGCTGATATGAATCGTGAGGTATGAGCCCACAATCTCTCTTGTACTGCATTTTATTTATGATCCTGTATCATGTTCATTACAAAAAATTTCGCACTTCTCTCAATTTGCTAAACTCTCTTCCGGCAAAATTTTTTTCCCTTAAAGTAGTTAGTTTGAAAGCATGAACATTGTTGAAACATTTCTTACAGATGGTTACACGACTGGGCGTTTCAAAGGCAGTGCTTGAGAATGTGATCTTCTGCCATCAAGAAGACGCCAATTGGTAAAAACCTTTCTTTAATCTTTGTATTTGTTATTCACAAGAGCTTTTATGTTATTTATACGAGCTTCTAACCTTTTCATTGTTTTTTCAAAATGAAACTATATTTTCTTTTTAAGGCCACTGAGTGAAGGGAAAATTCTGAAACAGAAATTCGACGATCTGTTTGCAGCTACGAGGTGATTTTTGTAGGAATTTTCTTGTTTGCTGACGAAATCTGCTTGAAAATGCAGCTGCTTATTAACTGCTTTCTTTCATCACTACAAGTGCTAAATGAACGTCGTGATGTGAACTCAAATAAAACACGTGATCGCCGACGTCAGCTCAAACAAAACTCGTGCAGTTTATCTTGGTTTTCTTCTTTGACGTTAATGACAATACATTGTCAAACACATTTGATATTTAGAAATCTATACATTGATAGCTTCTTGTCGCTGTTAAGAATTGCATAGCGGTTTTTTTTAAATCGAGTTCGATTAAAGAATGTAGAACATGGGCCATAATCATTACCAAAAGGACTTGGAACAGCAAGCAATTTGCGTTTTTATATTTTTCAATTCTTTCCCCGGATACTCGTATTTCTGCACCCCTTAAACAATGTTGATGGTTTAGAAAAATATTCTAGAAATCGCAGAAAAAAGTATTCTTCCTAATCCCCTAAGTTGTTTTGTAGTAAACCAACATTGTTCAATGGGGGAAAGGGGAATGGCTGAATTTGCCCTTGGACACTTACGTTAGTGTACAAAGACTTTTGGCAATGATTGCAGAACATAACTTTCTACAATAGCGTATTAGAGTTTTTTCAAAAAGAAATATTATGTCATTTGAATCATTCGTCAGACCCAGGCTTGTAACAATAAATTCAATGGAATAAAAACCCAGCTTTTTTTAAGGATGTATTGGTGTATTGTTTCTCGAAAGTAAGATCTTCTTCAATGTTGATAGGATCTTAGTCGGGACGAAACCTAAAGCTTGTGTTTGGAAAAGTAGAATAAATTCAGAAAACGTGACTATAAAGGGAACTTCTTGCTTACTTTTAAAGTTTTTGTTACGCAGTGTAAATCAAAGGCGTTCTGCAGTAGACTGCTCCTAACAATAGTGAAGAGTAAGCGTGACTTTTTTAAGCTTCGTCCTTCTGAGTTCCCACCGTCTATGTTTTGAAAGGTATGCCCTGTACATTTGTACATTGGGCACCTTTCAATGATAGACAGAAACTCCGAATACCACAAGATTTTATTATGTGGAAGTTCTTTTGTGTTCAGTCAACAGACTATATCTCCCATTATTTTCTTCTCTTGTCCTTTTATCAACTTTTAGCATTTTGCACTACGTTTAGTTGCCATTTAAGGAAATTCCTAGGCATCTACTAGCTAAAAAAGAGACCATTTTCATACACCCCTCGCAGACATATACCGACCTTGCAATTATTTTTTCTATGTGAGTTTTTTAAAAGATGTCATTTTATTTTAGGTACATAAAAGCATTAGAAAATATTCGGGCATTGAGAAGAGATCAAGTAAGTGTGTTTATAGCGTCCGGGCTTGGATTTTACTTTAACTTCTATAGTACTTGTAAGGTCATAAAATAACTTAAAAGCTTAAAAGATACCCTTTTCACCAATCTGAGTTTCATTCAAATGTCTTTTATCTTTCATTCAAATGTCTTTTATCTCATTTATCTTTCAAGCACTTTAAAGTAAAGATTTATCAAGAATCGTAATATTTGATTACGTCTAAAGCTCCGTTTTGACAGAACTTAATGACATTTGAGTAGCGTTTGCGTCCAAAACTGAGATTTTGGATCTTGACGTCTGCATCTGCTCGTTTCAATCTGCGTAATGCTATTTATTCATTCGCTTGCTCTGGTATTCAGTATGCTCGTTCTGGTGTTGATTCTGTTGAAAGCCTCCAGCTGCTGCCCATTTAAAAATCCTTGAACTGCTCCATGCTGCTTGCAGAAACCAAATTTTTCGATAATGTTGTTACTTATTTTGTTCCGCTATAAATCAGTTTCCAATATCGCAACAAGCTTCCTGATACCAAGGCAATATTGGGCACTTGATGCTTAATATCAGGTATATACTAACTGTTCTTTGTGCAGAAATCTTGCTTTATAATTGCACAATGTGTTTGCTGTTTTTCAACAGCCATAGACAGTTCTGAGATGATGATATGGTAGCAAAGGGTTACATGATGCATTTTTTATAACCAAAACACAGTATTGTGTCATAACTCAACTTGTAATAAACTATTTCTGTTTTATCCAGACTCATATTGTCAAAGAATGTCAGATAGAATTGAATTTCTTGAAAGAGAGAAAGGTTGAAGCTGAGCAGGTATTTCTTGACCCGTAGATTTTTCATCTAAACATGCTTTGCTTATGCACTCGCAACCTTTATCTGAGGTTTAACTCCTGTCAAATTGAATATCATGTCTCAAAATTTATAAGAATCAGCTGAGTTCGAGATTAGCACGAATTATGAATTGAATTTGAATCAAATTATACCCAAATGTAAAGCGCTATTTAAGCCTGTCGTTGTTAGTAGCACCACGTGAACTAAGCGTGACTTTGTTTTAACCGTGACATTCTTCAAATCGTATTGATTTGTTTCCAGTCCGGCATTTACATTTTTTGGCACGTTTTGCTGCGGCCTATAATCAAGGGTGGCTTATAAACAAGGGAGGCTTATAAACAAGGGTGGCTTATAAACAAGGGTGGCTTATAAACAAGGGAGGCTTACATTGTCTTACCAGGTTCTGACAAGCTTCCCTGCTACCTTGAAGTTGAGAGTGATAATGTAGAAGACGAGGAAGAAATAATTTTGGGCGCTATTGATGATTCCATGCTGGACGATGTTGTTGTTTGTTAATTTGCTTATATCTATGTCTTGGTTTAAGTACACTATCAGGTGAAACTGCGCCGCAGAAGTGCGACGTTTATATCCAACCAGATTTTTATGGCATGCTTTTGTTGAGCTTTTTTCAATCTGAATCCTTTTTGATTTGTTGCAAGTTAAGCACAAAGCATAAATTTGATAGAACTTTCAGAAAATTTTAAGGATGGTGAGCGCAACAAAATGATTTTAGAAATCAGAAAGTAAAAAAGCCAATATATATTTTGGAGAAGCACAATAGTCTTCTTATTAGTTTTACTTTTAAAGTAAATGTTAACTGTTTGTTAATTGTTTTTTTCAGCTACGAATCGATCTGATTGAAAAACAAACAAAAATGGAGGTTATTTATGATGAAATAAAAAAGAAGGAAAAGGAAATGGCACCCATGGAGGTATGAAGTTACATTTTAAAGGCAGTCAACAGATACTAAAAGGGCCTAAGCCATCTTTCAATCGAAAATTGACCAATCAGTGAGTGTGTAGCCACTCACACGCTCATTTATTGGCTAATTTCGATTGGCAGATGTCTTAATCGACTTTTTTATCTGTCGAATGCCTTTAAGACCTTGTTGCAGTATAATTCTGTCCGCTCTGATTTTTACAGATCCGGTTTTGTTTAAATTGCAACAGACAATTCTGTGTAGGCAGGTGATATTTAGATAGTACCGCTTAAATTTTAGCTCACTTTCTTAGAAGGCCTAATTTTGTTAACCGTGCAATACCATTATAGAATAAGGAGGTAAAAAAAAGCGCAATAAAATATGTATGTTGCATGTGATATCCAAATAACAACAATATAATGAGCGAATAAATTAAGCACAAAAATGAAATAGACTGTTAAAAACACAGTACTTATATAATAGAGATACCCATATGTAGAGTTTCTGGTAAATGAAGGATTTTGTTGTTATATCTTCGCTTAGTGCCAAGAAGCATCTACAAAAGGTTCCTCTGACAGCTTCTCTAATTTCTCCATCATTGAGGGCTTTTTTATAAGATCTATGATAAATCTTACTGAAATTAAATACTGGCAAGCAGAATCTAGCAGCTTTTGAGAAGGATGATAAGGAACGCAGTTTTGTTTTTGCAATGCTTTTATCTGGTAGAAAAGTTTTCCCTTATTTGATAGGTTCCAAGAAAAAGTATTTTTTGCGCAGCCATTAGCCCAAGTAACCTTTACATCGCTGTAATC
This sequence comes from Rhopilema esculentum, assembly GCF_013076305.1. The sequence goes on from NW_027020025.1 coordinate 14,012,004, forward strand.
ATTGTATTTATATGCCACTTACCTGAATGTCTTTCTGCCTAATTTGTAAAGGTCATGGCGACACAAAAAATGCTAATACAATTCATAGCTCCCCTTTCTTATCAGATCCTTGATAGGTATGACATAACTCCAAACTGTCCTCATATCTACTATGTTTTTCAAGAGTTATTCCGAGACAGTATCTTAACATCCTCCTTTCAATTATATTATCCGCCAATATACTAGTAGTTGGCCAGATGTATTTCATCGAATAGTGCTGGTATTTTTTATCACATGGCTCTCCTGTAAGCTCATCCGCCAATTATTTAATGGTATTTTGTTTCAATTTTGTCCCATTTGTTCCTTTCCCATTAACTATCCCACTTTTGATCACGAGACTTATCTTGAACCGACGATTGAAACAGAACTGAAATTCAAATACCGCACTTTGGGCTGTCGTCATGAGATCCTTGTTATTTTAGTCAATCAACTTTAATCGACCTTTGCACTTTGTGTTTCTTACAAGAAAAAACATCTTCGTAAGACTACGGTTTCAATCTTTGTTTCAATTTAAATTTTAAATTATTTTTACCTAAATCTCCTATTTAGATACGGCTCTAAATCAATATAAACAAAAACGTTGACTAAATATATAAAACCATGACCATGGTTGTTTGTAGGAGAACATATGTCTTGTTGGATAATATATCTTATATTGAGTTTATCTCATGTAGGAAAAACTTGCGGAGATAGAAAGTGTGGAGACTGAAGTGATTCGAATCGAGAAGGAAATTGGTTCGTAGTGTCTTTATTTGGCTGTTAGTGTTTAAGGCTTTCTTTCTTTTTTATTCTATGAATGTTCAAGATTGTTAATTATTTATGAGTCTGTTGCTGTTATCAGTTTGAACCCACTGAAACAAATAAAAAGTGACGATTTTGAAGTTTTATCATGAAAGTAACTAACTTACTTCAAGGGATTAGCATTAAATGTATATTTCATTTGTTGTTGCCAATTGAAGTTGTGATGGGCAGGCCCACCCAGAGGATTGGGAAACAGGGCAATGACCGTGGGGTCCGTAAGCAAAAAGAGGCCCGCTTTACTTTCTCAGTTTAAAATATGACCCTTAATAATATGGTAATTACAAATCGTGTATGTAGTGAGAAAATTGAGCATTGCTTTACGAATATGAATTAAAAATAGATTGTTTGTTAAACGCATTTTAGTTTAAGTGCTTTTGGTAGGAAGGGTTCCAAGCCATGGTCCTGCCTCTGGCCTGGCGTGGCTCTAGGCGGCCCTGGTAACCGTGCAATAAAAAAATCTGTTTAAAATGCCTAGTGATAACAAGCGAATCAAACGCCACAATGTGCAATTTTCTCAAGAACTGCTGCTACAAAAGCAACTGTTTTTGCTGAGTTTTGTTTATCAGAAACGATTTTTTAAAGCATTCTAAGATTGGATCTCATGACATTGTTTTTTGGTGACAGTCTTTAGCAAGTTAATGTTTTCTCATGGCCAGAATCTTTTCCAGGAAACAAGGAGTCAACATTTGAGCTTATTCAGAAGAACGGGAAAGAGTTGGAGGAAAGGATAGCGGACAAATTCACAGGTGCAGACATTTAGCAATCTTAAGAATCCGCATGTATTACCGTGAAATTTTTATGTTTTTTGGACATAAAAAGCTGCTAAGTCATTCTGCATCTTGCTTAAAACACGCAATAAGCATCAACATCATCTGCATACAATATTTTTAATAGAACAAACCTAACTTCAGATTCCACTCAAGCTTTCCATTAAGGTAAAATGTTTGCTTTATTGAAGCCATATCCTAAGGTTTTACATATGACGTACTTAAGTGAAGGTTGATTAAGGCCATGCTTGATTTGAGACTTAAGCACATTTGAAGTTATGGCAGATCAGAAAGCCAACAGTAATATTATAGTTCAAAGATTTCTTTTTCTCCCACTTATCCATTCAACTTTTTACGCTCAGCTCTAAGTTATTTTGAAAGTATTTGCATTAATTGTAGTACATTTTAAAATACATTCTGAAATCGCATTTGGGCGGTCTTATTTGAAGCATGACCCAGAACCAGATTGACTTGGGAAGAACTAACAACGAAAAACTATCAGCATTCATTAAAAGCTTTTATGTTTACATGACAATGATGTCCACAAGAGAAAGGCCTTTCCAAATTTTTAAAGACGTGAACAAGACGAGAGAGGCAGAGTGTACCTTCTTTGCTTGCCCTGTCCCATTTTCTGAATCTTAAACGATACCTCATCCTCTGTATTTTGGCTTAATCAATACCAAAAGAGGTACTTTTTAAACAGATCTTTGCTTTTTGTAGGTTCTTATGATGATCTTGTGCAAATAAGTGATAGATTCAGAGAAGAAATATCACGAGAAGAAGTCAAAATTCACCAGGTTCGTCTTTTTGTTTTGTAATCGTTAAAATCGCTAAAAGATGACTGTTTCGTGAAATTTTGTATTCCTCCAAAACTTTTCAGTGCTACCTTGATGTTTTTAAACAACATCAGAAATGTTGATATTACTGAACCTCCAATGTAATAGCTACATTTGCCAGATTTAGAAAAATTTCATTCGTATCCAAATTATCTTCTTTAAATCTTTCTAATTGACTGTGGTTATGGCCAGATAGCAAATTGAAGACCAAGATAAAAACGGTTTGTTGTAAGTATCTGGTAGACTCAAACCTTGGGAATAGAACTTTACTTTCTTTCTGTTATCCTTTAGAAATCAGAATTTTTGGACTAACATTTCTAAGACGAAATCTGAACGATCCCCTTTTTGCTTTTGGGTTTAGATTGAAGCAAAAGTGAACAGGTGTAGTCAAGCGATCCAGGAGCTGAGTGGAAGAAGAGCAGAACTTCTCACTAAACAAGGCAAACTTGCCCAGGAAGCCGAGGTATTCTAGATTTTCTTCGTTGCAACTCTCTTTCGTGTCTGATTTTGGTTTACTTGAGAACTTTCCAACATGAAAGTGGTAATCTTTAGTACATAATGATTTTCATGGATAAACAGAAAATGATTTCCAGATAAGTATTCTTGTTAAATTTGTTCTCATGTAGCACAGAAAGAGTCTTTTATTCCAAGAACTTTTATGGCATTTTTAATTTTTTTGCTGCTTGCTTCAAGAGATGCATTTGTGATCACAGAGAAGCTTTGCACAATAAGTATTGTTGAAATTTTTTTCTATACAATGCCTGGAACATCCAATACCACAGTTTTGATCCTTGTGTTTTATCTCTGTAATACAGTCACACGAGATAAAGATTACATCACGAGATGAGCTAATTTCAAAGATGATTAAACAATATAGTCTCTCAGGTAATGCAAGCTGCTGTTTATCGTTCTGTTATAAAGTGCTCGTTTTCAGGGCAGAGCTGTACACGCTATTTGGTGTATAAAACAGAGTGGTTCTGAGTTGCAGGTGTTACGATCAAATTCGCTGTTGATACCACCCGAGTCGATGTGACGACAGCGAACCACTTATTAGGTCTTAAGATATCTACTTGATTGAAGGCTTTAGATATGGAGACAATAAAAATGAACGACTTTTACGGATTTATCCAAATTACGCACCGAGAAGAAGTTATTTCGCCCACGTCAAATTGTATCGGAAATGATCTGTCGCAGATGGATCAGTTGACAGTTTCCAGCTAATCCTCTGCATATGTTGTTGATCTTCGTTTTCTGGCCAATGAATATTTTGACAAAGAGCAAAAAAGATGTGTATGCGTGTAACTTATATAAGTTTCCTTCAATACCACGTTTTGCGGATTTCCTAAATTTTGAAGGGAATTCGCTGAAGAAGGCACATAAGAACCTGAAGGGAATATGACGCATTCTTAGAGAAGGGGAAAGGAGTTGTGAAATATGATTAAATCCCTACTTCCCCAGCGGATATAAACAAGCTCTATGAGCGCTGCAGTTTACTCCAACACAGCCATATGGCTTGTTTTATAACAGAACCATGTTTAATTCTAGTTTTTGGCTTTTTTATTTCAGAAGGTAAAATGCCCTAAAATAAGAAGAACTAGTTGCTCTTGGGAAGAATGATTCAATTTCGAAAACGCTAACGTGGGTTATTTTGTTCAAAATCTAAAATGGAAATGAAAGTTTCAATGTTTTGTTTGTAATGTGAGAATTAATCAAATAATAGTTTTACTCTTAAAAATTGGCTGATTCATTAAAAAATCTATGATAAACATGATTCATGTTCAATGCTTTAATTAATTTGCAGAATTGCCAGATACCCCTTATAGCCCAGAGGATGTCGATAACTTTTTATCAAATCTGAAAATGCATTATCGCCAAATTGTGGATGAGGCAGAGAAAACCAAGGTTAGTTGCCCTCAAAGCAAACATTGATTAGAAATTAGGGTGCAGAATTACTTTGCCAGTATTTTAATTCTCCTACAAACACCTGGCTCTCCTATGTTTCTTATGTTCCTCCACGGGCAGTCACAGATCTTATTTTCTCCGTACATTGGAGAATGCTTCTTAGAAAGGACATTTCTCAGATAAAATGCGGGAGTGCTCATGTTCTTGATTAAGTAGAAAGGATGCAAACAACGGCTGATACCAAATCATAGCATTCAGTGTTGAGGGCAAATTATTAGCAGAGCTTTAACTGTTCCATATGCTTGCTAACATCTTCTGAAATTCAGGTGGTGTATGTTTTAAGATGCAGGTTGCAAGCCATACCCAACTGTTCGGTTGAATTTACTTATGTGCATTCTAACAGATAAAATCACTGAACTATCCATTTCAGTTAACTAGGAATGTCAACGTAACAAAGATCTACAAATTTCATTTGATATATTGGATATAATAGCTTATATTAAGTTCCACAATATGCGTTTCGTGTCATCTTTTTGCTGGTTTTTTAAAATAATTTTTTGTAATTTCTCAAATATTTCTTATATACCTATGACTTATCGTAAGCTGTTCTAATATCAGCTAGCCAACTCTAAAGATCTTATTTCAGTTGACTTTCAATTCATTTCTTGCATTTCAGAATGTTTTTATAAAACAACTTGAAGAAATTTCTACTGGAATGAACAGAGTGACGAAATCATATCATGACTACGAATCAACAATCAAGCACAAAAGGAATACTATGGTTTGTATCAGCCATTGAAAATAAGTGTGTTTACTAACAGGGGCGGACACTTAAATTTTGGGAGGGCAAGCCTATTGTTTTAATAAGATGACGTCACATTTCCCATTGTTTTAGAACAAAAGACCATTGTTCTCTAAAGTATTGGGGGTCGATCGCCCCCCCTCGCCCCCCCAAGTGTCCGCCACTGTCTAATAGTAGTCATCCTTGATATTTTTACATCAGATTAAAAATTTAGCGTCCAACAGTAGCTAGATGACTCAATATTCCTGATGCCTCGTTCGATAAAATCTGTGCTCCTGTTTTTCCATACTCTATGTAAACTTCTACATACAGTGGTTTGAATAAGGTGAAATGCTCGAACAACTTTCGGACCAGGTTTTATGTGTATTGCACGGAGATGTCCGTTTTGTAGAAATTGCTTGCACCAGCCATTGAGCGCAGAAAAAAATTTCGAGAGAAGAGCAAATTGTTTGTTTTTTAATTGTCAGTTATTGAGAGATGCCCGTTATAAGCAGTTACTCACTGAGCTTCTGGAATATAGATTCTTACCGTCCAAACGGAAAGATGCTGACATTATTCATTAGAGCAAATTAATTTAAATACTTTTGTCTCTCGTTGAGTTTCGCCCTGTTTGACATGTTTTTAGCTGTATCGGGTATAAATTGTTTTACTTTTCCAAAATCAAAGCAAATGTCTAAGTCTGAACGACGAAAAAGATGAAAGCTCACAAGCATATTATCGTGAAATCAAACTTGCACCCTCTCTGGCGATTAATGAAAACATTTTACATAATGTTTTGCCTTACGCTTTTTAAGACATACATTTATAGACTGAAGGCATTTTGGTTTTTGATTTAGTACGACTAATGTTGAAAGAGGACCAATCATCCTAACGATATAAGCTTTAGTGAATAGATAAATGTCAACAGAATAAATCCTGCTGCAACACTCAGTTGTTGTGTACGCAAAAGGACGTTTGTTGGGTGCTCAACATTTGTTTTCATTCTGCAGGAACAGAACAAGCAAACAATACGAGAGATAAACCAGGAGCTCGGAGTTGTGGCCGCCTCGGCGAACCGCTTACAAAGCATCGAGCGAGATATCAGAAAATCTGAGAAGGAGCTTAACGATCTGCAGGGACAAGTCAGTACAAATCAGTTTAATGATGATATAAAATCATTAGCTAGTGAGAAGAAAGGGGTGGATCAAACTCTAGGAAGGTTGAGAGAGGAACAAAATAGGATGCACCTGCAGTCTACGGTACAAACAAAGATTGACATGAAGGTTAAAGAAAAGCAAGCTAAAGAAGATACAATACAAAGCATGTAAGTGGCAGAGCAAACGTCAACGATTATTTTATTTTAAATGGTGGATTAGTATTTTTCTTATGAATGCTATTGCAATATTCGTTGTTGCAAAAACGACAGGCTGATCTTACCAAAAGCTGGTTGAAGAACCTCTCTTTTCTTATCTTTAGACCCCTCTCCTTGCGCTTGCACTAACGTTATTATTTGACCACAGCCCTAATTCGAACTCTCACCCCCCAAATAGTCTCACCCCCCCCAAATAGTAGTTACAACATTTTACCCATGATCAATTACGACATGTCGTTGTAGTGGCACCTACCAAGAAATTAACATTGTCCAAAATTAATCCCGTATTTATGTAGCCTTGTTCACAGACAGGTAAGGCAAAACATTGTGTTGCATTCACGAAAATTGCACTTAAAACTTAAGCCCTTTTGTATTTGAAGAAAAGTTTAAAGGATCTTTTACTGCACATCAAACTTGAAACAAAACAAAAATTGCCGCCGTTGCTTTCATGAAATTAGTGGCCTTTGAAGAAGTTATTCTTTGCAGGTAGATGCTTTAAAGTCGTGTTTGAAAAGGCCACATGACTGTGAAGCCTCGTATGTTCTCTAACTCAACATGGTTTTCTTTCCCCTTTTAGAGACTATTGCGTCTCTATCAACGAAAGTAGTGGTAGTAATTTTCATAATATTGTTTGTATCCGTTGTTATCTTTTGAGTGTTACTTTTTCATATCATTTAATCTTACACACTTCTAGTCCTCATTTTTAAGAAACAGCCTAACCCGAATGTGTCAGAAGCAGATTTTGACATGATAAGAAATCATCAGATCATCAAACAAGAAATCAAAGAACTATCGATAAACCGCCTGTTTTAGACAGAGAAATGTTTTTTTAAGATCATTTATCGCCAAAAGTCCAGTTCGGTTCTGATGTTTTCGACTAAATCTCGCAGCTGCTGTCTTCTTGATGTGTTTTTTTCAGCATTTTTTGTCAGGTTTATGAGCAAATCTCTGCGTCATTTCCTAAACTCTTTGTGTCTTGCAGAGGTCAACCCTGTTATAGATCAAGGACAACAAAAATCTTCAATATTGTTGTAGCTAATCCACAGACAGTCAATCTATTACTGCTAATTTTTCTACACAGCCAACCGGATCTTAACGTTTGATAGACACGATTTCTGCCACCTACTTCTTTTTAGGGGCCAGTACTGAGAATAATCTTCATATGATGAAGCATTTAAACTTTGGCCATGGTTCACGCGATGTTTTTCACACGGATCAATTCAGAACGACTTTGATTTTCAAACCTGCTCTAAAAGTCTCGAAACGAGCAATGCTTAAGCACAACAATATTTTTGGTGTAAACAGAATGAGTTTATTCCCACCCTTGGATCCCACTGGTAATATTATCAAAAAGCAAACGTCACTGGTTGAGCAACCTTAAAATTAATGTACTCACATATCAGTTTGGCCAATTTCCATCCACAACTGGGTGCATATAATTCCTTGCTTAGAATTTTATATCATTATTTTGACGATCAATACTCTAAAGTGTGTCAGCTGAAAAACTTTAGTATCTTTTAAAATGTTTTCTTGCTAGCTTTATGGCAGCAGAACGGGTCAAACCATGGAACTCAGTAGAGATTTATGACTTTGAAGCTCACCGATTGTGATGCAGAATACAGAACAGTAAATGCTACTAACCCTCGCAGCATTTACTGTAAAATTCTTAGATCCATATCTGTTCTTCCAACGCTGTTTGTAAATTCCTTTTTAATGAATTCTTGATATTTGATAAATGTATTCACATTCAAATCGTAGCATAAACCGCCATGAAATGGACATGTCAACCATCTTTGGCAACCGTCCACCTTTAGAAGAACTGAAGTCGCAGCTCCGTGATTACCTGACAATGAAAAAGTCAGATTTACGTAGTATGAATGAGAAAATCAAGGTGATTGAGAAGAAACTCGCATCCAATGAGGCAAATCGAAAAACCAACATGTATGTGGTTTGGGCTCATTTTCCTTCATTAAACTGATGATGGCTTCAAATATTTTTCCAACTTGCAAATTAATTGTTAGCCATGTATTTCTGTAAAATTCTTAACTTAATTTTTGTATTTAACTAAAAGGAGGCTAGCTAGAACTGCATTTTGATGTAACTTTTTCGTTATCACGTATCATTAAATGGAATATGATGATCAAGAGCTAGAAGCATCAATTCCTATTAATTTAAAGCAAGCTAGATTGAATAGGTAGCTTGATAGCTTTGTCGTATGGTTTGACTCAGTTAGAATCAACTCAACGCTTTTGCTTCTTGTTTCCGAAAGTTGACTAGAAAAGAAGGTATTCCTTCCCAAACATATTTTTGTCGATACAAACAGGTGATTTGAATGTCAATCTAACTCTAATGCGCTGCCACGTAACAAATAACTGTTGTCATTCGTCTCTGTTACAAATAACCCCACCCCCTTTTTCAAAGGTACAAGTTGTCTTTCGCAGTCTTTATCTATATGTGTGTTTTTTTATGCAGGGAGGCTATGCGTAAAATGGAAAGCCAACAGGCTGAGTATAAAGAAAGGCTGATTGAAGCTTGCGGAGAAAATAGTTACAACGAATTCAAGGAGAAAGTAACGAAAAACCTCGATAAATACAAAAAGTAAAATCTTGTCTTGTTTTCTTTTTTAACTTATATTATTCATTCAAAGAAAACATGTTCTATCGATATTGAAATGTTGCAAATTATCTTTTTCAAACCCGATTGCGTTGTTATGCTCAATTCGAAAGTTAGAATTGTTTTTCACAAAAAATCCCTTAAAGAAATCAATCTTTTGGTTTTATGTTTAAAAAGATTTTCAGTGAAAATCTTTTTTGAGTCCTTCGCTTTTTTTATGCATTAATAAAAGTCAGAAGTAATGTAAGATTACAATCCTAATGGGTGTCATATCGATCAAAGAGAACCTGGGTGTATCCAATGTATTCTAAGATATTCATTCGCATGATCAAGCTTCTATCAGGAAAAATCTCGAGGTATTTGGCATGTTATCAATTTTGGAATGTTTATGTTGAATTTTACTTGTAATTTGCAGCATTGTCAGTGAAATAAATGCATTTGAAAAGATCTACAGAAAGTACATAATTGAAATGAAGGGCAGCAACAAGCAAGACAAAGGATGCCCGTTGTGTCATCGTGAGTTCGCTTCTGCCAGGGAACTACATCAGCTGGTAACAGAGGTGAGGGGGTAATTGTGTGATTTTAGCCTTAGATACCATGATGGTCTTGCATCCCTGAACAGAAAAAACGTGATTCATTGTATTTTCTTTCCATTTTGATCATATATATATATAGATACATACATGTTTTTGAGTTGAAGGCAACCAAATTACAAGTTTCATCTCTACAGACCTGTTTCGTGGATGACTCACTCTTCAGGAGATGTTGATATACTGAAATAATATATACATACATATATTTATGATTTGTTTATGCAGATCATATTGAACTCACTGTAAAAAGCTGACCTGCAAAGTAAACATAAAGCCTACTTTTAATGAGAAATTAATAAAAGATATTTGTTTCAAATTGCTGCTGTTCTTTTACAACTTCTTTTTAAACTGACATAACTAGTAACCTTCTTTAGGCCCTTCAGGTAGCTTGTTCTATACAAGTGCTGCTCTGTACTTAAAAGAGCATCTTCCAATGTTGGATCTCGGTCATAAGCCATTATTGCGGATTGCATGATAAACAGGTATTTTTATTGCCAAATGATAATGGGTTTGGAATAAATTGCACACTAAGTTCTATATTGTCCAGACTCTTGATGGTATTTAGAAAGCGGTAAAGGTAATTTTTGCTTATTTTCAGTTGGAACACAAGTTGGTTTCAGTCCCAGAAAAAAGACAGCAAAACGAGACGATTTTGGACCAAGAGAAGAGAAAGCTTTCTGTGGTAGATGAGCTTGCACCACTGAACGCCAATGTAAGTTGTACACATTATTTTAAGACTGATGAACATTCCTGTTACCAATCTGACATAAAGTGCTTGATGCCTTAAAGCTGTACACGCTTTTTGTTGTATAGAAAAAGATTCTATGCAAGGTTCTAACTTGCTACTCCGAGTTTACTTAATGCGATCATTAGGCTACTAGAGAAACATCCTGTTCTAAACATCGAAAGACTAGACTGGTGATCTAATCTAACGACCCTCCTTTAGAAAGCACATTATGTCTCGTGTAAAGGACCGTACAAAATCCTGGCTTTCTACTACCTATCAATATATTTGATTTGAATTTTTTGAAAAAGTTTTGAATTAAGATTGAGTGTCTTTCGATCTATGTCTCAGATGATCAATTGTAAAGCAGTAACCATCAACTCTGTAATCATTTACCTCAAAACAAGCCAATGTTATTTTCACTATTGTCATCAGATCTATATCAGATGCAGTATAAATTTTAAGGCTCATTTTATCGCGTCAAGGCCCAGTTCTTCTTCCAATACGCGTCTTTTTATTGTAAGAAACATGGAAATAAGAAACACGAAGCTCAAATACCTGAAAAACTAACAAAAAAAAGAAACATTGCAAGGCTCAGATAGAGGGATAGGGGAAAGCATGAAACGAATTGAATCCCAAGTACAGCAGAATATATCCCGTGTAGAACAAGTAGGATCTGTTAAAGTGTGACGAGCAATGTAGTGTCTTCGTTGTATACTGAGAGCGTAAAGAGGCACAGAAATTTGTAGGCACGGCTACAGATTTTCTCCACCAGGTACGCTAAGAAGGAATCATTTCTAAAATTTGAGGCTCAAATTAACAAAATGTTAAGAAGCTTTGAGCCTGCCTGTACTAACGTGTTTCTTAGAATAAAAAAGACGGGCAGTAGTAGTATTGATAATATCTGTATAAAGATCTATCTGATCTTAGCTACAATGGCTGCATTGCTTCTTGTGTAGTTGCTTATTTCGACCTAAGCTTAGCTTTCCATCTCTAGTTGATTTTGAGTTTTACCTAGTTTTCTCGTTCCTTCATGTGCCATTTCCGTTTCTCAGCTCGAATCGCTGGAGTCAAAAGACATCCCCGAAGTGAGATTGAAAATTTCTGACCTTGGTAAAGAAGTCGAATCACTGAGACAGGAATTGAATGACGTATGTTTCAGTCAATTTTCATGTACACTTTTGTTCAAAAGAAGGGGACCTTCCCAGAGTTTATGACAATTTGATATGGTATTTGAAATGGATTTGAACTGCTTAGTATTTTCTTCATCTACTTTTAATTCATATTTGTAAAGCAGTGTTCAACTTGTAGCTACAACGGTATTAAGAGTCATATTTCAATTGCCATTAGGGCAGTTTAATTGCCAGTGGGCCCCCCATTGCTTACGGGCCCAGGAGCAATTGCCCCCTTCCTCCTCTCTCGATGGGTCAGGTTTGATTTGATATGCTTTCCTGGGCAGGTTAAATTTTAAAGATCTCATCTATTAGACGAATTTCTAAAATCACCTTGTCATTCACTCTTTCGGCAGAAGTATGAGTCTTAATGGGGGAGTCCTATATGGGGGAGACCTATATGGGAGAGACCTATACGGGGGAGACCTATATAGAGGAGTCCTATATGGGGGAGACCTAAATGGGAATGACCTATATGAGGGGAACATGTGGGGGACCTATACAGAGGATACCTATAAGGGGGGACCTATATGGGGGATACCTATATTGGGTCGACCTATGGGTTGCGAGTACCCGGTCGTGGTAGGGAGATACACGTGTTCTGAAGACGTGTATTTTATAGCGAGATGCCAACGTTGGAGGTTTAATGTCGTTGCATCCCTTTTGTATTTGTTAGCTTGAGGATGTGCGTCTTATGACAGAAACAGAAGAAAGGACAGCGAGGGATATGCAGCCAGATATCAACATGGTCGATTCATACTTGTATGAAATACGGGATATCGATAAAGCCATCAGCCTGGAGTCTTCAAAATTAAAAGGAATTGGTAAATCCAGAGTATTTAATTTTTATTTTCTTTCTGTTTCTTATCTCATAATAGACAGTGATGCGTGAAAAACACTCTAGATTCTTTCCGTTTAGACATTTTGGAACAGGCTCAAAAACATTTATATAGTTCATCTGGGATCACAACATTAAAGTATCAAATATTAGAGATGTGCCAATGCATTTTCAAAATGTTTTTTAGATTACATTATTTTACGCAGCATAAGATATTGGTACAATGCCTGCCAAAAGTACTTGGAACACCCAGCAATTTACGCTACATTTGATATCTTTCATTCCTTTCATGAAAAAAATTACTACTTCCACCCCCTTCCCCCTAAAACAATGTTGATGATTTAGAGAAATATCATAAAAGAAGCGCAAAAGAAAGTGCTTCCTAAAATCCTAACCTGTTTGATAGTAAACCAACATTGTTTTATAGGGGAGAGGGAGATGACTGATTTTGAACTGTAAAATTGACGTCAGTGTTCCAAGACTTTTGGCAGGCATTGTATGTTTAATCATTAGTTAATTTTTCTTGTGAAAGGTTGGGGTAAATTGATTCCCATTATATAAACGCAGCTCTCGATATCGCATGCTACTGTGTGTAAAATGATGCTTCTTTAAGATTTTTAGAATTTTGTTTACTTTCCTGGTCTCACCTTCAAGTGAAAGTTGATACCTACTCAGGTCTCACAAAAGGGTATCTCACATACGCTGGGGAGGCTCAAAGCAGTGGGTAATTGCTAACTTGTCATTCCCTTGTATGTCACGACTGTCTCGGCACCATTTCAAATGCACCAGCCCAGGGTTATTGGATAAGGGTATAACAAATTTCCACAAGGTGATGCAAGCTTTGCAGAGATCTTATCAAAGCTTACTGCTATAATTGTACGTGTATTTACAGCTCCAGGCAGAACGATGACATTGATAACAGCTGAAATCGAAGAAGCCCAAGAGCAAATGTGAGTTATTTCCGTTAATTTTACAGTTCAAATTTTGAAAATGATATGTCTGGTAGAAAGTGATTTCTACTGTCGTTTCACTCTTCTTATCTTAACATCTTAACAACAATTATTGTGAATTTAACGTAGTTTTTTGGAAGGGTAGAGGACCAGATGATTTACTTTGTGCCAAACTAGGAAATCTGATGGTAAACAAGATTGGTGCAGAGGAAAAAAGATCTCAATCCATATCCAAATATGTATTTCTTCAAAAACATTTTCTCTCCGGAAGATGCGGACGGGCTTAAAAGGCACAGTCACCGCCCTGCCATGAAAATTGAAAAAAATTCTAGAGGTGGACCCTCAAGGATGGGTGAAAGCTATTAGGAAAGATCTGAAAACCAGGACTTGTTATGTTCTCAGCCTTATGCCCAATTGCCGTCTCTTTCGGGGCATCTTACATTTTTGCTAGCAATTCCATCCTTTTCAAACCTGAACTTGTTTTTGCTAAGATACCACCACAATATTGCAAGTTATTTGGCCATGCTGTATCCATTTTATTGTGTTCGATTTGTCAGGAAATTGTTTTTTCAGTCTTGTTTTTATTGCTACCAATCATTTTTGTGACGTCATAATTTGATTTAAAGTGAAAGCATTGAACGGAAGATGGAATTGAAGAGAAACCAACTGATGGAGCACAATAAGCAGTGTTCATTGCTGGAACGAAGCATCAACAGTCTCAAATCTGAGCAGGTTGGCAAAATGTCAATTTTTGTTATATAGTGCAACTCAAGACCTTGCTTGCCCATAAAGAAACATATCATGTCTTTTACTGAGCTTACATCCAGCGGTTTGTGTCGCTTGAATGTTTTTAAACTATTTTGTAAGTTGCGTACTTAGTTTGTGTTAATAAAATTTATAGCTTTTAAGGCATTACATTCAGTAAGCTTTTATCATTATCCTGAGAAGGGGCGGTCATTTATAAACCGATTAGTGTAAGACGAAAACTACTTTAGAATGTTATGCTCCCGCTTTTCTTTGCTATTTTCAAATTTTGCTTTAGCAAAGGATAATTTCATTGTTTATTTGTACTTTTATTGAAGCTTGCCCTTTCTGCAAAACTGCAACGCCGTTCACAGCTTGAGGAACAAAAAGCAGAACTGAGTTCAAACAACCAATCGTTTGAGAGAGAGATAAGAGAGGCAGAAAACCAACTAGAGCCTCTTCAGAAGTCTCTAAGTGAGTTCAAAGAAAAGAAAAGATTGACAGAAGATAAGAAGGAGAAGCACGCAGAAGACGTGCGCAGTCTGTTGGAAGCGATCAAGCAAAGTGGGAACAGAGTGCGGGAACTGGACGCCGAGATAAAGAGGTACGCTTTGATGAAGTATAGGGGCAGGGGAGGAACGGTTTTTAGCGCTCTTGTCGATTTTTATTTCAGATTTATTATTAAGCTACTGCCAAAGAATTGTTTGAATAGAATTATTTGGTTTCACATGTTGATTTAACAAGTATTAGATCGATCGCATAAAAATTGGCAGGTTGCCTTGCGTTTCTGCAAAGAACTAGTTCATTTTCTTATAGATATATTAAAATACGAAACACCCTTTTTCCAGATATTTGGCCAACGGTAGGGACAAGGCACTGCAGCAAAACGCTGATGCTGTGAAGGAGACTGAGGCTGAGAATAGCAGATTTGAGCGGGAGAAAGAAAAATACGCCAAAGAGTTGGCTGAGGCTCGAAAACTGGTCGATACCCAGCAAGCAAGGGCCCGTGAGCTGGAAGACAACGTAAGGTATGATCAAATTCCCTGATTGCTGTTCTTTGAATAAGATTCCAATTATATCTATACCTTATACATCTTGATATTATCGAGGATCTTTGATTTATTATTTTATATTGTTCTACAATCTTTAAATTTACAGCATCAATTTTTTGTTTACGTACCTATCAGTTATGTGGCTAGCTTTTTGAAAGCAGTTGACTTGTTTTTCGTTGCCTTGCTTCGCGTAATCGATTCTAATTTAAGACCTGTCTTGAATATTCTAAGTTGTTTATCGACAATACATTATATTAAAATTGAAATTTAGTCTAATTAAACAAGAATACTAAGAACTTTAAAAAGAATTAGGTAATGGTGGGTATTACTCAATATGGCCTGGGTGTGTTTTTTGCCACTTTTCAGAATCAATCTCCAAACTCGGGTTTGCTTTTCAGAATCAATCTCCAAACTCAAAATTCAATTTCAAATTTTCTAGTTTTCTTTAATAACTACTTCTAAAAGTACTTTGTCATTGATGTTTTTTATTCTAACATTTTTCTGCTTGGTTCATGCTGTTTATGTGGGTTATTTACAGAAAAATCTTCTGCTCATGTTAACAATTCGACTCAGCAATGGGATAAACATGTTTAACTTTAATCCACATCATATTACGTATATTTAAAGATTTACATAAATCCGTCTAGCTTTGTTAGTGGCAGATGCAAGGCTGCTGTTCCACAGCTAGAAACAACCGTTTTCTTGTATTGTTTGTTTCATATTTTTTTATAATGTATTTCTTATGTTGCCTGCTAATCGCATTGAGAATGAAACTCGGAGTAGCGACTTACAATCGCGCTGTTCTATACACCAAATATCGTGTGTACATCTCCGCCTATATGGTATCGAATACTTTATGACAGACCGGTAATCAGCAATTTTCATTACTTCTTAAGTTATGTATTTTATGTAAATCATCTCATGCAAATACTGCTCTGATGTATTTGTGTATATCACATGACTATTAGCTTTGCATTGAAAATCATTCTGTAGCTCTACGTTGTATTGTATTTTTATGGTTAGATAGAAAGCGTTTGAAGTGAAGAACTTAAGAATTGCTATTAAGCTTAAAGTATGTACTCAAACCCTAGAATATTCCTTTAATTTTTAGTAGAACATTTTCATTGTATGTATCAAACACTATTTATATCAATGACAATTTTTTTCAAAATAAATTACCGTTTGTTACCATAAGTTTTATCTCAAGGTCTTTGGCAGTTTGTTGGCATTTAAACAACTTGAATGCTATGGTCGTTAATGTTGCTAAATTTCTGTGTTGCCTAGATTGTTCCAGGCCGAGGAAGACATGGCCAAAATAAGAAGTGAACTGGCTCGCTTGAGAAAAGAACTGTCGAAATATGGAGCATCTGGCCTCTTGGGCACGAATAAAGTTGAGCTGCAGAGGGACCTAGACGAGTTGAGAAATAGCAAAGCAAGTTGTGAGGGTCGTTTAAAAGGTCTGGAGGAGGAGCAAAGGAAGATGGAACGGGACTTGCGCAGCGAGAAGTTTGCTTGTGCGGACACGAATTATTCGAAGAAAGCAATCGAGTCAAAAACAACAGAAATGGCAAATCAAGATCTTGACAAGTATTACAAAGCATTAGACGGAGCTATTATGAAGTTTCATACAATAAAAATGGGGGAGATCAATCGAATTCTGAAAGAGTATTGGATACATACCTACAAAGGCAACGGTATGTCTTCATTTCATCATCCATTTTCTACCCTTCTTTTCCCTCTGTAAAGGCAGTAATTTTATTCAATTTTTAGAACAAAATCAAACGCAATGTAAAATCGAAATCCACAATGCAACGTTCTGGAAACATCCAAGTTGATTGCATCGGAATCTGATTTTACTCATGCACTATGTAACTGAAACTGCAATAGAAAATCCAAACTTGTTGCCCTTAATGACAATCAGATATCATGAACGCATTTTGAACATTCGGATTGTGATACAGAAGATACCCAAGGATATTATGACAACAGTTTAGCTAGGCTATGTTTTCGTTTGAGTTATTTTAGTGGTGTGTTCCCATTAAGTAGAGAGATCTGATTTTGTGTAGACAGAAGATGTTGCTGTTTTAATTATACTGATCGGTCAATCTAAAGCAAATTAGTTGCATTTTTTGTTAACTTGATTTTATATACCTCTGGGAAAAACTTTTTGGTCAGTTAAATGTATATAGTTTCAACATTGTGTCCCATTGGTCCATTCTGCGGAAAAAAGATCTTCATATGATAACTTTTGGCGATTTTTATCAAAGTCCTAAGGTCTCTGACCTGTTTAACCAAATTCTGTCATTGTCGTGGTACGAGCTTTCAATATGTGTCCGCTTTAGGCTACATGCAGGGTAACGAAATGTGAAGTTATTTCGGTGATACAACATTACAGCTATGAGAAAGCAAGAGCAATTTCTCTCTGTCATTTCAGATATCGATACGATTGAAATACGCGCAGACGAAGATACCGGAAGTGGAGCAGCAAAGGCAAGGCGTGTCTATAACTACCGGGTGTGTTTCCTTTTGCTTTATGTTGATTCACTGTTCTGGTGATGATAGCTATTAAAGTTTGATCTAAGAGGTATTCACAGCAAGCTACATGCATTTCTGCTGAATTCTGCTTCTTTTTTATCCAAGTTTATAATTTATGAGGAATCAAGTTTCGATGAAGAAGAGCTATCACCACCTTGATCTTCACGTGAAGAATGATAAGCTAACATCTTTAAAAATTCATCTCGCAAAGGCTCTTAGACCCCCGATTGTGAAATAATCGGTCCCCTTCCCATGACGTGTAAAAATGCCTTGATGAATATTCATGACAGAAAAAGTTGTTCTAGACTGTGAGAAACAAAATTAGCCTTGATTCTGATATACCATTTAGTTCCAGTTTTTTCTCATTTTGAAATTCCACTACACGCGAACGATTTCCAATTAATTACTAACTGTGTAAGAATGAAAATCAGTATAAGTGATAACAGAAGTGATGAAAAAGAAAACAAATTTATTCGGAGCAGCAGGCCCAACAAAAGGGAATGGAAGGGGAGGGGATTGCTATCGTACCAGGCACCGCAAAGGGGCTTGCATAATTTTAAAAAGAGTTGTCCTTCTCTTCGGTGTTGGTCAAAGAAAATATTCGAATACTTATCAAGCTTTAGTCTGTTTTCAGTAGCACAAATTCATTCTTTGCGTCGTTTGCAACCTAGATTGAATGCATTATCTCTGAAAACTTTACAGCATCTGATAAAAAGGGCCTGTCACAGGTCTTGGCCATTTTGCCATTATGACTTATGCATAAAATGATAGCTCCTCACGAGAAAACAAGGCTGCAGCCTCAAGTCTTTATTGCCCGACCTGGCTATGATATGCAAAAAAAATAACAGAAAATATAAGAAGATCTTTAGCTAAAAAATGAAGATTTTCCTTAGAGCCTTTGCTTTTATAGTCTAAAGCCAGGACATTGAATATAGAGTGTTCCTGTCCGAGTAAGTAAAGAAAATTCACTTATCAATAACAAAAGCTTTTATCTGTTTTATTAGTGCTTTTAACCTGATCGCTGTTAGTTTATTTATATATCCAAAGTGGTTTAAATATTGTACTCTATATTGTCGCAGGTTGTCATGATCAAAGGTAAGACGTCATTGGACATGAGGAGCAGATGTAGTGCTGGCCAAAAGGTATGGTTTCTGAAACTCTCCTCTTGAAATTTGGATCCAGACAGGGCAATGCCATGTTGAATAATTGGGAGTCTTGTCTAGTTAAAGAAAAGAGTAGAATGAGAAACTTGCTGAAAACCAGAAACAACTAGAAACGTTTTGTTTCAACTAAGTATTGATAGAAGGTTGTGGGTCTAACACTAAGTATTAACCGAAGGTGTGTGTAAGAAAAGGATTGCTACTTCAAACGGGTCTTATCGCGACTAATCAGTACTGCCAGACTTAATGAGGACCTAAACATGGCCCAGGGCCAATCATAAGGCTTTCAGTGGCTATGCAAGTAGAAGGCAGTGCCACAGAGAGAAATAAATGTGCGATTAATAGAATGTCGAGGGTCTAGCAAATGTTACATGGGTTGAGAACATGGGTTTTGAATTTGAGCCCGCTTTTGAAACATTTGAGAATTGCTATTTTGTGGGGGTTGGGATCCGCTTGGGCCAGGTACCAAGAGCCCCAAATTAAGGTATTCTAGGTTCAAAAGATATTTAACAAATTATCAACTGGTGCTGCATATTTGAGTGGACAGGACGTGCACTACATCTGTCTCCATTGATAGGATATTCACAACAAAGAAGAACATATAAATTATTTTGAAAATTTATCTTAGTACATTGGATTCTCGTCGCCGTTTTGCTCTTCTCCTGAATTTTATCTTTGTATTTATATTACACTCATTGCAAGATTCACAGAATCCGGCGGACAGCCTATCCTACTTCCTTCTCACACATTTTAAATTTAATGGTTTTTCATTTTGAAACAGCTATTATTTTAGATCGGAGATATTTAATGTTTTTGTGGTTGAATATCTCACCATTTTTCAATTTCTTCCCAATGACATTTCACGTTTTCAAAGGCATTGCCTTCTTTCTGTTTTTTTTATAAAAATTAAAGAGTTTAGATAAGAGTTCCTAATCCGTTTTAGAAGCTAACTATCCTTACCGTTCGAATCTCGCTACAATGATATTACAGGGGATTTTGGGACTACTTGAATTTAAAACTTTTACTTTCAAACTAATTGGAATGAAGTTGTATTGCACCGGGAAGGTCTTTAGACATGCCTATTCATAAATTGTTCCAGCAATATTTGTTTCAAACCTCTTCTGTTTAACCTGAATCCAATGTTAAAGTTTCCCAACAATATTTCTTTTATTTTGTGGGGCTCGTTCAAATATGTTCCCAGGTTACTTAAAGCTTCCTTGTTTATTCTGAATTTAACGTTCAAGATTGGCAACAATATTCAGTGGAATCCCGATATAACGAACTCTGAAGGGAACCAAAAAATGGTTCGTTATATCGGTAGTTCGTTAAACCGAGAGAAAACGTTGTTTAGGTCTAATCGCAGTTCATTTTGTCGTGTAGGCCTTCGGTGGGCTTGTTTAGGCTATCTCCAACTACTGTCCACATTTAACTCCCCAAAAAATAAGCTGAGATCAAATAAAACTACGGGTTGGTTATTGAAAGTGATAATCTTAATGAAAGTGAAAATCTTTTGGGACCAAGAGATTGGCAAAGCTTATATCACTTCACTTCTAGTTGGCGGATGAATGACGTCATCGATTCCTTCTTCTTTGTCTTCTGCTGCTTCCCCATCTGGGTCTCTCAACAAAGTTTTGTCGTCGCTCATTGCCAATGTATCATATGTAACAGGGTATTCGGTAGTATCAATGTACTCATTCGCAGTAATTTCTGACGCAATCGAACTTTCATCTCGTGCTCTGAGTCTACCAGCCAGTAATTGAAATGTATCATCAGCATGTTTTACCCATTATAAAAATGATTTCTCCCAAGATAAAGTGATTAATGAACACTGGAAAAAAAAAATAAAAATAAAAGATGAAAAATTTATACAAAGTTCGTTATATCGAGGGTAATTTTGATGAAGAGACCTACAATTTGGTTCGTAATATCGAGAGTTCGTTATATCCGTGGTTCGTTATTCCGGAGAATTTGTAAGGAATTTGTTATGCAAAATCCAGGGAAACAGGCATTTTGTTCGTTATACCAGAAAGATTATTATTTCCGGGGTTCGTTCTATCAGGATTCCACTGTTTTCCTGTTAGCTACCGTTTATTTGTGGTGCTCGTTTAGATGTATTTACAAAATCACATTTTCACACTCATGCTTCGATATATTGGAAATGCCGAAATGCTTTTATTTGTTCTATTTGATTGCAAAAAGGTCTCATCATGAAGCATATTTGTGTGCTTTTCCAGCACCTGTAAAGCCTCAAAATGGACATTCAGTGCTTCTTCAAATAAATTATGTTAATCGCACACCTTGCCTCCATGTAGGATAAATTTTATATTTCAATTCATTTCCTAAATAGCTATTATTCAATTATTCAGGTATTGGCATCCATTTTAATCAGATTGGCACTTGCAGAGACATTTTGTCTCAACTGTGGAATCCTGGCTCTGGATGAACCAACGACCAACCTGGATGAACAAAATGTCGAGAGCTTAGCTAACGCATTGAAAGAGTAAGGCTTTAACTCAACTTTAGCTTGTGCCTGACTTCAATTAGTGTCTTTCTCTCTGACATATGTTTTAGCGCCTTGTTTCATTATGATGTATTCACAATGATATGTTTCATTCAAAATATTTTTAAAAATCTTGCTTTGTTTGTCTTTTCATAGAATTTTTCATTTATGGTTTCTTTCTTGTAGTATAATTACAACCCGACAGCAGCAACGAAATTTCCAGCTTGTTGTTATTACTCATGATGAGGAGTTTGTCAGAGCCCTGGGTCAGTCAAACTATGTGGATTACTATTACCGTGTATACAAGGATAGCACCACGTAAGTTATTTATTTTTAAGCTTATTTTCATCAATCTTTATGATCATCAACGCCTTTATCGCCCCAATCATACAATCATAATCATCATCAATTAGCATCATAATCATTATCAATCGCTTTTGTCAATCTTCAATCATTATCACAATCTTCCTTAATCACCATTATGATCTTAATCATTGATTGTGATTGATCAATCATCTTTGAAAATCATCATTATCATCAGTTACATCCATGATGTTTGTCAATCACTTTCACCATTTATGATCATTGCCACTATTTATCATTGTCACCTGTCAAAATCTTAAATCATTATTATTTATCAAAATGATCGCAAAACAGAAACATTATCATCAGTGATTATTTTTCATGATCACTTTAACAAGCTTCATGACTTGTTTTACTATTTTGACACCATGCAAGATTTGTCCAGTTTTATTGAAATTTTAGCTTAAGAATATCAATCAGCTTCAATATTTTTGTTTTAGGGGACACTCAAAACTTCACAGGCAGATGGCCAATGAAATAAAAGAATAGCTGTACAGTGGTCAATAGATATAGAATGAAGAAATCATTATGCAGAGACAAAGTAATTCCAAAGTCTCATTTTATGTTTGTAGTAAATAAACCCCAGATAGAAATCTGTCGCCAAAATTTTTTTTGTAGATGAAGCAAGAGCTATCTTTGCAAAATTGTTTTTTGGCCTAGGAAAATTTTGTTTAAGGGCTGGGGTGTAGTATAAAAATTTGAAATTTAGTATAGAATGAAGCTTTGTTTGGCAAAGTAAGAACAAAATTGGCATTGAAGAATCACAAATATTTTGCAGGTGGAAATGCAGGATGCAATAAAGATCCCCTGATTTTTCATCTTTAAGATACATCTTAGAAGTTTAAAGAAAAAATGCTTTAAATTTGCAAGATGACAAACCTTTGCAGATGAAGTACAAGGGTCAAGGGTCATCTGTGAGCCTTTGGTAGTGGGAGAACCTTCGTCATTTTTAGAAACAGACAAATTTCAGAGTTGAGCAATAATCCACAAATATCATAATCTCTATTCTTGCAGTGAAGCTAATAGGATTGTGGACTAAACTGGAGGATTACAAATCTTTCTAATGGATTAAAAAAGGGGATGGCTTCTATAATGATCTTCAAAGGACTAACTTCCACTAACAAATGCTTCATCAAATTTACTTATTTCAATTCCTGTATGAAAACCAGATGCCAATCCATTTTATGACACAAAGCACCTCCCTTTATTAGGAAAGATAATAGTATTGCTAAAATGAGGTAGGGTATGATTCCCTCTACCTGTTATTGTACAGTTACTCCCTGCTGTTTCTGATGCTGTGCATCTAGTCACAAGCTTCTTTTAGAGTATTTTGTTATACTTATGGATACATTTTTAACTCAAAAAATTGATATCCTTCTTGAATGTTGTTCGGTTATGTTATTTGGGCATTTTTATATTGTTAAAAAACTGCATAAATGCCTATTCAGTTTGATTTACTTGTTTTCACCATCTTCCCTTTTCATGCATTCCAGCATTATAAAATTGTACAATTCTGTCTTCAGTAAAATGTACTTTCTTTAATATTCAAACCTTTATATTCTCCATCGCGGTTCTTGCAAGCCAAACAAATAATTTGAAAACCTTAAGCTGAAAAGTCCTCCTTTTTTATTCCAGAAAACAAATAACAAACATCAAGCCAAAATGGCCTTCCAAATGATAGCAAGTTAATAAAACAAATACCACTTTATATTAAAACCAAGGGGATGCACTGCTTTTCCCAGGACAGAGGTGCTTCATTTGGGGGGGGGAATTGAATGCAAAATAATTCCTGTAAAAGCATTGTAAATATTGAAATTAGACCAAAAAAACTTTTTTTAGCTCATTATATGAGGCATTTGTGCATGCATTTAAGTAAACATATAAGAATTTGTATATGTTGTCCTTTTTCATCTAATATATTAAACTGCTAATGGTGGCATATGCAGGATATTTAGAAATTTTTGCTGCATTTCAATTTATCAGCAAAGACAATATAGTGCCATTTGGCATCACACTGTACCGAGACCTGAAAAAATATTCCACCCTTTTGCAAACCTGAAAAATTTATACTGAAAGTATACTACAAAAACATTTTTCCACAATTCTAAACCTTGAAGTACCTTGAGCATGTCCCAATTTTTAAGGTATCCCAAAAAAGACCCAAAGAGCTTTTTCATTGATGGTGTTAGCAGTTATCATGGAAAGCAGTGATTTGTGATTTGTAAAAGAGTATAAAGATTAGTGTTTTGGCTATCTGTGCATTTAAAGTTTGGATTTCAGCTTTTTCTTTGACGCAACAGAATCCCAATCTGGCCAGAAAGTGTCTTTCATCCTATTGCAGAAATCTTCGATGTTTGTACAGTTTTCTTTAATCATCTGATTCATAGGTGATGCTGTATCCACCCACAGAAAACTGGCCATTATACCAAAAACAGATGCATCAACAAGAGATGCCTTTTCACCCATGAAGAATTTGTTGTTTCCAAGGTAACCTGAAAGTGCTTTGATGTCTTGGTTCACCAAAAAATATACCTCATCTCCAGAATGCAAGCCGATTCCATGTCCTGCTAATTGTGCCCTGATTCTGTTTCTAATCAATTTGCAAATGAATTTATCAAGAAAATCTATCTTTGATATTTTGAAAAATCTATGGAAAAAAGAGAAATATTTTGCCAATTTTTGGAAATAGAATGATAAATGTGTATAAAATGGGGATATTGTGACTAATTTAAGTATATTTGGATAATATAGATAAAAGGTACATGGCTTCTTAAGTTTCTAAATATGTCATTTCTTGGATTTTTGCCTCTTCATACCTGGATAATAACCTTCCCCTCTGTGATTTCTATCTCCACTGTTTTGGAGGGAAGTAGGGGTAGAATCTAAGATATATGGAGACATTGGCATCCAAAACTGTTCCACTGGCATCGTGTTCTTTTCTCTGCAAAGCTATTTTGAGAAGTTTCAAGATACACTCTGAAAACTAGAAAAAATTTATGCTACTTGTAGCATAGATTGAATAGATGAATTTAGAATTTGATCACCTGGTGAAAATATTTTTTGTGTTTGTTCTTGTGCAAACTTCAGAAAAAGAATGACTGATTTGGTGGCAAAACTTTCAGTGCAAGGTATAAAATCTATCAAGCTTTTACTTTTGCCAATTTCATAAGTCAGACATCGGTTCCTACCAGACAACAGAATATTTCATTTGTAGTGATTTTTTTTCAATAAGGAAACATAAGTCTTCTTCCTTGCTCATCTTTATTCTTCTAAAGCCTCCATATTTCGTATTTAAAAACCATATGGTAACTTAACAACTTTGTGCAAATCTATACATGAAATCAGGAGCAAATTGTTGACTAGGAAATATGCATAGCATTACTGACTCTGCTTTCATCATAGTTTGCGTAGACCTAGAGCATTTTAGATGTTGAAAATATGTGTCTTGCACAAACATTTGCTTGTTATTTGAATGTACTTATAAATTTACTATGCAATTTTATAACCCCCCCCCCCCCATTTGAATAAAGATCCCCTTTGAACAATACCCCATCGAGAAATTCGTTTTTACAAATAAACCTGTGGGAACTTATTCAAGAAATTATTACATTTGACTTTTTTCCAGCTTTATTCATCAGTCTTTTTAGACTTGTTACATTTCACATATCATAATAAATTTTAAATTAAGACTTTTCAACTAACATTGGTTATATGCGGTACCAACCTCAGCCCGTGACCTATTTTAAATACTACCTTTTTGCACGAAGATAAAACAACTTTAATCAAACAGAAATATATTTACTTTCTTGTTTTTTCAAATTCATCATTCCATCTGTGATGAACTAGGCCCCAGTATGTGTTTTCGTCACACATCCTACGAATGGCCAATGATGCTCCACGTTGCTTGTCAGTTAGGCCCTCATCCAAATCCACCTTGAATTCTTTGCTTAAAAAGTCAATGCAAAAGTTTGAATCAGCTATATCTGTGTCGTTGTAGCTTATCCAAGGAATTTTTCCTTTCTTCGAAAATTCTACCCCATAGCTGTTAACGTAGGGGATTTTCGACATACGTAAAAACGTCTCCAACTTTAGGCATGGTGGCGAAGCGCTCGGGATTCCCCCGATAGGAAAAAATTGGTGGAGGATAACAGTATTAGGAATTGTGTTTACTGCTCTTGGCTTGCGAAATCGTGCAACAACGTCTAAAAACCCTCTTGATGCCATTCTCTGTACAGCAGAAATTGCACTTTTTATTGTCAAGTGTCACAGAAGAGGTCTTAATTTTTCTATGCAGCTTGCAGGCCGTTGTAGTATTATGTTCTTATCTATCAGAGAAACGGTTCTTATATAGCAGAGGCCACTGTACTATGACACAGAATAGGAAGTACGTATTTTCTATTCTGTGACTATGACCTATAGTGCAGAGGCCGCCGGGTGACCTATACAGGGCCTCCGACGAAGGGGCAGATGGCTATGCCCCCAACTTTTTGCATCCCCCTTTTCTTCAACTTGCAGAGGAACCCACGGTAAACCAAAAAAGACAAGAGTTGAAAATTAATTTTGCTGTAGTATTTCTTTTCATAAATCGTTTTCTGAAAATGGTTATGCTGTCTCAGTAGAAGGTGCAAACTAAATGGGGCTCGAGGGCTGAGGCCCCCTGAAATTGTGATTTGAAATTCAGGTTTTTAAAGAACTTGAACAACTGATAAAATACAACCAGATTTTATTAATTCATTCTTTAAAATTTCCATTTTCTATCAACAGTTTCAACAATTTTTGCTGTGACATTCGTGCATCAGATTCACCGTCAGCAACCTGAACTCAAATATATATTATTTGTAACATTTTCATCTACATCACTACTACGTTATTTAGCAATGACTGTTGTATAATAGTTTCTTCATTTTTGTGTACGAAGAATGAGTACACTACGTGGTGGGTCGAGGGGAACGAATATATATGTATACACTCTTTTTTTATAAGAACCAGTAAATTTAGGTTCAGGCTGACTGTTCTCAATTTTTTCGAAAATCTGAGGCTGGATTGTTCTTAATTTGTTCTTAAATTAAAAGGGTGTAAGCAGTGCAATTGCTAGCTTTTTCGCTCTAAGGAGGTGTTCAGGCCTCATTTGCCAACAAAGTGAGTGAGACAGCCTTAATTTGCTGACAAATTTGAATATTCACCGAAAAAGCACCCACACATCGCTAAAAATTCTCGATTTTGAGAAAAAACGTTGTTTTTAAAATTTTATTTTGCAGAAGCTCAGCCTCAGCTTGTTCTTAATTTGTTCTTAACTTGTGACCAGTTTTGAGGCTCGTGTTCTTATAAAATTGCTCTTATACAAAAAAGAGTGTATGTATATAACAGGGCCTGCGTAGCGAATTTGAAAGGGGGGGGGAGCCAAGGCTATAAAAGTAGAGAGCCAAGGCTTCTTACCCCTTTTACTGCAGCTTTAAAGCTACTTGCTTTGCAATATTCATATATACATATAAATATATAATAAAATAGAATATACGCTAGAAATGAGACATGTTCTCTGTTACTCCGATATTTAAAACATAGTGGTCAGCGATTGCGGAGTCAAGGGAGGTACTTCAACTTTGCTGGAGGCAAGACTTCAACTTCCCTGGCTGGGGGGTTTTGCCCGAGTGCCCTGAGACATGAGAAAGATCAGAGAAAGATCATCTATAACTGGCAACAGCTGTTTATACGTTTCCAGTTATGTTAATTGGATAGGTCAACCAGGGGTATAATTTCAGGTGGGCCGTTGGGTACGTCTCTATAGAGACCAATTGCCCGCCTTCCCCAACATTTGAAACATACCCCTTAAATATGCAGTATCACGCTTGTCTTAGCCAGTTTGCAAGCTCGACAATGTGGTGACTGTTAACCCATTGAATTTATTTTGGGTAAGGCGTATCCTCTACCCTCTTGTAAACCCCTCCCTGTGTATTTACAACCGATTTTACAAGCTGTATTGGATAGGAGATCACCAATCCTCCGAATTTCACAAGTCGAGTGGCTTGGCATTAAACAATAGCGATCTCCTTTTAAGTTTGGCTATGTACTGAATGACTATCCAGTTTGAGCGAGGAGAGAACCTCCCCAGCCAAGCCTTTAGCTTTACAAATCGTCTATTGAATTTCTTTTGTTTCAAGTGTGAAGCTTTTGAAATTCTAGTTTTTGCAAGAGAAATATTTTTTGTAGATTAATTATTCAGCCGATTTTTTCGTTGAATTGTGAAATGATGAACTGAGACATGAACCTCCTTGTGTTTATTTTTTGTTTATTTTTCCTGCTTTTCCTAACTTTGATAATTGATAGTTTTCGCAAGCCGGTCACTACATTCCTTTCTTTACACAAAGAGAGCCTTTTGTCTCTGATTGAATAGGCAGTGTTTCAACTAAATGTTGCATTTCTGGCAAAAGTATACATTTTATCAATTTATACATTATACCACAGGATGCAGGAGATTGTGCTCTTCCTTCTGGTTTTTTCGCTGAGACGATCGGACCATTTCTGGCAAAGTTATTCGACTTTTTCTCAGTTTTGACCGAGGGGGATTCAGGTTTGCACAAAGCAGTTCAGAAAAAACAATAGGCTTGTGATTCCCAGAGTTTGTAAAGATCTTAGTTTTTGGCGATTTACTCCTAAACTATAATAGCTATGAATTTCTAGTTTAATTCATGAGACGGGCCGTTCGATGCTGGATTTTTTGAGCCGTTTCCCGTATTTTTAAGACTAGGTTTAGCCGAGTTATTAAGGATTTTGTCTCGAAAATCGCCAAAAAACGGTTTTTTGGACTTTAAAAATCGAAAACAGCCGCTAAAAATTCGCTGACACTTTCTAAAAATCGAGCCAAAAATCACCTAAATTCTGATGTATAGCTTTCTCTGTTTGAAGCTCGCGTTTCTTTTTAAAATCGATTTTTCCGAAAAGTGCACTTTTCAAATTTTCTCAAATTTGCATCGCAGCGTCCAGGCCAGGCCAAAGCCGTTGCTGCGATGGCGACTTATACTTTCTACTTAAAAACGGTATTTTTTGGAGTTTTAAAGCGGGGGTAAGCTTTTTACATGCTAAGCAACCTGTTTTAAGTTGATTTAGATGCAATTACAGTGTAATCGCTTGATTTTAAATCATTTTGAAAAACTTCAGTACATTTCACTAGCCGCCCGTAGCCTGGTCAGCTTTGATAGAGAGAACCACACAAATATCGCTCTATATTCGCATATCAAGAGCGTTGATCATTTAACAGCCGTTTACACACTCTCTTCTTGCATGTTGAATCTGTTTGATCTTTTACAAAGGGATTAATTGCAACAAAATCTTTGCAACTTCACTTTTCCTCGATATGAAGGTCTGGGAATCCCCTTCCATTGGCATATTCAGGCTTGCAAACTTTCTATTGTCTTACCGGGTTACCCTTTGGTTTTTGCCTTTCTGAGGCTTTAATATCAATATGATTGAGAGAAATAGAACATAGATGCAGTTATCTATCGACTCAAACGCTTAAAAAGCGAATATCGAGCGATTTTTGTGTGTTTTTCTCCATTAAAGCAGATCGGGCGACGGGCGGCTAGTGACAGTTTAGAGAATTCAGTACATATCACTAGCCGCCCGTCGCCCGATCTGCTTTATATTTGTGTGGTTCTCTCTATTAAAGCTGACCAGGCTACGGGCGGCTAGTGAAATGTACTGAAGTTTTTCAAAATGATTTAAAATCAAGCGATTACACTGTAATTGCATCTAAATCAACTTAAAACAGGTTGCTTAGCATGTAAAAAGCTTACCCCCGCTTTAAAACTTCAAGAAAATACCGTTTTTAAGTAGAAAGTATAAGTCGCCATCGCAGCAACGGCTTTGGCCTGGCCTGGACGCTGCGATGCAAATTTGAGAAAATTTGAAAAGTGCACTTTTCGGAAAAATCGATTTTAAAAAGAAACGCGAGCTTCAAACAGAGAAAGCTATACATCAGAATTTAGGTGATTTTTGGCTCGATTTTTAGAAAGTGTCAGCGAATTTTTAGCGGCTGTTTTCGATTTTTAAAGTCCAAAAAACCGTTTTTTGGCGATTTTCGAGACAAAATCCTTAATAACTCGGCTAAACCTAGTCTTAAAAATACGGGAAACGGCTCAAAAAATCGAGCATCGAACGGCCCGTCTCATGAATTAAACTAGAAATTCATAGCTATTATAGTTTAGGAGTAAATCGCCAAAAACTAAGATCTTTACAAACTCTGGGAATCACAAGCCTATTGTTTTTTCTGAACTGCTTTGTGCAAACCTGAATCCCCCTCGGTCAAAACTGAGAAAAAGTCGAATAACTTTGCCAGAAATGGTCTGATCGTCTCAGCGAAAAAACCAGAAGGAAGAGCACAATCTCCTGCATCCTGTGGTATAATGTATAAATTGATAAAATGTATACTTTTGCCAGAAATGCAACATTTAGTTGAAACACTGCCTATTCAATCAGAGACAAAAGGCTCTCTTTGTGTAAAGAAAGGAATGTAGTGACCGGCTTGCGAAAACTATCAATTATCAAAGTTAGGAAAAGCAGGAAAAATAAACGAAAAATATACACGAAGAGGTTAATGTCTCAGTTCATCATTTCACAATTCAACGAAAAAATCGGCTGAATAACGAAGCTACAAAAAATATTTCTCTTGCAAATACTAGAATTTCAAAAGCTTCACACTTGAAACAAAAGAAATTCAATAGACGATTTGTAAAGCTAGAGGCTTGGCTGGGGAGGTTCGCTATTGTTTAATGCCAAGTCACTCGACTAGTGATATCTTGTGATATCTTGAAAGTGATATCTTGAAATAGTGCGATCTTTGCATTCATGTGCTGCTTCAGCCAAAGTGAAAACTCCATGAATTTCAATTTGTATTCCTTTCAAAGTTAAACTAAAAAAGAATTTACGAATGATTCGGTTGCGAGGAGTTGACTTTTAAAAGTAACCTTGGAAACTTTCTTGACTTTGTCACTGCCTCGATGTTCATGAAATAGGGACATTGGGATATAGCAGAACCATGCAGATTGCGTGTGTTATAGTCAAGTATTTTTCGGTCTGCGGAAAATTCATGGTATCAATTTTCTTGCCTAAAGATAAAAAAGGGGCATAATGGTAGGGGGCAGGGAGTCGGTAAAGGGCATATAGGAAGGCGACTGGGAAGCATAACAAAGCTACTTTGTTGTAAAAGAATGGGAAATGGGGACGACCGAAACATACATTCAAATAGCCGAGGATCATTGCTTTAAGATAATAAGACAGCCATCGCATGATTTGTTGACGGAATGAGGTAGGAGCTACCTGCCTCTAAAAATGAAATTGAAAATATAAATCTAATAGACAGCATCTCAAAACAATTTGTACAGTGGTCTAAAGGGGCCTAAAATGAAACATTCCAAAGTCATTTGTTTGAATTCCACTAAAAGGAATGACCAGCCAACGTTCGAAGAATGTTGCTTTTGTTGCTAGAATTCCCCTTTGACAAGGAACAGCTGAAGTAACAAGTCTATTGTTTGTACCGTATTTCCTCGATTCAACGCCCCGGGGATATTGTAAACTTCAGCATTATTGGGGGGGCGCCTATTCGAATTGGGCAGCTATTAGAGAGGAGGGGGTTGATTGCAAAATTCACGAAAATAGCAGAAAAAATCAACAATAATTTTGCATAAGGAACTAATAGCCAAAAAGAGTTCTGCCAAAACATTGTGTTGCGACATGGATGCTGTTCTAATCGTGCGCCCTATCTAACTCGTCATTCTGGTTTATTCAGCAGAGGGGGCTATTGGAATGGCTATTTATTGGGAGTAATCCGGGGGCAAGAGAATAATCATCTAGTAGTCTTAGTCGTTTTCGCAGAAAATAATTAAAAAAAACTAACAGAATCAATAAAATTCATTGTTTTGGGGGCTCTTATTGGATAGAGGCGTTTATTCTGAACTTTGTCTTCTTCAGGGTGCGCCAATTTGAGTGAGGCGCTTTTTCGCAGAAGGGTTATTTAATCAAGGAAATAGTGTATTCTTCCACAATAGAGTCAAAACGATATGGAAAGGAAAGAAAGAGGTATATTTTTACCTTAAAACGCTACATTCCAATTCCATTTTCTCTTCAACTGAACATCAAGTGGGCCTCAAGAAAGTTGCTGGCAACAAAACTTGGGGGGGGGGAGTGTGACCTTCGTCTTGAAATGAAAGACCACTGTTCTCGATTTTCCAAAGCGTTTTTGGCTTCTTAGAAATTAAAAATATCGAGATTACCTAGTGATTAGTGAGAAGAACAATTTGCAGTCCTGAAAAAGTAGAAAACAATGTTTTTCCCTAGGAACTACATAACAACATACTTCGTAGAAAAATCCCTCGATCCAGGGGCCCTTGGTAGAAACATTGAAACAATCTTGGCCCTTGGTAGAAACATTGAAACAATCTGAAACTAAAGCTACCGTAACTTTGTTGTAAATAATAGAATTAAAAAGGCACATAAGACCTTACGTAGTTTATAAATTGATAGATCATTGGGAACTCGAAACCCTTTTGCAAACTCTTTCCATAATACGCAGAGGTATAAATGTTTACACATATGCGTCACATCTCTTGAAATGCATTCTGTAGTCGAACAAAGTTCCAAGTGTTTTCGCAAGAAGACAACTTCACCTGGAATAAAAGAATGCATAGCTTTTCATACGTTGCTGATGTGGGCAAAGGTTGGTTAACATAAAGATATAAAGAAAAACGCATTAAAAGGATGAAAACTTGAGGTTTTACTGGAATGGATTCGACAAAATGTGCTTACAGAAGAAATTCATTCATCGAGCATGTTTTGGATATTGAAACTCGGTTTTTCTTGGTTTCTTTTATCATAAAGTCGTTGTTACCTCTTGAATACGGAGCACTTAGCATAAAAACTTTTACGTCTTCACATGCAAATAATCATTTTCTGAAGGCTCTTACTAAGGTTGTAAAATTCAAGGCAGGTAAACTTTGAGCTATTCGATAATTTGCATGTAACTAAAAATCAATCTTGAATTAGGAATAAGTAACAATAAGCAAGCCTGTGAAATACAAGAGTACTTAAGCTATTAAGAAAACAGATGATACCACAAAACAAAAGACGAATAGTGCTTGAACTAAGTCATTTAAATTGGACCCAGAGTTGGAAGATATCAAAGGAAATTTTAAAAAGGAACAACGGCGAGGAATCTACTTTATTAGAGAGGAAACCTTAAAAAAGTAGTGAAAATAATCAATAAACGGGTAAAAAGGCTAAAAAGTTTTAGACAACATGTGATAAAAGAAACTGAAAATTTAAAAAAAGTTGTGTCATTGAGAGATACAAAAAAAGAAAATAAGGAAAACAAAATAAATCAAAACAGAGGTGAGGGAAAAAATCAGAAAAGAGCAAATGAAAAATGACGGTAATGATGTTCCTAAACCCAAAGGAAAAATAAAATTAAACATGACAAAAGAAACAAATAGAGCAGCAGATATTAACGTTGAGGAATTAAACGGTAGAGACAGGGAATTGAAGAGCACTGTGGTAGACAGAAAGAGGAAGGTGAAATGAAAAATAAAATACGGTAATGAAAACAAAAAATATTTGGGAGAACAAAGTGTCTGTACCGCTGCAAAAGAAATCACAGCTGAAATGACTACAAGTCAAAAACTACAAGTAATCGGTACCTGGGAAGCGATAACAAGAGAAAAGGAACACAAATGAGGAATAAAGTAGAAAAGAAGAAGAAAAGAAGTGGGAAAGAAAAAGGAAAGAAAGAAGAATGAGATAGGAAAAAGGACTGAAAAAGGAAAAGAAAAGAAAGAGGTAGGAAAAAGGAAGGAATGAGTGTGGAAAGAAGGCTGAAAAAACGACGAAAGAAAAAAGGAAGAGGAGGAAAGAAAGAAGAAAGGAAAAAAGTAGAAAGGAAAAAGGAAAGAAAGATCAAAGAAAAAGGAAAGAGGGGAGAAGAAAAGAAAAGAAAGACGAAGAAAAAAAAAGAATGAGGAATGAGAGAGGAAAACAAAATCAAAAAAGAGTAAAGATAGTGGAAACGAAAAGGAAAGAAAATTGAAGAAAGTAGGAGAGAAGAAGAAAAGAAATGAGAAAAAAAGAGGAAAGAAAAAAGAAAGCGGGGGAAAGTAAAGAGAAGGAAGGAAAAAACAGGAGGGAGAGAGGGAATTGAAGAAAAAAAGAGATAGGAGGAGAGAAGAAAGAAAAAGGAGAGAGGAAGAAAAGAGGACGGAGAGAAAATAGGAAAAATAAAGAATGTGGGAAGAAGGGAAGAAAAGGGAAGGAAAATTCAAAGAAAAAGAAAAAAAGTAGAAAGGGAAAAAGAAAGAAAGAGCAAAAAAAGGAAAGAAAGTGAAAAGAGAGAGAAAAGAGCGATAACAAAAAGAGGAAAGAAAAAGGAACAAGAAGAGAAAAAAGAAAAGAGGGTGAAAGAAAGAAATAAGAGACAGGGGAAAAGTGGGGAAAAGTGGAAAGAAAAAGGAAAGAACGATAACAGAAACAGGCAGGAAGAAAGAAAAAGGGAAAGAGGGGGAAGAAAGAGAAAGGAGAGAAAGAAGAAAAAGAGAGCAAAAAGAAAATTAAAGAAAAACAGGAAAACGGGTAGGAAGGGAAGAGGAAGGTGAGAGGAACGAATGAGAAAATAAAATGGAAATAAGGAGCACAGAAGAAGGAAAGAAAGACAAAAAAGGGGGAAAGAAAGAAGAAAGAAAGAGGAAAGAAAAGAGACATAATAAAGAAAAAAAGAAAGAAACAGGAAAAAACTAGAAAGAAAAAAGGACAGTGAGAAAAACGAAAACAGAAAGAAATAAGACAGAAAAAGGAAAGAAGGGGGAAAGAAAAAGGAAAAAAGTAGGAAAAAAAAAGATCAAAGAAATTGAAAGGAACGTGAAATGAAAGAGTGAATAATGACAACAGAAAGTGGAAAGAAAAAGAAAGAAAGAAAAAAAAGGAAAGAAAAAAAAAGGAAGAGGGTGAAAGAAAAAAAGAACGAGGAAAAAAGTAGGCAAGAAGAGAAAAAAGGGAGAAAAAGAAAAAGGAATCAAAAGGAAAATAAGTGAAATGAGAAAAGAAGAATAAGAGAGGAAAGGAATTGGAAGAAACAAAGACAGAAACACGACAGAAAGCGAAACGAGGGGGAAAAAAGAAGGAGAGAAAAAGGAGAGAAAAGAGAAAGAGGGGGAAGAAAAAAGAAGGAGAGAGGAAAGAAAGAGGACCGAAAGATAAAAGAAAACGATCAGAAAGAGGACAGAAAAATAAGAGAAAAAGGAAAAAAATAGGACTAAAGTAGGAAAAAAAGAGTTAGAAAGTGGGAAAGATAGAGTAAAGAGAGAGGAAAGAGGGGGAAAGAAAGTAAAAGGCAAGATAAAAAAGAGGACCGAAAATAAAAAAAAAAGGAAAAGGAAAGAAAGAGGGAAAATGAAAGAAAAAAGGAGGAAGAAACTAGAAAGGAATAAAGAGAGGAAAAGAATAGAAACAAGAGAAAAAAGAAAGAAATAGGAAAAACGTAGGATGGAAAATGGAAGAAAAGGAGAATGAGAGAGAAAGGATAGAGGACAGAAAGATAAGGGAGAAACGGAAAGAGAGAGGACTAAAGTAGGAAGGAAAGAGTTAGAAAGTGGGAAAGATAGAGGAAAGAGAGAGGAAAAAGGGGAAAGAAAGTCACATTCACAGTCCGTTGTCACAAATCCATCCTGCTTAAAAACAGGGCAGCAGAATGCAGCAAGAGCCAATCTTACTTTGCGCACTCATGGCAGTTTAGATCACGGCTGCCCAATTCTCAGTTGCTAGTCTGATAGGGGGGAGGCTGTATTGGATCAATTGGTGTTTACGTAAATCAAAATAAATAGTCTGAGCTAAAGTGCCGATGCTGAACGTTGATTATTGGGTAATTCTGTATTCCTTCCTAGTATGACTTCTTCGAACCATTAAAAGAAAGAAACTTCGAAGAACGTGGACCGAAAAAAGATGAAATAGGAGAAAGAAAGAACAAGGACAGAGGAAGGAAAGAAGGAAGAAATAATGAAGAAAAAGTATATAAATAGGAAGAGAGTAGGAAAGAAAGAGGTAAGAAAAAGAAAAAAAAAGGACAGAAAGATGACAAAAAAAGGAAAGTAGACGATAGAGGAGGGAAGAAATGATTACAGAAAAAAGGAGAAAAAAGACAAAAAAGATTGAAAAACAGGCAAGAAAGATGCAAGAATGATAACAGAAAAAAGAAAGAAAAAGAAAAAGAAATGAAGGATTTAGAAAAGAAATAGGAAAGAAAGGGGACAAGGAGAAAAAAAAAGAAATGATAAGGATAACAGAAGAAAGGAAAGAGGAATAAGAGAGGAAAGAAAGAGGAGAGTGAGGAAAAAAAGAAGAACAAGAGAGAACAGAAAGAGGATCGAGAGATAAAAGAAAAATGAAAAGAGAAGGAAAAAAAGAGAAAGGAAAGATCAAAGAAAGAGAACAGAAAGAAAAACGAAAAAGAGAAAAAGGTAGAAATGAGCGAGGAATGAGAGAGGAGAGAGGGGAAAAAAGAAGGAGGAGAGAGGGCAAAGAGAGGAGAGAAAGATAAAAAAAAAGGAAAAAAAGAAACAGGTAGGGATCAAAGGAGTATGAAAGAGGAAAGAAAGTGGAAAGAGCATGGACAGAACGAAGAAAGGAAAAGGAGAGAGGGGAAGAAAGAGGGTGGAGAGAGGGCAGAGAGAGGAGAGAAAGATAAAAGAAAAAAGAAAAAAAGAAACAGGTAGGGATCAAAGGGGAATGAGAGAGGAAAGAAAGTGGAAAGAACTTGGACAGAACGAGGAAAGAAAAAGGAGAGAGGGGAAGAAAGAGGGTGGAGAGAGGGCAGAGAGAGGACAGAAAGATAAAAGAAAAAGGAAAAAAAAGAAACAGGTAGGGGTCAAAGGGGAATGAGAGAGGAAAGAAAGTGGAAAGAGCATGGACAAAACGAGATAAGAGGAGAGAGGGAAAAAAAGGACGGAAAGAGCTCAAAGAGAGGGAAGAAAGATAAAAGAAAAAGGAAAAAGAAAGAACAGGTCGGGATGAAAGGGGATGAGGGAAGAAAAAAAGTTGAAAGAGCATGGACAGACGAGATAAGATAAGAGGAGAGATGCGGAAAAAAGAGGAGAAAAGAGGGCAAAGAGAGGAGAGAAGATAAACAGAAAAAGAAAGACAAGAACAGGTCGTGATGAAAGGGGAATGAAGGAGGAAAAAAAAAGTGGAAAGAGCATGACAGAAACGAGATAAGAAATAAGAGGAGAAGATGGAAAAAGAAGGAGGAAAGAGGGGCAAAGAGAGATCAGACACCGATAATAGAATAAAGAAAAAAAAAAAGAAAAAAGAAAACTAGGAGATCACATAAAGGGGAATTGAAGGGAAAGGAAAGTGGAAAGAACTTGGACAGAACGAGCAAAGAAAAGGGAGAGGGAGAAGGAGAGAGGGTTGGAGATGAGGGAAGAGAGAGGACAGAAGATAAAGAGCAAAGGGAAAAAAAAGAAACAGGTATGGGTCAATAGTGCGCAATAGGAGAGAGGAAAAAAGAGTGGAAAGAGCATGGGCAATAACGAGGAAAGTTAAGAAGGGGATGACGAAAAAGAAAGAAGGAGGAGGGAAGGTCAAGAGAGATGGACAGAAAATAAAAGAAAAGGTGAAAAAAAGAAACAGTAGGATCAAAGGGTGAATGAGAGAGGAAAGAAAGTGAACGAAGCATGGACAAAACGAGATATAGAACGCAGGATAGATGGGAAAATAAGAAGGAGGAGAGGCAAAATGAGGCAAGAGAAAGATAAAAGAAAAAGGAAAGTAAGAGAACGGTTTCGGGATCTGAAAGGGTAATTGTATGGAAGGAAAGAAGTGGAATAGGTAGCAAGACAAACTCTGAGGAAAAAGAGTAAGAGGGGAAAAAAAGAAGGTGGAGAGAGGAGAGAGAGAGATAAAGATATAAAAGTAAAAAGGATAAATAATTAAAAAGAAGACAGGTAAGGGGTCTTAATAGGGGAATGATGAGATGGATAATAAAAGTGGATTAAGAGCTATTTTGAGCAAAACGAGGTTAAGAAAGATGGTGAGGAAGAGGATAAGAGAGAAGTATAGGAGGAGGGAGGCAGATGAGAGGACAGAAAGATTAATAGATATGCAAATAGTGAAAAAAACATGAAACAGGTAGGATCAAGGGGAATTGAGATATGAGTGAAATATGAAAGTGGGAAAGAGCATGGACAAAACGAGATTAAGAAAGAGGTAGAGAGGAAAAAAGAAGGCCGAAAGGAGGCCTCAAAGAGAGGAGTAGATACATAAGAAAAGGAAAGAAAGAAACAGGTCGGGTGAAAGGGTAGATAGGAACGGTGAGGAAGAAAGTGGAAG
>NW_027020025.1:14050204-14075441 GCF_013076305.1 Rhopilema esculentum
GGAA
Source organism: Rhopilema esculentum (assembly GCF_013076305.1). Next base: position 14,050,209 of record NW_027020025.1, read on the forward strand.
TATGATGAAACTTGGTAGGGTTGCTAGAAATATTGTACTTAACATGTTTTTTTGGGTCTGGTTGCGATTTTTTGGTTTTGTGCGAATTTATGAAACGACCCTCTATCGAGCTCCATATTGAAGCCTTATAACAGCGATCTCGAATGTCTATCTCCCTAAATAACGTCTGCCAGGCTGATCGGAATATGATGAAACTTGGTAGGGTTGCTAGAAATAATGTACTTAACATGTTTTTTTGGGTCTGGTTGCGATTTTTTGGTTTTGTGCGAATTTATGAAACGACCCTCTTTCGAGCTCCATACTGAAGCCTTATAACAGCGATCTCGAATGTCTATCTCCCTAAATAACGTCTGCCAGGCTGATCGGAATATGATGAAACTTGGTAGGGTTGCTAGAAATAATGTACTTAACATGTTTTTTTGGGTCTGGTTGATAGGTCTGGTTGAGATTTTTATATCAGTTATGGTGAACCCCAAAAGACGACAAACGACAGTTTGCATAATTACGAGTTATTTATTGACAGTACATTGAAATGGTAAAAAAAAATTTTATCGAAGGAGAACTTACATTATAGAATAAAACTTGTTACAACACTTAATTGTTACAAGGGTCTATATATTTATATTTTACTATACTTTGTGTTTCTTTGCAACTTGTAGCGAAAAGACCTGTTTAACATATTCGATTACTAATAAACATTTAAATTATTTAGATACATCGATTTAGACTACTTATACGAAAGTTGTAGACTAAAACAGGACTATGGCCATAGAGATCAACTTGTTAAATGCGTGAAGTATAGGAAAACTTACAATTATTATTCTACTACGCGGGAATTTACCAATCAGTCAACATTTGCTTTCAAACGGTATTAATGTGAAAACAAAATTTATTTAAACTATAACTAATTACTGAATAATGTATCAAGAACGTTGGTCAATTAACAAAATGTTAAACATGAAGTAGATTTTAATGATATACTGCTCCTTCATACGGGGCTTCATCACAGCCGTATAAAACTGCGTAGTGTTGAAATAAATTCAATATCGTCTAAACTAATTAAATATATTACGTTTCTAATCTACTTTCTGTTTTCATTTTATTTTACAATTTTTTCACAAATGTGTCACTGTACAGATGATCATTTACAATACTGCCGAGGATTCGAGGAAATAGGAAAGCAAAGTCACTGGGTTCTATGAGTGTTTAATTGCATTAAAGAACACCGTATTTCTAGGCTGTTCGGTAGAGTAAAGTTTTGCAGTCGCTTCTTTAAAGGAGAGATGATATTCTTTCATTACGAAATGAGTAAGTTGTTCTGGAAACAAGAACAGATCTGTTAGATTTGCGCGAGTATGACCAAGTAATCTTTCTTTGTTATATTTGAATTTATTCTTGGTACAGAGTCTGGCTAGAATGGTATTTTAGCTTGATGGATAATGAAACGTGACTTTGTATGAATGAGTTTGTATTGATTAATTTTGTTCAATTTCTTTTGGCCTGAGATTTTTGTCGGAGAATCTACATTTCATCCCGTACCCCCAATCTACGATGTATATTGTGCGACGTCAGTTATTGTCCGACCCCTAATAGCTTTTGATTGACATTTTTGACGAAATTTGCATCTTTGATAATTTATTTGGTTGCAATTTGCTATTGTTGGAACAAGTTTTCGTTGATTTATGTGACCATTTGGGAATGCCTTAACTGCCACCTTTTCAGGTGCTCCTAGACGGTTATTGTCTTAGCTCTGTCTATAAAGTTAAAATGAGAGACGTTTCAAGTATTCAAGTTTCAAGTAGCGCCAATCAGTAATGAATGACCCTATGACCCCTATGACCCCTAGAGCCAAAAGGACCCTTGACTTTGAATTTCGACTTTGGCTCAAACTCATTTAACAACCATCTAATTTCCTCAAGCCATGCCTTTTAGTGCTTTTATTTAGACAGCTTTTGAAGCATTTCGACTTTGGCTCAAATTCATTTAAAAACCGTCTAATTTCCACGAGCCATGCATTTTAATGCTTTTATGTACACAGGTTTGGAAAAATTTCGACTTTGGCTCAAATTCATTTAAAAACCATCTGTCTCCCGTCTTTTTTATGAATTCGTTTCCAAAGGCACTTTTGATTTCCACGAGACCACAAAATTTGCTGCGAAATTATATTTTTATTTTCCCCAAAAACTAAACATTAAGGCGCAGATTTCCAGAAAAGCACGCATGGAGAATGTTTATAGAATGTTTTCTCATAATTTCGAGGCGAATCTTTTTTCCTCGAATTCGCCTCGTGGAAATCCACCTTTAAAAAAAGCAGATTCGTGCAGTGTGTGGGCGGGCCAAATTTAAGAAGTGTGGAACTTTCTAATGGAAGATTTTGGGTTTGGGTATTTGGTTGATTACAAAACTTGTTTTGCTTCTCTTATCTGGTCAGTTAATTGAAGAGATTTTCGATGCTTGAGTTAATGGTGTTTTTTCGTGTAATAAACACTCGCTGCGATTTCATCGTGTCACGACCATTATTGTTGACATTAGTCCATTTTTCATTTGTCTATTAGGGTGCACGTGTATGACATGTGTTAAAAGGCGTGACTCTTGAGAAGCGGCATATCCGTAGTAGAAGGGTCCTTTACGGTTCTTCGTAGATAATGGTCCTAAGGGTCATCATAGGGGTCCTAGGGTTTTTCCAGTATGCCGAATTGATCTTCAGTGGTGAAAGAATGATAGTTTTTTGAGTAAACAATTTGTGAGTATAAGATGCTTCTCCATAAGACTAATGAGTTATCGAGTTAACAGAATGTACAGAACTATAACGCTGCAAAATATTTTAACTGTGGATTCGAAATATTTTGCAGTGCTGAGTATTATTCAGGCTAGAACGCCCCCCCCCCCACTTCTCTGAAGTTGAAAAGAGAGAAAGAGAGAAAAGTCGTCTGTACCCGCCAGCAGCCGTCTGCACCCGTCTTCACCAGTCTGCGCAAATTTTTTCTTGATTTAGGTGTCTCCAAATGTGATATTAATTGCATGTCTATTGTCTCTCAATGTGCAATAAATTGCTGTGCACATGTTAAGATCTTACAGACTGTACGGTATCTGTTTGAAAAAGGATATTAGTTAAGCGTGACTGTACCCTTACATCGGGAATGGCAAAAAACATCACAAGTATGGAGCGTATTTTGCTGTGCGGGGCTGCTGCTAGAGCGTGGAGAATTCGTGGTGAAGGCTTCAAAGGCACCGGGAAAAGGTCAAGGGCCAAAATATGGAAAACTAGCGTCTCCGGGAAAACCAATCGGTATATCAATCGACCAAAGGAAGACACTGGTGACCTGGTAAGCAGCGACAAGCAGTGATTACTTTTTAATAATCTGTCAATTTTTAAGGCGCTCCTTTACTTATAAATGCAGCAAAGGTTCTGCGTTACTTTGTTAATTACAAATTCAAGCTAAAATACTTACATTTTTTGGCCTTTTTTCTATGAATATGTTTCGGCCTTTCGTGGATTTCTACATATGTATTGTTGTTATTATATTTGCTAAAACCACTCTACGAGTTTTCTAGGTAGCGGTATTTTCGGACTCTCAGCTGCGCCCACTTGTACAAGGTGATGTCCAAGTTCCTGCGAATTGGTACGTGAACTCGACTCCGGGTGGTTGCTTCAATCACGTAAAGGAGGAGATGGTGAATGCCAAATTCCCAGATGGCGTGAAGCCTCAGACTGTAGTTCTTTTGGTTGGGACTAACGATTTGTCTCGACACGTCCTAATGGATAAGGCAAAAGGAGATTTCCATGGTCTCCTCCTCACTGCTAAGAAGACGTTTTCGGATTCAAGGGTAACCAATCAGTGCTTCTATCTAGATTCTTCCGTAGAGTTTCTCATACTTTAACTCTGCCAAAACAAAAGGATGTCCAGGGATTTATGATAATAACAATATTTTTACACCAAATGTATAAGGAAATTCTATGGAATGACTTTTCCTTGGCTGCCTCTGCATACCAATGCTTTTTAAATTCGTACTTTTTGAATTCTATTCGTGAGCAATATCATACAAGAGCAATACATTTTGTTAAACTTGTCTTACTGAAAGTAATTTGTTTTTGTAATTTGCAATTTGTTTTTAAGTCTCTAACTTTTTGAACTTTTATAACAGATCATTGCTGTATCAATATTGCCACGGCTGGACGAATATTGGATTCGGGAGCAGCAGTACCACAATATAATGGTAGAGGAGTGCAAAAAGCTGGGCGTCCATTTCCTTGATGTTACGCCAAACTTTGGCTTAAACGATCGGCGTCTATGGTCTTGGAGAGACGGCCTCCATATCAGCGAGGATAAAGGATTGCCTCTCTTGATGTGCCTAATGAAAAACGAAATTCGCGACCAGAAGAGCAAGGAGGAAGCCTCAGAATCTCTACCGGCCCCTCCACCCCCTCCGCCATTACCTCCAACAAAACCTGAATGTCCAAAGTGGTTGTGGAGGGAGCTTCGACACCATCGCTCGGAAGGTAGGCAAATACATTTCACTTTGGCGATAAAGCATTAGAAAAGGATTATGGCTTAGTGTCACTGTAGAGGAAATATGAACAATGATATAAAATAATGTATGAACAACGATTTATATTTCCTTAGGTCCAGTGAAGCATGTCAAGGAGCCAGCTCCTCCTGAAACAAAGAGAAAAAAGGCCCCTCTCAACCACAGGTAAGAGACCTGTGGGTAATATGAAACATTTAAGAGTCTTTTCTAATCTATCTACCACTTTAAATTATTTTTGCAAATTTGCGACAAAGAGTTGACAAAGACTTACAGTACTACATCTCAATCAGCTGATTGTTTGTGACAGAAACCCTCTACGATTCACTGTTGATTAAAGATCTCTAAGTATCCAAGTAAGAAGATGAATACTGTCATGCGGGGTATCTGTAGCTATTCAGGTTTTTTTGTTGCTTCAGATTGCCAAGGAAACGGACCCTACCCTCCAGAACTCCTCGACGCATTGTGGAGTGGAATGCTGCTACCAGCCGTGGCATTATCCATGACAATGTCCTACTTACCACTACGAATGCTGGTCTTTACAAGTCAAAGATTTCGCAGGTAAATGAATCAAAAATATCTTTTTTCCGGCCATCTTTTTTGCTTTTTTGGGAAATGATGGATTTTGCAAACTTCTAACACTTATCTACCTTTTAGAGTGGAAAAAGTGTAGCGAAGTCTCGTTCGTATGATGTGTCAAAAGAGCAGGGATGTAAACGTAAGTGAGCTGTTTCAGATTTTCAAATTTTTCATCATGATTTTACTTTTTGGTACAGTAAGTCACAGAAATACCCCCAATCTTTCATGGTAGAATGTTAATAATACGACCTTTAATATATTCCAAGTAAAAAATACGTACTTATAATGACAAAATAGCTTCATTGGCTTTTTGCATTTTCTTATAGGGATGAAGCCACGTATAACTTTGAGTGAAAAGTACCGCTCCAAAGATCCGTTAGATCTCATCGTAAGTATCATGTCTGTTTTGTTGATTAATTATACTTCCATTCTATAGATGATCTACCTGCGACTTTGAATTTATTTATCGATTACCTTTTCCATCAACAGCGCCTTATGGAAAATCTCTCGAACAATAGACGAAAACGAGAGTCTGGCATGGCAGGTACATACTTTGAAAGCATTACAATTAAGACACAGATACCGTGTTCTATGATAACTCGTAACTCGTAATTTTATTCGTATTGTGTCATGTAGACAAAATATGATAAGAAGAGATCAGCCTCTTATACCGTTATAATATCCTGCTAATACAACAAATCGCTAAACTAATGAAACTTTGATATTTTAAAGGAAAAAGAGTAAAACCAGCGAGCTTTAAACCTGAAACCGGTCTTCTCCCTTCTTACGCCTCGGTGGTCAATGGAAAGAAACTTACACCTCTTAACAAGGTACGCTTTATATCTCTTTAGTACTCTATTTTTCCGCAAAGACTTATTATGAGAAAACTCATAATAAGTTGCGCCATTCATGTAGCTGATAATCATGCGAACACCTATCTAATTTTGGCTTTCTTTTAAATTCAGAAGGGTGTTCGATCCAGTGATTCCGATGTGAAGGAATCGAAAGATCACGGTCAAGGTAGCGAGGTATGTTGTAAATTTTGTTGCATTATCTTAATTCTGATCAAGTTGCGTCATTCATGTAGCTGATAATCATGCGAACACCTATCTAATTTTGGCTTTCTTTTAAATTCAGAAGGGTGTTCGATCCAGTGATTCCGATGTGAAGGAATCGAAAGATCACGGTCAAGGTAGCGAGGTATGTTGTAAATTTTGTTGCATTATCTTAATTCTGATCAAGTTGCGCCATTCATGTAGCTGATAATCATGCGAACACCTATCTAATTTTGGCTTTCTTTTAAATTCAGAAGGGTGTTCGATCCAGTGATTCCGATGTGAAGGAATCGAAAGATCACGGTCAAGGTAGCGAGGTATGTTGTAAATTTTGTTGCATTATCTTAATTCTGATCAAGTTGCGTCATTCATGTAGCTGATAATCATGCGAACACCTATCTAATTTTGGCTTTCTTTTAAATTCAGAAGGGTGTTCGATCCAGTGATTCCGATGTGAAGGAATCGAAAGATCACGGTCAAGGTAGCGAGGTATGTTGTAAATTTTGTTGCATTATCTTAATTCTGATCAAGTTGCGCCATTCATGTAGCTGATAATCATGCGAACACCTATCTAATTTTGGCTTTCTTTTAAATTCAGAAGGGTGTTCGATTCAGTGATTCCGATGTGAAGGAATCGAAAGATCACGGTCAAGGTAGCGAGGTATGTTGTAAATTTTGTTGCATTATCTTAATTCTGATCAAGTTGCGTCATTCATGTAGCTGATAATCATGCGAACACCTATCTAATTTTGGCTTTCTTTTAAATTCAGAAGGGTGTTCGATCCAGTGATTCCGATGTGAAGGAATCGAAAGATCACGGTCAAGGTAGCGAGGTATGTTGTAAATTTTGTTGCATTATCTTAATTCTGATCAAGTTGCGTCATTCATGTAGCTGATAATCATGCGAACCCCTATCTAATTTTGGCTTTCTTTTAAATTCAGAAGGGTGTTCGATCCAGTGATTCCGATGTGAAGGAATCGAAAGATCACGGTCAAGGTAGCGAGGTATGTTGTAAATTTTGTTGCATTATCTTAATTCTGATCAAGTTGCGCCATTCATGTAGCTGATAATCATGCGAACACCTATCTAATTTTGGCTTTCTTTTAAATTCAGAAGGGTGTTCGATCCATTGATTCCGATGTGAAGGAATCGAAAGATCACGGTCAAGGTAGCGAGGTATGTTGTAAATTTTGTTGCATTATCTTAATTCTGATCAAGTTGCGTCATTCATGTAGCTGATAATCATGCGAACACCTATCTAATTTTGGCTTTCTTTTAAATTCAGAAGGGTGTTCGATCCAGTGATTCCGATGTGAAGGAATCGAAAGATCACGGTCAAGGTAGCGAGGTATGTTGTAAATTTTGTTGCATTATCTTAATTCTGATCAAGTTGCGTCATTCATGTAGCTGATAATCATGCGAACCCCTATCTAATTTTGGCTTTCTTTTAAATTCAGAAGGGTGTTCGATCCAGTGATTCCGATGTGAAGGAATCGAAAGATCACGGTCAAGGTAGCGAGGTATGTTGTAAATTTTGTTGCATTATCTTAATTCTGATCAAGTTGCGTCATTCATGTAGCTGATAATCATGCGAACACCTATCTAATTTTGGCTTTCTTTTAAATTTAACCAATGTTTCGATCTGCTTGGCAGGAATCAGGAGATACTTCTATTTTGGGAATTGAAGACTCTGGTCAAAGTAAAGGTAAGATTTGAGAATTTTTTTGTTTTTTACAGTGTGTTTCGAGGGTGGATATCAGGAGATACTTCATTATCTTGTCTTTACAGTCGACCAGTTACTATGTTGATACTCTAAGATTTATTCACCTTCCAATTTCAGGAATTGTAAAGGTAATCGAAGAACATGTTTGCGGAGGAGGACGGGGAAGGAAGAAGACGGTGTCCTTCGATATCGATCGTTTTGCCAGGGTGGTAAGCCAACACTGTCGTGTTGATACGGAAGGTAAAGTCTATGGGTTCGACTGGGTTTCTATATTTAAAGAATTCCATGGTAGGTCTTACGCCAATCATAGAAACGCTATGGAACATTTCCGCGGTTTTTACTACAAGAATAAGGCCAATATTGATGAGAAAATTTGTCAAATTATGCCATTTAAAGGCGAGAAGGACCAAAATTCATTTACTGCGTCTGGTAATAAAATCAGTACTCTCTCAGAGGTTGAAGATTGCGGGCCCGCAATGGAAACTAGTAAGCAACAAAGTCAAAACTCAGCTTTGAATGAAAATGACTTGCGAAATCCTTTTGAGACTAGCGGCTCTCTTGGAACCGTCTTAAAATCAGACGAAAACTTGGAAGAAAAAAACAGCGACACTAATTCCATCTCCACCGCAAAAGCAATCTTTGCTAGCACACCCAAAAGACCCGAATTTGACTTGCCTAAAAAAAGGCATAAAAACAAACTTTCCAAAAAAACGGAGACCCAAAGATTCAAAACAAAAAAGCACAAAATAATTCCTAAACTTAAAAAAGCATTTCGTGCATGTTGCACAGTAGATAACAGCAGCCATGTAAGATACATAGGAATTATGCTTGGCGAGGCAGTGTCAGTGTACGCAAAAAGAATTTTACAGAGGAATTTGTGTTTGGATTCGGTAGAGGGTGACAAAACTTCCGAGGAAAATGATTTTGAACTTAGTGACGTTAGTGTTAAAAGCAATTTTCAAGTTGATAGCAGCTCCTCTGATAATGAAAATCCCAATGGCGATCAGCCATATTCTAAGGAGCTAACTAAAGCACTTACAGGATCCAGGCACGGACTAAAGGACTTTAGAGCCCATTTCAAATCTAAGCAAATCAGACTACCATTGCCAAACGGCTGGCAATCTTTTTTAAGAAAGGATCAATCCAAGGGACAAAAATCTAGTATTTCATCGGAAGGAAGGGAACTTATCAGACAAACTGTAATGAAGGTTAATAAATATTGCGTTTTGAAGTTTGGCTATCAACATATCCAAAAGAAATGTTCGAGGAAGAAATCGTCAAAACTTCTGACAGGGAAAGCTCAATGCACCATACCGAAATGTAAATTCAAATTGACATATTCCATTCCGAGTCTATTGTCTAAATATATTTACCTAGAGTTTGCTGGAGATGTATACCATCCTAAAGATTCGATAGCCGCAAGAAAAATTTCCCCAGACAAAAAGCAAAAACTCACTTCGATTTTTGTAAATGATAGAACCCTTTTGCCTTCAGAAAAACACCGAGCGGACCTGGAGACAATAGATCCTGATGCCTTGGCTGCTGGAAACTTGACCGGGGCAGGAAAAAATCATATCGCCTATCAACAATTAGCTGCAAAAGCCAGAAAAGAGGCAGATTCTATCGAAAAAATTCATAACGATATTATCGAACTTCAAAAAATGCTTATGAGTTTAGATGAGAAGCAAGCTTTGGAACAAGGTGCAACTTTTAGAAATCATTTTGGATATATCCAACGGCCAGTAATAAGTAATAACGAGATAAGCATCGTCTTAATTGATCAGCCAATGATAATGTTGTACCATGAACATGTCAAAAACTACACTCTGTTTTTAGACGCAACTGGCACACTTATAAGGAACCTCAAAGGATTTAAGAAATTTCTGTATTATGCAGCAACAGTCCAGCATCCTTTTGGGAAAAGCCCCCCGTTACCTGTCGCCGAGTATATAACTACGAACCAGGACCAACATTCTATAAAGCGATTTTTAAGTACACTGCTAGAAATGGATAGCTTAAAGTATGGCAACCAACATGTTAATAAGCCAAAATTAGTAGTACTAGATTTCAGTATGGCTATTATAAATGCCTGCCTAAGTGAATTTAATGGGGAATTTATACACGAATATATAAACAGAACCTTTCGAACTATTAACGGTAGTGCTAGCTCTACAGATTTGAGTAAAACTTTTCTCCATATTTGTGCTTTTCACATCATGCGCCTAAATCGCCTACATGCTACCAAAGATTGCGGGAGTGGTGAAGAAGGGAAAAGTCGCGTACACTTTGCAATGCGCCTGTTTGGAAGACTTATTAATTGTTTGTCGATAGATGATGCTGCAAACATTGTGAAGAATGCAACTATTGTACTAGGATCGAAGTATGTTGATAAGGAAGTGAAAATTGCTCTGAAAAAAATTGAAGAGTCAATTAATACTTTTGAGGAAGTAGAAGATTGTAGTAACCAAGAAAATTTCTGGTCAGACGAGTTGCACTCAGATGATGTTTCAGACTTGCTTGAATATGATACTGACGATAGCTTTAAAAATGAAACTGAGTTGCATAAATTTTGGGCGCAGAGAATAAAATCAATAGTACGACACCAGAATCCAGAAGATGGGGAAACCAATCGGTATTACATGCCAAACTACTGTAAATGGGTGCACGAAAAACTGCCCTATATAACATTATGGAGCAATTTATGCTTAGGAGATTTGCAGCGTTTTAACCCTGAATACCAAGACTGCTACTTGCCTGAGACCAAAACTAACGCTGTCGCAGAACAATTTTTCTGTTTAAAAAAAAGAAATAGGAGTAATTTAAAGCAGTCAGTCGTTGAATTTATACGTAAATCGTGGCATGATAATCGTGGCTTGCAAAGACAGTTCATTTTAGGCTTAAAAACCCATATCAGTGAAACAAAGAAAGTAACTAAAGAAACAAAGCAGTCGTTCAACAAAGTTAAGAAACTTCTCATTAGTTACAACGATTCCAGCGGAAGCGAAGGTGAGTTGACATGTGATGCGAAAGAACTTTCTAGCATTGTTGAAGGTTGGAACAAAGGCAATAAAATCCAAAGGAAAAGGAAAATTAAAGAAAAGGGTACATTCCAGGAGCCACCAAAGAAAAAATTGAATTTTGCTGCCTCTAAAGTAGAAAAAGAATCGCGCAAAAAAGGTTTCGACACTAAAATTAAAACTAAACGTTCTTGCAAGCGAAATTCTCGGAAAGAATCAACCGAAAATGATAATTCGAGCGACAAAGGTTACCCTCTATATAAGAGAGATATTTACAAATCAGTTTCTCAATCAGATAAAAGCAGAATGTCTATTGTACGCAATAAAATTGTAAAGGGCTGGGAAGAATTATCGTCCAAAAAAAGGAAAAAATATAATAATTCTGCGCGTGCGAAAAGAGATAATTGCGCTCAGTGTGGCCAAGAGGAAAATGATTGCAGTAGAGAAGAGATAAACTGGATAGGGTGCGACGATTGTGATAGGTGGTACCACACCGGATGCGTCAATATTGACACTGCTTACGCCGAGTCTGCGCCCCAGTACATTTGCCCACGATGCAAGCAATCTTTCTTTGATGGTCTGCCAAACCTATTTGCTCATTATCGCTTTAAATCAATTCCTGAACTAATGCAATTGCCTGACCTATTTTCCCTCTGGATAAACCTGTCATCTGATGACAGAAGACAAATCAGAAAAAATGTTTATTCTATGGAAACAAAGCAGATACCCCAAATAGGTGGACTGCAAATTTTAAGTGAACGCGGTATAAGAAATAGTTGTAACAACTGCTGGAGTAACTCAGCATTTCATTTGCTTTGCGGAACTGCATTATCTAACTTGTTGCCTTCGTATAACAGCTGTAGCACAATTGTTTGCCAGTCTCTCCTCAAAATTAAAGAAAAACTTCAAAAGCAAATCATGGCATCCACCCCCTTGAAATTTACCTCGAACATGAGAGCTATTATATCGTATTTCCGTAATCGTGATCAGAAAGAACAGTCTCATCAAGATGATGGAGCAAGTCTTGTTGAGGAAATTCTGTTGCATCTTATAGATAATAGCATAGATGACATTGAAGGGTATTTTCAAACAAAGATCTTAAGTCTCACAAACTGCACTACTTGTAATAGAGGTGGAATATCTGCAAGGGGCCAGGTTGTGATTCCCATTCATTTAGAAAAAGATTCGGTTCCGAACGTATCTGTGCAGTCATATCTTTGGGAGAGTTCATTTGTCAAGGATAGATTCCACGACTTTTCTTGCGATTGCGAGCCTGAAGATGCTCATTTGACCCATAGAATGTTCTATTTACAGCTCCCTGTAGCATTATTAGTTATGGTCGAAAGAGGCAACGGCGTAGATAATACAGTTCTGCATTGTCCTGTTAAAATTAACGAAACTCTTTTCTTATCAAATATGTTGCCAGGTCAGTATAATAAAGATGCTTGTGTGTATCGTCTTGCTGCCGTTCTTGTTCATCATGGTAAATCATCTACGTTTGGCCATTATAACTGTGCCATATTCAATGATCTAGGTGAAGGGCTTAAATTTGATGACAGTAAGCAAGTGCCCGTATCACTTGAGAAATATATTAATTCGAGGGAATGTAAAGAAAACTGTCGTATGTTGGTATACATTAACTCTGTTGCTCTAAGAAATGCAACGCCAACTACAAATGCGCCTTGGGAAAAAGAAATGAGCCCCATCGATAATAAAAACGTAGAAAGAATTCTTTTCGGATTTGAGAATAGCCCCAATGAAGTTAATCTCCCTGTCGAATCATATAGAACCATTGCCTGTAATGAAAATTTGCATGGTGATGTTATCTCTACATTTTTACAACATCTAGCTTTTAAATTTTTTGGCAAATCTGACATTGAAGTCTTGCCATCACAGGTTTTGACAGCCATTCTGGAAAAAAGATCCACCGGACACATTTTATCAAATTCTATCGAGGAATACCAACGAATTCTTGGGGCAACTATTGTCTTTTTTCCATTTCACCAAACGAGAAAAGGCTCACCAGGGCACTGGAGCATTATTGCTTTGTACCCCGAAAAAAGGCTGGTGGTACATTGTGATTCAGCAGCAAGTGACGGTGGCGAGGAAAATGCCTTCTTTGCAATTAATGTTTTCATTTCCAAATTACTTTCCGTTGCAAAAAAAGAATCAGAAATACCTAACTGGGTCTGTCTTTCATTAACCGAATACGGACTCCAGCAGCAATTCGATACACACAGCTGTGGGGTATATACATGTGTAAATGCTTATTGTCTGGTTACTTTGACGGATTTCGAGATTTTCCAAACTGACCTTATACCGATAAGATATTGGATAGGGAAAGCTTGCATCGATGGCGCAGAATATGTAGGTAGAAGAAGGTCCACGAATGCCACTGTTTGGGGTGCAATAGAAACAGACGAGCGAGAGATTTCAAAGCATAATTATCATGCAGATCGTAACTGCAAACCTTTTGCTACGCTAAAATCAATTATAGACTCGCCCGATCTCTCCGAAAACGTTGCTACTATTGAAACAATATCAGATGACGCAGAAAGTAATAACAATCCTAGGGAAGACACTAGTTTGACAACTGATAGCAATACAGATAATGATACAGACGATGCCAACGATAATGACACAGACGATACCAACGATAATGACACAGACGATACGCAGGAAGACATGCATTTCAGATCAAAAAAATTCCGCAATGCTTTTCTAAGCTATGCAGAATCAGAATTGGAACCATTTTTGACACGCTTTAATAACGATACTGCACCCAAAAGAAAACATGACAAAAGGAATTTATCAGAGCGGCTGACTGCCCTTATCACCCTTGGTAATAAGGAATATGAAGAATTTGCTAATTTCGAGTTACATAATTTCTTTTACAAAACATTCGGAAAGTCAATTTGGCGCATCATGTCTCGTTACACCGCTTTACTCATCGAGATGGTAAGGACAGATAATGACTCTGTAGCAAGCCTCCAATATCAGTTTAAATATAACATAGAAAGATTACTTGGTCATACTCGCGCAAATCTAACAGATCTGTTCTTGTTTCCAGAACAACTTACTCATTTCGTAATGAAAGAATATCATCTCTCCTTTAAAGAAGCGACTGCAAAACTTTACTCTACCGAACAGCCTAGAAATACGGTGTTCTTTAATGCAATTAAACACTCATAGAACCCAGTGACTTTGCTTTCCTATTTCCTCGAATCCTCGGCAGTATTGTAAATGATCATCTGTACAGTGACACATTTGTGAAAAAATTGTAAAATAAAATGAAAACAGAAAGTAGATTAGAAACGTAATATATTTAATTAGTTTAGACGATATTGAATTTATTTCAACACTACGCAGTTTTATACGGCTGTGATGAAGCCCCGTATGAAGGAGCAGTATATCATTAAAATCTACTTCATGTTTAACATTTTGTTAATTGACCAACGTTCTTGATACATTATTCAGTAATTAGTTATAGTTTAAATAAATTTTGTTTTCACATTAATACCGTTTGAAAGCAAATGTTGACTTTTCGCTACAAGTTGCAAAGAAACACAAAGTATAGTAAAATATAAATATATAGACCCTTGTAACAATTAAGTGTTGTAACAAGTTTTATTCTATAATGTAAGTTCTCCTTCGATAAAATTTTTTTTTACCATTTCAATGTACTGTCAATAAATAACTCGTAATTATGCAAACTGTCGTTTGTCGTCTTTTGGGGTTCACCATAACTGATATAAAAATCTCAACCAGACCTATCAACCAGACCCAAAAAAACATGTTAAGTACATTATTTCTAGCAACCCTACCAAGTTTCATCATATTCCGATCAGCCTGGCAGACGTTATTTAGGGAGATAGACATTCGAGATCGCTGTTATAAGGCTTCAGTATGGAGCTCGATAGAGGGTCGTTTCATGAATTAGCACAAAACCAGAAAATCGCAACCAGACCCAAAAAAACATGTTAAGTACATTATTTCTAGCAACCCTACCAAGTTTCATCATATTCTGATCAGCCTGGCAGACGTTATTTAGGGAGATAGACATTCGAATTCGCTGTTATAAGGCTTCAGTATGGAGCTCGATATAGGGTCGTTTCAGAACTTCGCACAAAACCAAAAAATCGCAACCAGACCCAAAAAAACATGTTAAGTACATTATTTCTAGCAACCCTACCAAGTTTCATCATATTCCGATCAGCCTGGCAGACGTTATTTAGGGAGATAGACATTCGAGATCGCTGTTATAAGGCTTCAGTATAGAGCTCGATAGAGGGTCGTTTCATAAATTCTTACAAAACCAAAAAGTCGCAACCAGACCCAAAAAAACATGTTAAGTACATTATTTCTAGCAACCCTACCAAGTTTCGTCTTATTCCGCTCAGCCTGGCAGACGTTATTTAGGGAGATAGTTTTTGCATGTTTTCAAATTGGGGTTTCCTCGGAGCTTGTTGCTAGTTGAACAGGATGTTCGAAATTGGTAGTTTTTCCCTTGAATTTGCTGAAAAGTTGAAGGAAAGGTACGTTTCATGTTGTTTTGAGTCGATTTCGCTAACTTGTTTCTTCCTTAGCGCCTGAAATCAGTTCAAATCAGGTTGTGATGTTTCACTGCGAATGTCTATTTTACGCGAACATTTAGGCCGTGTACAAAAATTTTCGATGTTTTGCCTTACCTTTTAAAGCATAGCGCGTCTTAATATAAACAAGATACACGAATCGACAGAGAATCCAGCCAAGTTTCCCACTATGAAATATCTTTTTATTTTATCTTATGATTTTTTTGTAAGGAGCAATCAAAGTCCGAATGTATACTCGAATGTCTAACTGAATGTCTAATCGAATGTCGCTCGCTAAATAGCGGACCGATTTGACCGGAATTCGCTGAAAAGCTAATTTTTAAAAAGTGGGCTAATTCGCTGTCTGACGGGCCAAACAACAAGAAATTGTCAAGACAGACTAATTTTAACATGAAGATTCCAATTCTCTGATTCATTTTAGGCAAGTGTGAAGATGAAAAATTTCCAGGAACAGAGAATAAAGGCCATTTCAAGTGGATAGTGTTTTATCGAACAAAAGTTGTTGCCAGTATTCCCTTTCTAATAGAAAATAACGGCAGATCCAGGCTGCCGCTGCGCCTTACGTAAGGCAGTCAGAATTGTCAAAGAATGTGCAAGAAAATTCCAGCTGAACCTGGCTAAACCTGAGACGTCTTACCACTTTATACCTTGCCCCTTCTGTATGGTTTTATTTTTGCTATGGCGCAGCAGCGCCCCCCCCCCCATAAATCTTGTGCTCAAGTTGCTAAGGAGAGACGTGCCAGTTTCATTCCATATTTGGCTAATCCTTTGTAATCATTCTTAATTGTGCAGGCCTATTTAGCAACTCTTAATGTGCAGCCCCCTTCTTTGTGCGGCAGTCAGGATTAGTTCTGGATCCGCCCTTAATAAAAGACGTAGCTTCTACTCATGTTTTACTCTAGTGATTAATTTGAAATGTTAGTCTTACATACCAAATAGCGCTTCACAAATAGGCTTTGTTCAAGTTGTTCAAGTTGTACCCATCTGGATCTCTATGGCCGTGCAAAAAGCAAACAGTATTGATAGATGTCATAACTAAGAATGTTTTATCTTTTTTACCTAATTGAAAATTGAAGCCTTTTTAAATAAGCGCTAGACGCAAAAAGGTCCAAAACTGCATCATTTCTATCAAGGCTCCTTGCTTTAAGCTCTGAAATACAGCAATTGAATGAAATACTTACAGTACTGTGCCAGTGTAAACACTTGCTGCATTTGCCAAAAGGAATTCAACTCAGCCAAACAAGTCACCAAAAATTTCAACCTGTATTTCAGTCAAATGCCTTTTTGATATCCACTGTCTTAAATGCCAACTCAATTGACCGTACCATGTTTGATCACTCAACAGTGTTGACCAGTATCCAGTATGCAGAGCGTGGCAATAGCGTGCCAAAGATGCAGACATGGTAGTGCAACTGAATAGAGAAAAGTGGTAGTGCTAGGGCACCCCTAAAAACTATCTTTTAATCTATATACTATGGAGGTTGAAAGTGCTGGTACACCTGACATTTTTAGATGTTTTATGCACACCCGCACCTGAGGCAGGGGCTGTTGGCAAACCCGAGATATTGTTAAAATGGGTCATACTCTGCAAACTGCAGCCAGATGTTTGTTTGAGTTGTTAGATTGATTTTTGAGTTGTTGACTCAAATGTTAGCTTGTTTGGCTAGCTGTTCTGTTGGAAACAGTGGCTAAACGGACATATGTTTTGATTTTTTGTTTCTTAGATTGAGAAAATATACAGTTTTAAAGCCAGGGGTGACTAAGCCTTTTTCAAAATTTACTCAAAGGGAGCTCAAGCTCTAAAGCCAAATGAATTTTCCAGGAAGTGATTTTCACACTTTAGGCCAAATGCCCTTTTATATATTAATAGCTAAATGTTCCATCAAAAATTACAAAATAAGCTATTGATTGTTATCATTTGATTATTAAAACCTAGATACAAATTTGTTTTTTAATTGAAATGAACTCTCAAGCTGAAGGGAAGCACTGAAACATTAAAGAAGTTTCGAACACAGTCCCCAAGGTTGACTTAGTCCATCATAAAACAGCTTCTTCTACCAGTAAAATTAAGTAAAACAATGCTGGCCACATTCCTCTCCCTTCTTGAGGGGGGGGGGGGGGGGGTTATGAGTTATAGGATCCGAAGTCCCAGCAACATTGTATATGAAATCAAACCAAATGCAAGGGGTATGGGCTGCAGCTGAACAGCAATTATGCACATGGGTAGGTAGGGAATGGCACTTAAATTATTATTAATAGCAAGGTGTTCAAACATTTCCTTTAATGTTTAACTTACTATGTTACTAAGTTGATCGTTACAGATTTTTCGCAAGTATACCACTCTTTTGATATTTATATTTTATTTTGGCTGTGTGAAAAGCTAAGTGAAGGATGGAAAGACAACGCAAAATGACTTCATATTCAATAGACACAGCATTTTCATGACAAATATGGATAAGTCAGCACAAAGTTTACTCATTAAAGGGTAACATTTCCATCTTTATTATATATTTGAATGTAATATTATTCAGATAATTATATTGATAGCATATTAAATAGTATATAAAGGACTTTCTTTGGAAGCCATTACCTTAGTTTGGACCCCTTCCACTTCTATTATCTCCAAAACTTAAGCATTTTCTCCTCTCAAAATACCCTTTTTAAAGGAATGATCAGTAGCTAGTAAAAACATTTGCTTTCCTGTTTCTTATACTATACTGTTTTTGTTAACCTGAGCATTTTGCACCTCTTAAGCATATTTGTAGGGCAGGAGGCAGAAACACTGTTAAGACTTGGACTTGTTTCAAGAGGGTGCAAAGTTTTATTTTCGATGAATTTGCATTTCATCTAATGGTAGATTGCAAGTAGAATATTTTGAATGTTCCTGAGGTTATATCAACCCAGCTGGAATCCCCTGTCTCTTGATGTTAGGTGGTTCTTACTGTTTGATTAATGGCATTTTTTAATCTTTAGTCTGAGAGGAACGATTCCTTACCTTTTCAAAAAGCATTAATCAAAACAGTAGGAACTCACCTAAGCATCAGCAGACAGGGATTCATAGGGATGATAACTCAGGAACATTCAAAATATCTACGTGATCCTACATTAGATAAATGCAAATTCTGAAAAAAAATAAAATTTCAACCTCTTAAACAGTCCAAGTTCAACAGTGTTTCTGCCTCCTGGGCACACAAATATTCAAAGTGCCAAATGTGCCTACCAGGTTAACAAAAACAGTAATTATAGAACAGGATAAGATCTCGTTTTTTATAGCTACTGCAGTTCCTTTAAAAAGGTATTTTTGAAAAGGAGAATCTTAAGTTTTGTAAATAATGAGAGTGGACGAAGGAGTCAAAAACTAACGGTAATGCGATTCCAAAGAAGTCCTTTAATACTATTATAATAGTACAATATTATATCTGACAAAATTACAATTCAAATAGTAACTATAGATGGCAAATATTACCCTCTAATGAGAAACTTTGTCTGACTTATCAATTTGTCATAAAATCTATGTCTATTATATGAAGTTCCATTTTGCTGTTGATCTTTCCATCCTTCACTTAGACTTTTCACACACTAAAAATTAAAATATCAACATATAAAAGATGTATATTGGATAAAATCCTGTCAGACGACTTTCAATTACGTAACATAGTAAGGTTAAACTTAAGGAAGATTTTGACCAACCTTAGCTACGCTTAATCAATAATTTAAGTGCCATTCCGCCGTACCTACCCATTTGCTAATTGCTGTTTCAGCTGCAACCATACCCTTGCATTCTGGTTTTTGCCTAATTCATGTATACCTGGTTGTGGATTCAGGATCTATGAACTTCATAACCCCCCCCCCCCCCTTCTAAGAAAGCAAGAGAGGAATCTCGTGGCGCAAGCATTGTTATACTTAACTTTACGGTAGAAGAAGCTGTTTTATGATGGCTAATCGAACCTTGGGGACTGTGATTCGGAAACTTCTTTAATTGTTTCAGTGCTTCCCTTCAGCTTGAGAGTTCATTTCAATTAAAAAACAAATTTGATCTAGTTTTAATAATCAAATGATAAAACAATTACCATAAGTTATTTTGTAATTTTTGATGGAATCTAGTCTATAATATATAAAGGGCATATTGGCTAAAGTGTAGAAAATCACTTCGGAAAATTCTTTGGCTTAGAGCTTGAGCTCCTTGAGTAATTTTGAAAAGCTTAGTTTCACCCTGGCGTTTAAAACTGTATATTTTTCTCAATCTAAGAACAAAAAATCAAAAAACATATGTCCGTTAGCCATGTTTTCCAACGAAAGCTTGCCAAACAAGCTAACATTTGATGTCAACACTCAAAATCAATCTAAACAACTCAACAAAATTGACTGCAGTTTGCAGAGTATGACCCATCTTTAACAATACTCGGTTGGCCAACAGCCCCTCGCCTAGGTGCGGGTGTGCATAAACATTAAAAAAGTCAGGTGTCCAGCACTTTCAACCTCCATAGTATATAAATTACAAAGATAGTTTTTAGGGTGCCTAGCACTACACTTTCTCGTAATTCAGTTGCACTACCTATTCTGCATCTTTGGCACGCTATTGCCACGCTCTGCATCCTGGATTACTGGTCACACTGTTGAGTGATCAACATGTACGAGTCAATTGAAGTTGTGTACATCTTAAAGACAGTGGATATCAAAAAGGCATTTGACTGAAATACAGGGTTGAAATTTTTGGTGACAGTTTTTGGCTGAGTTGAATTCCTTCTTGGAAATGCAGCAAGTTGTTTACACTGGCACAGTATGAAGTAATTCATTCAATGCTGATTTCAGAGCTGTAAAGCAAGAGCCTTGATAGAAATGATGCAGTTTTGGACCTTTTGCGTCATCTACGCTATTTAAAAGGCTTCATATTTTCAATTAGGTTAAAAAAAGATAAACATTCTTAGTTATACATCTATTCATCACTGTTTGCTTTTTGCACGCCATGAGATCCAGATGCGGTACAACTTGACAACTTGACAAAGCCTATTTGTAAGCGCTATTTGGTATGTAAGACTAACATTTCAAATTAATCAACTAGAGTAAAACATGAGTAGAAGCTACGTCTTTTATTAAGGTCCGGATCCAGAACTAATCTGACTGCCCACAAAGAGGCTGCACTATATAGAGTTTGCCTAATAGGCCTGCACAAATTAAGAATGATTACAACGGCATTAGCCAATAATGGAATCTTGGAAACTGGCACTCTCTCCTTAGCACACTTGAGCACAAGATCTTATGGAGGGGGGGCGCTGCTGCCATAGCAAAAATAAACCATACAGAAGGGGGCAAGTATAAATGGTAAGACGTCTCAGTTTAGCCAGGTTCAGCTGGAGGAATCTTTCTTGCACCGATTCTTGTTTGACATTCTGACTGCCTTACGTAAGGCGCAGGCGCAGCCTGGATTCTGCCGTTATATTTCTATTAGAAGGGAAATACTGGCAACAATTTTGTTCGATAAACACTATCCACTTTGAAATTGGCCTTTATTCTCTGTTCCTCGGAAATTTTTTCATCTTGCACACTTGCCTAAATATGAGATCAGAGAATTGGAATCTTCATGTTAAAGATTAGTCTGTCTTGACAATTTCTTGTTGTTTGCCCGTCGAGACAGCGAATATAGCCCACCTTTTTAAAAAATTAGCTTTTCAAGCGAATTCCGGTCTAAATCGGTCCGCTATTTAGCGGCGACATTCGATTAGACATTCAGTAGACATTCGAGTATACATTCCGACTTTGGATTGCTCCTTACCAAGAACAAAAATCACTTAAGATACAATAAAAAGAATATTTCAATTATGAACATTTTGCGCTCATCTCGTCATTTTCTGTATAACTTCGTTCATTATATAGACTGGCTATGCTTTTAAAATGTAAGGCAAATCATCCTGAAAATTTTTGTACACAGTGCCCTAAATGTTGCGTCGTAACAATAGACATTCGCAGTGAAACATCACAAACCTATTGTGAACTGCATTTCAGGCGCTAAGGAAGAACACAAGTTAGCGAAATGACTCAAACAACATGAACGTACCTTCCTTCAACTTTTCAGCAAAATTCAAGGAAACTACCATTTCGAACATCCTGTCCACTAGCAACAAGCTCCGAGAACCCCAATTTGAATAACTTCCCAAAAACTTATCTCCTAAATAACGTCTGCCAGGCTGAGGCGAATAAGATTCAACTTGGTAGGGTTGCAGAAATAATGTACGTTAACATGTTTTTGGTGGTCTGGTGCGATTTTCTGGTTTTGTGGAATTTATGAAACGACCCTCTTCGAGTCATACTTGAAGCCTTATAACAGCGAATTCGAATGGTCTATCTCCCTATAACGTCGCCAGGCTGATCGGAATATGTGAAAACTTGTAGGGTTGTAGAATAATGTGACTTAACATGTTTTTTTGGTCTGGTTGCGTTTTTTGTTTTGTGCGGAATTTATGAAACGACCCTCTTTCGAGCTTCGCATACTGAAGCCTTATAACATGCGAATTCGAATGTCTATCTCCCTAAATAACGTCTGCCAGGCTGAGCGAATCAGATCAACTTAGGTGGGTTTGCTAGAAATATGTACTTAACATTTTTTTTGGGTCTGGTTGCATTTTTGGTTTTGTGCGAATTTATGAACTTCACCTCTTTCGGCTCCATACGAGCCTTCATGTAACCAGCGAATCTAATGTCTGATCTCCCCTAGAATAACGTCTGCAGGCTGATCGGATATATGAAACTTGGTGGCGTTGCTTAGAAATAATGTTACTTCACTATGTTTTTTTGAGGTCTGGTTGCGATTTTTTGGTTTTGTGCGAATTTATGAAACAACGACCCTCTTTCGAGCTCCTACTGAAGCCTTATAACACGATCTCGAATGTCTATCTCCCTAATAACGTCTGCCAGGCTGATCGAATATATGAACTTGGTAGAGGTGGCTAAAATAATGTACTTAACATTGTTTTTTATGGGTCTGTTGTGTTTTTTGGTTTTGTTGCGAATTTATGAAACGACCCTCTTTCAGCATCCATACATGAAGCCTTATAACAAGCGATCTCGAATGTCTATTCCCTACATAACGTCTGCCAGGCTGTCGGAATATGATGAAATTGTAGGGTTGCTAGAATAATGTCTTAACTGTTTTTTTGGGTTGGTTGCGATTTTTTTGGTTTTTGCGAATTTATGAAACGACCCTCTTCGAGCCCATACTGAAAGCTTATAACAGCGAGATTCGAATGTCTATATCTCCCTAAATAACGTCTGCCAGGCTGATCGGAATATGATGAAACTGCCTGTAGGGTTTGCTAGAAATAACATGTAACTTAACATGTTTTTTTGGTCTGGTTGATAGAGTCTGGTGAAGATTTTATTATCAGTTATGGTGAACCCAAAGACGACAAACGGCAGTTTTGTCATAATTACGAGTATTATTTACGTACAATTAAATGGTAAAAAAAAATTTATCGAAGGAGAACTTACATTATGAATAAAATTGTTACAAACACTTAATTGTTACAAGGGTCTATATATTTAATTTTACTATACTTTGGTTTCTTTGCAACTTGTAGCAAAGTCAAACATACTGCTTTCAAACGGTATTAATGTTGAAAACAGAAAATTTGATCCTTAAACCCTAATTATTTACTGTGAACTGTACAAAAACGTTGGTCAATTAACAAAATGCTAAACATGAAGTCCAGCATCTTTAATTGAGTTCATGTGCGCTTCATACGGTGGCTTCATCACAGCCGTATTAAAACTGCGTTCTCGTATGTTTGAAGAAGGATAAATTCACATATCGTCTAAACTAATTAAAATATAATTACGTTTCTAATCTACTTTCTGTTTTCATTTTATTTATACAATTTTTCACAATGTGTCCACTGTACAGATGAGCATATACAATACTGCGAGGATTCGGGAAAATAGGAAAGCCAAAGTCACGGTTCTTGAGTGTTTAAATCGGCATTATAACAGCAAACCGTATTTCTAGGCTGTGCGGGTAGAGTAAATTTGCAGTCGCTTCTATAAGGAGAGAGATATTCTGAAATATTCATTACAAAAGATAGTTGTTCTGGAACAAGAACAGATCTGTTAGATTTTGCGCGAGTATGACCAAGTAATCTTTCTATGTTATATTTAAACTAATATTGAAGGCTTGCTACAGAGTCATTATCTGTCCTTACCATCTCGAGAGTAAGCGTGTAACGGAGACATGCTGCGCCAAATTGACTTTCCGATGTTTGCAAAGAAATTATGTAACTTCCGAAATTCAAGCCCACTACTCTTCCATTATATCCTTTATTACCAATTTTGGGTTGATAAGGGCAGTCAGCACGCTCCTGAATAAATTCCTTTGTACCATGTTTCTTTGGTGCAGAGTATCGTTATTAAAGTTCTGTCCAAATTTGCCAATTTATGCCATTCTGCATTAGCTTAGAAAGCATTGCGAATTTTTTGAATCTGAAATGCATGTCTTCCTGCGTTGTCTTGTCATTTCGTTGGCATCGTCTGTTCATGTATCTGATGCTATCAGTTGTCAAACTAGGTCTTCCCTAGAGGTCACTTACTTTCTGCTCATCTTATATTGTTTCAATAGTAAGCAACGTGTTTTCGAGAGACAGGCGTCTATAATATTTTAGCTAGCAAAAGGTGCACTACGATCCGCTATGATACATTTTCTAGGCTTGAACTACTCGCTCGTCTTTTTTCTATGCACCCCAACTGGTGGCATTGCTGGGACCTTGCTCTTCTACCTACATGATTTGCTCCATCGATGCAAGCATATTCCCAATCATCTCAATCTTATCGGTATAGGTCAGTTTGGGAAATCTCAATCCGTCACAAAGTAACCACCACAATAAGCATTTTACCACCATTGTCATATTACCCCACAGCTGTGGTATCCATGAGCTGTATCCGTATCTCGGTTAATGAAAGATATACCCAGTTGATATTTCGGATTCTTCTTGTTTCGCAACGGAAAGTAATTTGGGAGAAATACGAAACGAATCTAATGCATAAAAGGGCCATTTCCTCGCACGTCACTTGGCTGCTGAAGCACAATGTACACCAGCCTTTTTTCGGTCAGTACAAAGCAATTATCTCCCAGTCCCTGGTGAGCTATTTCCGTTGTGACAATGGAAAAAAGACAAGGTCTGCCCCCAAAATTCAGTTCTGGTATTCACTCGATAGAATTATAAAATGTCCTGTCTGGTCTTTTATCCAGAATGCTGTCAAAACCTGTCGGATGGCAAGACTTCATGTCTAGTATTGCCAAAAAATTTAAAGCTAATGTGTAAATTTAGAATAACACACCATGCAAATTCTTCATACAGCAATCGTATCTATATTGATTCTACAGAAGATTAACTTTCATGGGCTTTCTCAAATCCGAAAAGAATTCTTTCTACGTTGTTTATTATCGATGCTCATTTTCTTTTTTCCAAGCCATTTGTATTGGCCGGCATCTACGAGCAACAGATTAATGCCACAACAATACGACAGTTTCTTATACATTCCCTTCGAATTAATCATATCTTCTCAATGATACGGCACTTGCTACTGTCATTCAATATTCTAAGCCCTTCACCCTAGTCATTGATATGCACATTTAATGCGCAAAAACGTAGCATGATTTTACCATGATGACAAGAACGGCAGCAAGACGAACACACAAGCATCTTTATCATACTGTGCCTGGTCAATCATATTTGATAAGATAAAGAGTTTC
>NW_027020025.1:14075541-14108046 GCF_013076305.1 Rhopilema esculentum
AAAAAGGAAAAAAAAGAAACAGGTAGGGATCAAAGGGGAATGAGAGAGGAAAGAAAGTGGAAAGAACATGGACAGAACGAGGAAAGAAAAAGGAGAGAGGGGAAAAAAGAAGGAGGAGAGAGGGCAAAGAGAAAAGAGAAAGATAAAACAAAAAGGAAAAAAAGAAAGAGGTAGGGATCAAAGGGGAATGTGAGAGGAAAGAAAGTGGAAAGAGCATGGACAGAACGAGGAAAGAAAAAGGAGAGAGGGGAAGAAGGAGGGTGGAGAGAGGGCAGAGAAAAGAGAGAAAGATAAAAGAAAAAGGAAAAAAAGAAACAGGTTGGAATCAAAGGGGAATGAGAGAGAAAAGAAAGTGGAGTGAACATGGCGAGAACGAGGAAAGAAAGATGAGAGAGGGGAAGAAAGATGGTTGAGAGAGGGCAAAGAGAAAAGAGAAAGATAAAAGAAAAAGGAAAAAAAAGAAACAGGTTGGGATCAAAGGGGAATGAGAGAAGAAAGAAAGTGGAAAGTACATGGACAGAACAAGGAACAAAAAAGGTGAGAGGAGAAGAAAGAGGGTGGAGAGAGGGCAAAGAGAGGAGAGAAAGATAAAAGAAAAAGGAAAAAAAAGAAACAGGTAGGGATCAAAGGGGAATGAGAGAGGAAAGAAAGTGGAAAGAGCATGGACAGAACGAGGAAAGAAAGAGGAGAGAGGGGAAGAAAGAAGGTGGAGAGAGGGCAGAGAGAAGAGAGAAAGATAAAACAAAAAGGAAAAAAAAGAAACAGGTAGGGATCAAAGGGGAATGAGAGAGGAAAGAAAGTGGAAAGTACATGGACAGAATGAGGAAAGAAAGAGGAGAGAGGGGAAGAAAGAAGGTGGAGAGAGGGCAGAGAGACGAGAGTAAGATAAGCAAAAAGGAAAAACAAGAAACAGGCAGGGATCAAAGGGGAATGAGAGAGGAAAGAAAGTGGAAAGTACATGGACAGAACAAGGAACAAAAAAGGAGAGAGGGGAAAAAAGAAGGAGGAGAGAGGGCAAAGAGAAAAAAGAAAGATAAGCAAAAAGGAAAAAAAAGAAAGAGGTAGGGATCAAAGGGGAATGAGAGAGGAAAGAAAGTGGAAAGTACATGGACAGAACAAGGAACAAAAAAGGAGAGAGGGGAAAAAAGAAGGAGGAGAGAGGGCAAAGAGAAAAGAGAAAGATAAGCAAAAAGGAAAAAAAAGAAAGAGGTAGGGATCAAAGGGGAATGAGAGAGGAAAGAAAGTGGAAAGAGCATGGACAGAACGAGGAAAGAAAGAGGAGAGAGGGGGAAGAATAAAGGAGGAGAGAGGGCAAAGAGAGGAGAGAAAGATAAACGAAAAGGAAAAAAAGAAACAGGTAGGAATCAAAGGGGAATGAGAGAGGAAAGAAAGTGGAAAGACATGGACAGAACGAGGAAAGAAAAAGGAGAGAGGGGAAAAAAGAAGGAGGAGAGAGGGCAAAGAGAAAAGAGAAAGATAAAACAAAAAGGAAAAAAAAGAAAGAGGTAGGGATCAAAGGGGAATGAGAGAGGAAAGAAAGTGGAAAGAACATGGACAGAACGAGGAAAGAAAGAGGAGAGAGGGGAAAAAAGAAGGAGGAGAGAGGGCAAAGAGAGGAGAGAAAGATAAACGAAAAGGAAAAAAAAGAAACAGGTAGGGAACAAAGGGGAATGAGAGAGGAAAGAAAGTGGAAAGAGCTTGGACAGAACGAGTAAAGAAAGAGGAGAGAGGGGAAAAAAGAAGGAGGAGAGAGGGCAAAGAGAGGAGAGAAAGATAAAAGAAAAAGGAAAAAAAAGAAACAGGTAGGGATCAAAGGGGAATGAGAGAGTAAAGAAAGTGGAAAGGGCATGGACAGAACGAGGAGAGAAAGAGGAGAGAGGAGAAAAAAAGAAGAAAGAACGAGGACAGAACGAGGAAAGATAGGGGTACAATTAAATTTCGGCAAAGAAAAATGGAATTCACAACAAAGAGTATGGTAAATAAAAGTGATATAATTGGATAGCATACAACGAAAAGAGAGGAGAAAAGTACGATCCATTCTTTAGACTGAAAATATTTGAAAAAATGACTTGTTAGAGGATTATAGGGAAAGAGGAGAAAGAGAAAAAATAGAAGATGATTGCAGAGGAAGTTTAGGTATCTTGAATGTAGGTAGTTGCATAATTATGAAACCAACTGCCCGCTTTGCAATGACTGAATGCAGGATAAGGTCGAGAAGTTTTAGGAGGCAAGTGAGTGAGATCACTAATCGTTAAAAGGAATAATTGGTGGAGAAAATAGCAAAAGAAAGCAAATCAAAGAAAAATATGGGAAAACAAGAATTAACGAAAAATGATGTAGCTATGATTTGAAAATAGGTTGGTAGAATGGAAGAACATTAAAGAATGTAGAATGGATGAGATCGCACTTAAAAAATTGCTTGCAAAAAATTTAGAAGAACCTCTTACCATTCCTTGTAAGACGAAAACCGAGAATTAGTACTCTCGTTGGAACTACAGCTTTGTCAGGATGTTAACAAATGACCACTAAAAACAAAAAAGCAACCTGTTATTTATAAAGTTTATAGAAAGAATTTTCCGTGATACTGATGTACCCAAATACTAGCTATACTTAGTAGAATATGAAGTTACTTAGTCAGAGGAAGTCCACAAAACGTCTTATATTTCCCCTTCTTCCCATATTCCCACCTCCAGTATCATGGTCAAGTCAATAAATAATTAAGCACCTGTTGTAATTAAAGAAACATAGCAAAAAAGAAAACCAAGGTATCAAAAATGGAACAAAAAAAGGATATTGACGAAATTAAAAAAATTATGAAAAATCGTAAAAAAGGAACACTGAAAGCATGACAAAATGAAAACATAAATAGACAAAACTGATGCAGAAGTAGCAAAAGTATCAACAAAAAGTAAGACAAGAAAAAATGAAAGCTTTTAAAACACAACAGGCCAGCAACTTTAAAAACCTCTCGCTCACTTTCCTTGATTATTTAATGTATTCAATGATTATAGTCTGAGATTAAAAAGGATAATAATCGATTTGCAAGAAGAAGGAAGAAAGAAAGATAAAAAAGAGTAAATTTTCTTTGTGGACAGATTTTGTGGAATAATCAATCACAGGCAAGGACGAGTCGATCAATAGAACGGAATGCTTGAAATGTGAGATGGCAAAAGAAAAAAAAAGGTTTGAGAGAAACAGGAACAAAATAAGACGAGGCTAAGAAAAAAGAAATGAAGGAATGAGCAATAACAATAAATAAGCCTAAAATAAATAAGAAAACGAGAAAGGAAAGCATTGCAGCTGTAGCACTTTAGGATTCAAAGTCTTTTTGATAGCAGATCATGCAAAAACATCACTGACACTCAGGCAGAGTATTCAAAACTAATGGGAAGCAACCCAACTTATGTTATCACTTGCATTTCTTCATTATTTAATGAATTTAATAATCAAAGTCCTCAAGTAAAAAAAGAGGGAAGAGTTACCTTACAAGAAGAAAGAATATAGAGAGAGAAAAGAGAGTACATTTCTTTTGTGAATAGACAATGCTAAAACGAAATGTAGAGTAAACAGTCACAGACAAGGGAAAATCGACCAATAGAGCGGAATGATGGACAGGTGAGATGGCAAAGAAAAGAGATGAAACACAGGATCGGGGCCAATTCGGCGAAAAACGATTAAAGGAAAAGATCTTGACAAAAATGATGATGTATCAAGCAGGAGGAGAGATTAGGAAGAGCGGGATGCCATTAAACAGACCGTAAAGAGTTGAATATAACAAAATATCAACAGATTAAGTAGAAGATGAGAGAAATTACCTAAAGATGACACATGTGACAAAAAAACAGAAATGGATTAACTGGGAGTTGCCAAACGCTACAAAAAAGGAAGGTGAAGTAAATAGATGAAAGAGATGTAGAAATGTGGTTGAAAGTGACACAAATATAAATAGCAAAAACATATGAACTGGATACGAATGATGCACAATACGCTTAGGTTTAAAAAGAATGAACAGACGGAGAAACTGCAAGAAAGAGAGGTTATGTTGATATATCACTGTTTGTCGTCATAGAAAACCTATCACTTGCAATTTTAGAATGTTGCCGGATTTCAATATTGATGTTTTGGACTCTTGCCAATATTCTAACTATAACTAGAAATGTAAAAGCAAAATGTATAATGTGGTAAATTGTTTATCCTTATAGCAAAAATCTGATTCTTTAAAGGCTCTTCATATCACAGACTTTCTGCAATGCCTATCAATTTGGAGAAGCTCAGTCAGGTACAGTGTTATTTGCATTAACTACCATCATTCAATTAGAGGTAGAGATTGAATAACATATCTAGAAAAGTAGATACAGAAAATGGAAAAACATTTCAAAAGCCTAAATTTTTTTCTAAAAAAACTTCATAAATTCAGCCAGCCATTTCCAGAGGCTTAAAGATTGTTTTGAAACAGCTTTTATCGTACATTAAATCTATCAAATTCATCAAACTATTGAACAGTTCAATTTTGAATTAAGATCGAATTATGGTTAAACACATGGCAAATTTATACACACGATATTTCTTAGTATAAATGTGATCAGAATCAAAGTTACTAAAATATTTATTGAAAGTCTTTAGGACAATAAAAATTTCTCGGCACCGGTTTCAAGATTAGCCAAGAATGGTCTTTTTCAACCAGCTAAGATAGAAGTATATTAGATAAAAATAGATAAAAATATAAGCACAAAAAGTATGATAATGTAATAAAAAATCTGTTACCTTTGAGGAATAAGATGAGATCGGTAACAGATAACTAGTGCGACCTTGTCTTGTTGACGAACTGAGGAAAAAAGAAACAGGAATTGGAATTTAGGCGCATGCTAGGGTAAAAATTAAAGGAGCTGTCACATCATAGATGATTGAATAGTCAATTTAAAATAAAGTTTTTATGTAGGAGAGTCTTGATCCTCTATTAACATGAATTTCCTTTCTTTTTAGTATTGAGAAAAGTCAACTGATCTCTGTCTTGAGTTGAACATATTTGAGAACATACTCCCAAAACGTTCCTTAAATGGAGAAGCGGATGGCCATAGGTCTTTTTCAGCTAAAATTGATTAAACAATTCTTCCTGTGAATAATTTAATAAAAAAGCAAAAAAACTCAAAATATGTAAATCTTGAAAATCTTGGGTTTCTATTGTTATTCCCATTACAGAAAATAAACATACGGTAAAAAAAGTAAAGAAGTATATCCTGGTATCGTCCTGGACTCGAAACTTTCATTCTTTTCACATATAAAATCTGCTATCTCCTAAACGAGAAAGGGCATTGGTCTGCTGTAGTATCTCTCTAATTACTTGCCCAGGAATTTCCTTAATGATATATAAGCTTTATATGCGATCCCTCCTGGATTATGGGGATGTTTTCTATCATATTCCAGCTAAAGTTTGTGAATTCAGTCAAATTATAATTTTATTAAAACTAATGGAAAAAATAGAGTCAGTCCAGTACTCAGCTCTTGCTATTACAGGGGCATGGAGAGAGACACTGCGTGCTAAACTGTATTTAGAGCTTGGCTGGGAGTTACAAAATTCTCGAAGGTGGGGTAGGTGCCTCACTTCTATAAAATTGTGAATAATCTCACCACTTTTATACAAAAGAGCCAGTCCCCTTATCCCAGCAGTCGAACTATTCTCTCGGGTCTGGGCGAATAAAGGCAAGAACAGAAACTTTTTAATCGAGCTTTTACCTAAACTGCATCTCTGAATGGAACAATCAGGCTTACAATTTCTGCTGTTGTTTTTAAGAAAAAGCTCCTGTCAAAAAATTTGCCCGTTGCAAAATCTGTCTTTGGTATACATGACCTGATAGGTCTATCGTATTTCTCCTGTAGCCCAAATAAATCTGGCACCATCAATGGATTTTACACCTTGCCTCCTGAATTAAACAGATAGAAACCTTTTTCCCACTAACTCTATCAACATTTCTATTCGTCTACCAAACATTGCACTTACAATCCATGCTTACTGACGTTAACAACAGTTATAGGCGGTGGGCCTAGTGTTTTCGAAGAAATTAAACAATATAGCAGGTCTGGGTGGTGCCAGATTTATTGGTGCCGGTTTTTGCCTTTGACAGCCCCTATATTTGGCTGTAAGGGTCCCACGCACCTTCTTTGTCCTAAAACTCGTTCCTGAAACGGTCATAATAAAAGTCTCCCAATAGGTGCAAACCGGCAGGTGATCTTCTTAGGCCAGAGAGTCGGTCGTACAATCGATGTTACAGCTTCTGCTTTGATAAATAAAGTTCCATCTGCTATATTTGCTGCCGTTTCTGCGAAAAGGGCATGGACAAACCCATCTGGTGACATTAACTGGTAAATTGTATTGAGAAGAATTTATCGCTATTCATTTACAAACTTTTCAAAATGTGACTAGCTATTTTGGCTCCTATTGTTGGGCAAGAAAGCGCTTTCAAATCAGAAGAAAATTATGACTTTTTGTTCTATAAACACTACTTCCTTAGTTGGCATCAAATGACCAGTGTCTCTTTCTCGTTAAGATATGTTTAATCATTTCATTGCACATTGTTGGCCTGTCCTAGAACTCTGAAGGACAAACCCGTAGTCAGGCGTGGTGAGTAGGGGTGGCAAACACTCCGTGTTCAATGCAGGCAAAGCTTAAAGTAAAGTTTTTGTAGGGGTAGGGGAGAGGGCGAAGGCTAGAGTTAGTGGGAACAAATACTGACACTAGAAATATCACTGTCGGTTCTGACAAAATCATCAAAGTGTTTGGGAACAAAGGCCCTTCTTCGATGAATGTTGCTGACCACTGATTGTTCCATTGGGTGTCTATACTATAGAATATTGTCCACAAAATTTCTTGTTCACATAACTTGTGAATTTGAAATGCCATGACCACTGTGAAGTTTTTGCCTGGCAGCGAAAGTTTTTTTGAGCGCCAGGAATAATCTTAAGTTCTACATGGGTAATAATAGACCCCAATAAGAATCTTTCCTTTCGCCAGCATTATCCTGAATCAAATTGTTACGGCAATCCAGTGACGAAGAAAAACTGTATTAGAAATGAAGAGAAAATTCTCGGGAATGGCAAACAGTCGGCACTCTCTCGCTCCAGGGGTGGCATTGCAACCCCATGCCACCCCTTGGCTACGGGCCTGCTAAGGATTGATGTCATCAATATACACGGCATAGTTTATTCCTCAAACAGGTAAAAGCTTGTTTCACTGAGCCTATTGTAGGTTTTAAATCCCTCTACTGCAACTTGAGTGATCTGTCCAACTCTTCTTTAGTGAATATGATTATGACAGCAAACTAACGCTATATTCATCAGAATCTACTGACTTATCAACCCTTAGTTAAATAAAAGTCAAATTCGCTTCGTCTAATGAAGGCCATATCGACACACACATAGACTTATTTGGATACAAAACTAATGATCAGTCAATATAAAGCTGAAAAAAACCAGAAAACTTACTTTTGAATCAGGAAATTTTTCTTCTTGAGTAGACACTAAAATTTTAACTACTCGCTGCCTTGTCAATCAAGACGTGACTTGCCATGTCATTAATATCACCTAGTGATCTGCAAATTGATTAGTCGACCTGCAATGAAAAAGATGAATAATATTTTCAACTGAAAACAAAGATCCAGATAAATGGTCTTCAGAAGCTTGAAATATTGGAACGAAAATTGAGATTGTACCAGAAGAATATTATATCTCTTAAGGAGGGCTATGAATACAACTCACCTTTCAAGCAACATGTCTGAAAGACCCACCAGGGGTGAAATTGACATACCAATTTTGAGGAGCTGAGCAAGAACCTGAAACAGGGAATCCAAGAACGTCAAGAAAGAGAAATCAAAAACGCAATAATGCTTGTTTGAATATTGTAAGCTGACAATACCCAGCATAGCAACCTATGGACATGGTGGCTGGTTTATTTATTATGCAAAAAAGAATCTCAGTGCGTCTGGTATAATGTACAGTGTTTATTTTGTTAGATTAGTTGATGGATGGATTTATCTAGTGCCTACATAGATTACTGTTCTCATGTACACTAAAAAATATTATAGTGGCTGTCTTCACATTATGAGGCATGTGATCGCCTCTAAACACACCTAAAATATCCAAGGTGAGAAAACCATAGCACATACTTTTTCTTTTTTGCAATTCAAGTATCTAGGCCGAGATTGCCCTTAACTGCTTACAGTACTACACCGAATTACAATTTTACAATTACAATTTTTAAACCATGCATCAATAACAAAACAACTATGGTGAATACAAAGCTAAACTTTCAGCAAAAGCTACTAAACTACAAAATTATTAGCTGTTAATCTAAAATGCTTGTGGGGTCGCTTAAAAATTTTGATCTTTTTTCAATGGACTTTTTGCAGAAAGTCCCTAAAAGGTTTGTTGTAATATAATCTTCTTGGCTCAATAACCAAATATACATATTGAATTCGTTCAACGAGGAAGTAGTTGGAAATGTTTTGTAGATTTTTTGTAAAAGAATTTGCAGTTCCTCATTAAAACGGTTTGCAAGGAAAATTTGCTGTTCCCCATACAACATGGAAAATCTGCAAGGAAAAATTTCTTTCGAATTCAGCAGCCTTAAAATAAGAAAATTTGTTTTAAAGACTTCTAGAGCAGCAGGAAGCAAAAGTCTCAAAATTTAAAGGCAGTTCTCTTGGTTTCTAGCAATGTGTCAAAATAAACCAACATGCAATACAACAACAGCGTCACATAGAAGCTATGCATTCTGCGATTTTCATATTATAGTGCAAAATAGCCTGATCAAATGGTAAAATATGCTTTTATGAACATCTGCTATGATACCTAAGTCTGTGACATTTCATGGCAATGCTTCAACAGACCATGGAATCTATGAACATATAACAATTTTATAGAAAATTCTCAGTCAATTATCTTGGTTTCTGTTCAGTTTATTTCAAGGCATCCTATATTTCCTGATAACAGATCATATGCTATTGCATCTAGGGTCGCCAGATACTTGGAATGGTTGGCAGCCAAATAATTTATGGTTGACGGCCAAATTCGGCCAGCCAAACAAAACAGACAAAAAAGCTCCTTTTTTGCTATATCTGTAGAGTAATAGTGTAATCAAAAATTACTTTGTTTGTTACAAAAAGCTCCCACTTGCTTTCAATTTCAATTTTCTGCTATCTTTTACTTTGTTTTTTGCTTTGTTATTTGCAATTTTGAGATTATTTTAACAAAATGTTGAATATTGTCTGTGCTAAAGTTGCTGTTTTCTTTGTATTTTTGTGGCTTTTAATTTGCAGCCAAAATTCTGCCAAAATTATCGACCAATTTTCACTTTTTCAGCCAAATCAATTTTGGTCGGTCAACAGCTTTGAAAAATGGTCAGAATGGAGGAATTTGGCCATCAAAATGGCCAAATGGCAACCCTGATTGCATCTGCAAATCAATCAAGATATGGAAAACCCCACACATAGTTGATTTTCATATTACAGACTGTACTAGAAAAGTTGATAGTGATAGCAAACCTGGTATTTTCACATAATTTTGCATACCTGCACCTGATAAGTGTTATGCACCCAAAATCTTGCAAAAATTGGCCATACCACTTATCTGCAGACCAACCCCCTAAGAATGAAACAAGATAGCTCCACTTGTGCCAAACATTTGCCAAGGATAAACCATGTGTATGTCAAGTTTCATATGCAATTGAGGATAACATTTCTGAAAATGCAAACAAACAATCACTGAAAGAGCTTTTCACTGTGCTGTCATGCCATTTCACCAAAATTTTTGTGAATGCTCTGCAGGGGTTTTAGAGAATGCAAGGACCAGGGCCAAAACATCTGAGGGGCCCTTGCTTTTTACAATTTATGTTTTTTTCTAAAGTGAGGGCCCCCTTGGACCCCCCCCCTATAAGCCTAGGGCCATGGCCCCCTGGAGCCTTCTTTCAAACTGCCATGTGTATGCCACATACCAGCAAATGCTTATCTCAAGCAAATGCCACATCAAAGAACATAAACCCATGCCCAAGATTATCATGATTTGCTACATAGAATGCATCCTGGCACTCATGTCATCATGGTATCTCAGGGATGCCAGAATGGTGAAGGGGCAAGGGGACAGTTTTCAGTAAAAGGGTTGTTATTTTAATACAATTTATTGCAGGCATCTTGAAAATGGGTGAACTGCTGTCACAAGAACGTTTTTACAAGTTTTGAGATACTTTGTCATGAATAAGGCTCACAGTTGGCATTTCACAGAAATCTCTTTGTTAATTACAAATGGCTGATGCCAAAGGAAATTTTATTAAAAGGGCACTTAGGTCAACTTTGCCCCTATCAAAGGCAGGTACTGCAGAGAAGGGTTTGGGGGCTATAGCCCCCCCCCCCCCCACTCCTTGGTGTCTGACAAGACAAGAGGGGCAGCTGGCAAATCAAATTTATAGCAAATAGGATTTACAATAATCTCCACTAGAAATCAAACACAGACACAATGTTTGCCAGAGATATGGTACATTATTGCATTTTTACACATTTTCCATACATACATACAAAGTTTAGTTTATAATCAACTGCTTAATCAATCACATTTAAATTATATCAATCCAAAAACTGGCGTATTATAAAACCTTAAATGTGATGAGAGTAAGTAAATTATGCGCTATTTGTTCACTAAAGAAAGGAGGATTGTTTACTCACTGTTTGTCTTTTTTTGAGATCAGTGATTTGACCCTGAGTTCTGCCAACATGATTGTGACACTGTT
Source organism: Rhopilema esculentum (assembly GCF_013076305.1). The sequence continues at coordinate 14,086,316 of NW_027020025.1, forward strand.
ATTGTAAATCCACTATATTTTGTAGAACCGTAAAAATATTTCCATACAATGTACTTTTAACTTTTTAGTAGCTTGTGCATTTATCATCCAGCAAAGGGCTGCGTACATTTCGTTTTCCAAACTTGATGCCAAACATTCAGCCATTTTGTTTACGCACGTGAGAAACGAGATCGAAATCGAGGCTCCACTGTCGGTTCCTTTTCATTTGTTTACAATTTTTGTGCAATAGAAAAATCTAAATAAATCGATTTATAGCTTAAGAATTATGACGGGAGAGTATTTTTAATTTTAATTCTGAAAGAGGGAATATTTTTTGTTTGATGACAATAGTTGGGCACCTCCAACAGTCGAGACCCTGGCAAATTGTCCCGATTGTGGAAATTGTCACAACGGCTCAACATACTTGTCTTATAATATTGAAATGCACCAGATGACTTAACTGATCTTGTCAAATTCTACTAAATGCTGATTCAAATTGACTGTAAAACAATAATGAAAGATTATAAATCCTTTCTTGCATTGCGTCAGTTTGGCGTTTGATCTCTACTCCTCTAGTTGTCATCGATCTAGCTACGTTTCAATTTGTCAGCACCATCATGGTTGCCGCTTCCAGCGGTACTGGGAGAGGGTGTTTCCATTTAAGTTGAAATTGTTGCGGCAACCTTACGGCATATCACAGCTATATGGAAACCAGGCTTAAACGACCATGAATACACTCATTTTTTTATATAAGAAACTGGCTATAAGAAACGAGTACTGGACAGTCAGAAAAAATTAAGAAACTTCAGTGCTCGAAGCAAAAAAATTAAGAAACTATTAAATCGTGATAAAACTGAGAACAACGAAATTTTGTAAAATCCAAGAACAAGATTGCCCTGAAGGCCTAGAAATCAAGACACAAGCGATAAAAATATACTTTCCACATCTAAATACAGCATCAGAACGGAAGCGAATCTCTTGACGTGATAAAAAAGGTCCCGAACATTTCATAACATCATTCATGACATCATAATTAAGAAACTCTTAAGAAACAATGAGTATTGAAATTTCCAGAACATTAAGAAACTGGAGTACTCAACATCGACTTTTGTTTCTTATAAAAAAAATGAGTGTATCTAATAATGGCCAGACTTTTTTATCAGGGTTGTTTTCAATGGAAGCTGCAATTTGATTTGATTTCAAATTTAACAATCCCACTATATCATTAAACTATGATGTGTTCTACTTGAAAGCGGGTTTATTAACGCATGGCATAAATTCTGCGGTTGAATTTGTTTTTTATCCGAACGCAAGTATATCTATCGTAGTTATCTGAAATTTGGTTGTTGTTTATACTTTTATCATTAGTTTTTTCAATACAGCACTACTTCAGAATGTTGTGTAACTGATACAGAATGTTTTATTAACATTATTCATTCACAAATTCATAATTTTCTTAAAATTATACAAGTTCTACGATCTCGTTCAAAACGCTGCATGGCAATTTTTTGAAGGCATATAGCCCATCGTTTATGAAAATTACTGTTTACCGGTCTGTCATAAAGTTCTTGATACCGTTAAGGCAGAAATCTATTTGTTGTTTAGGACAAGACGGTTCTATGTTGATACTCCGAGTTTCAAGCTTAATTCATCATCCGGCAACAGTGGCATGTCGCTTGTATAGATAAGAATGAGTAGTGGACCTAATCAAGGGCTTTGCGGAACACCACATCTGATGATGCCGATTTAGGTACATCAGTTCTATTGACTTTGGTTAATTGATGCTTTTTGCTAAGATACGATTAGAGACATTAAAGGTCAAGATCTGGAATAGCGTACTTAGATAGCTCTTGTATAAGAATGGCATGATCAACAAAAATATAACGCCTTTCTATGTAAATGCCCACATTTTGCTGCAACTTTTCCACTCTCAATATCATCATCATTGGCCAGTCATTTATGCCAGAGAGCAAGCATATTACAGGTTGGCACATTCCAGTATAAAGTGCTCCAAAGCTTCCTTGAACAGAAAACAGGAATTAATTTTTGCGCAGATAATCATATTGTTGGTGGAAAATCAACTTATCGACAGTCTTGCTAAAAATTGGAGCACAGAAATCAATATATACCGAGCGGTCATTCAGTCTTTAAGAAAGATGCTTGGGTGGACCGCCGGCCCGCGACACGCCGAGCCAGTAGACCGCCGGCCCGCGGCACTAACAGGAATCTTTTCAATGACCGATAATCCGATCTTCAGGGATTGGTTAGCGTTGATATCAGGGCCTAAACCCTTTGAAGTTTTTAATCTACCAAGGATTTGACTTAAATTTGAGATTTTCAGAGTAGACTTCCAGCTCACTGTCAAGGAGGGGGATTACTTTTTGTAAGGTTTGCAACGAAAACGATTGGTCATATCGCAAAGGGAATCATTAATTAGCTTAGCCGATAGCATTATTGTCTGTTACATGCTTACAGTTTAAATCAAGCGACTGGATTTTAGTCGTTTTTGACTTTTTGTTGAGACTCATGCTAAAAGTTTAGAATCTACTTTCAAGATCACCTTGACAATCTTGTAATTAGAACGTCTCCCTTTAAATCTCTGTCCCTGGACATTGATAAGCATCTATTAAACATTTAAACCTCGAAATAAGGTACAGCTCTGATTCTCGATCGTGTCACTTGCAGCAGACAAACATTTGAAATCCCAAGTCAGCCAGCCATTAATACGCTTTTCTTAAAACCTCCATCCAGTAGCGCAAAGGTGCACAAGCTTATAAAGGACCAATGAGGAAATTTTCAACGATGTTATATAAATCAACACTGCTGGAAACAATTATTTTCCAGTCAACTTGCTGAAGATCACTTAGAACGCAAATAAGGGACATGGTTCTGAAAAGTGGTAGCACTTGCTGAGCTCCCAGTTCCTACGTCAATCTTAGAAAGTATTAATTGTTGTAATTACCGATTTGTCTGGAAGAAATGTTCTCTTTTTGTTTTCTACCAGTGTTTCCTACTCTACTCTAAACCTTTTAGCACAGTATATCAAAAAGGGATCACTTAGACTTGTTTCATAAACAGCAGGTTTTGCTATTATCGATATTATAATTTTGCTATTATAATTAAGAATGGTTGTTGCATGCATCTTCGAATGTGGTTGGAGGTTATATATTGTCAACTTTAAACAAATGACTGCAAAAAGATTGATCAACTCCTGTAAAACACTCATAATGCGACTTTCTCGCCTTTCTAGCCTCGCCATTTTGACCTACCATTTCCATCCTTTTGCAACCCCAGTGTACAACCACCACAATTAAAAAATTTTCATACAAAATTGTGTTATCCAAATCTAAAACTCACAATAAACTTACATGTGACAAAGCAGAGGCAATATGCTTTCATCCCAAATCGTTCCTATATGTAGAAAAAATTTTAAATGCGACTCTTTTGAAAAAATAGGTTTTCCCGCCATGAAATATCACAGGGACCCGAGACTCGACGTTATTTCGTACTCAGGCGGGGTGGCGATACCACCTTATCAACATCGATCTTTGACTCTCTGATCTTAGCTCAAAAGTATTAAGTTCTAAAAGTAGGTTTCTATTCTAAGCATTGCTTTTTCCTACACATCATAACAGCACACAAAAATATTTTCCCCATATGCTCATCATCATTATCATCATCATCATCATCATCATCATCATCATCATCATCATCATCATCATCATCATCATCATCATCATCATCATCATCATCATCATCATCATCATCATCATAATCTTTTAGCCCAAAAAATAAGAACACCCAAATTTTTAAGGAGTAAAAAGGACCAAAGCTAAAGTGTCAAAAAATTACCCTTCAAATGGTAGTCTTTTTTGACAATAACCCTCAAATGGTAGCATAAGAAACGAAATTGTGCCCTTGGTAGCATCCATTTCTTTGTGCTTGCCTGTGCTTTGGGAAAGATAAGATCTCCTTAATTTTCTATAAAAAAAGATAAGATTATGTCAAGTGGTAGTTTTATTATGGAAAGTGGGCCATTTAGTAGCCATTTGGAAAGAACCCCAAATCGAATGGACCCCCTGGGGTTTGATGGTAAGCCTGCAAACATTCTAGTTTGGTCCAATCTCTGATGTCTTCTTGCCAATATGCTACTTTATTATAAACAAGGTTTCATATTTGCACTGAATATCCTTGGAAATTTGTTTCTTATCCAGACCATCAAAAATTGAATTGTCCAGAAAACTTTAGCCAAAATTTTTCTAAACCCACTTTAAGTTCTTAAGACCTTCTTACATATTTGGTCAAGTCAAAACTGGAACCCAAGGGTGCAGTAGGAGTCAATATTCTTTGATAAGGTGCTATTAATTCTGATAACATGTATTAAGTGCTTCTAAGGTGCCACAGCAACCCTGCTGGAATCTTTAATTAAAAAGCGGGGTAAGGCAAAAGGACCTGTAGAATCCAGAAATTAATGGAAAAATAATAAGAAAATGACAGTTACTAAGCACTGAAAAAATTCTTAAATTAATTAATACATCATTCATTTATATCAAATATTTTTCTATCTAATCTTCATTTTCACAATTCAGTTAAGTACTAAAGATAATTGACAATAATTTTAAAAATTACAAAATAAATGATTTCAATAGAAATTATCACTATAACTTTGAATAAAAACAGGCTTTAACCTAAATCTCAACTAGAAAAAGACTCATAAACAAAACTGGTGACAGAATCAGGTTATCTATTTGTGCAGTAACAGCTTCCATTATTGAAGTTGCCAAAATTGCACAAGCCAATCTTGCAGCTCTGGCCAAATAGAATTTTTCACTGTACCATGCTAACAGGACAATGCAAGCAATCATTTGACTCAAAAAGCAGGCAAATGTTCCAACAATTGTCTTTGAACCACCAGGGATTCTTGTTTTCCCATAAAATCTACCAATTAAAGAAGCAAATGTGTCTCCAAAACCTAACGATATGACTCCAGAGTATGGAAGTAATTGATTGATAGGCTGAACTGAATTGAATGGAAATATCCAGATTGGTATAGAGAAACCGAGTAGCAAATATAAATGTGTCAGGATAGGATAGCCTCTATCCCTTTCATCAACAAATGTTGTCAAATATTTGTTCAAAGTATTCCCAAAAGGGTATATTGTAAATATTCTGACATACTCCAAAATTACCAATACAGCAACAGCAACACCAGATGCCACTTTCGTAAAGTTTGGTTCAAAATATATACCTGGGACAAAAATAAGTATGCCAATGAAATGAAAAAATTTCCTGATGACTATGTTTGGTATTTTCTTGTTGTTTTTATCTGTATTGTAATTTTTATTCCATACGACAACCGATATTGCAAGAACAAGCAGAGCAGCCCAATAACAGACAATCAGCATGATTGATGGCTTGGCAAATGAAATGAGATACCAAACTGGATTCACACCAAGGACAATGTAGCTGGATGGCACAAAAATTGCTATTACATTCATTACACCACCAATATAAAAGGCAGTGCTATATATCAATGAGTCATGTGCTGTTTTTGCATACCATGCAAGGCAGTAGAAAACTGGGCTCAGACAAACTGATATGAAAAAACTGCAGGCCAACAAAGTAGAGAGAAACAATGTTTCTTGTACTCTGGTCTCTAGCATATCCAAATTCTGCATCCCTAAAAGTTCACCATAACCACTTTTTAGCAGAAGCAAAAAAGTGTAATCAATAAGCAAAAATGTGAGGCCTTGTGAAAGAATGACTGCTTCTCCAATAGAAAAACTTCTTGGACAAAGCTTGACAACGGCCATATACACAGCAACATACACAACAGCTGCAGTTAGTGGAATCAAGAAATTTGTATCTGTGAAATGATCCTGGAGAAATCCAAGCGACAGCATTATCACAGGAGCAGCAAATGTAATGTCTATATTCAAAATGAACAAAAAACCATAAAGTATCGTCGCAATAAACATTGCCAAAGTATATTGAGCATAAACGTATGAGAGATTTGTCATCTCTGGGCCAGAGGATATCGTTTTGCTTGAAGAATGCCGCGAGGAATGACTTATTTGAATCAAGCCAAATGTTAGTGATATAACTGCACCTACAACAATTCCTTGTCTAGACGTTTCACGATATAATAAACCCCTGTGTCTGCTTTTTCTACCTCTGTCGGCAAGGTGAAGACATACCAATAACAAGGAAGTAGCAAAAATTGTCACTTTATGAGAGTGCAAGTCGCCTATAAAGGGCACAAAAAGTGATCCACGATTGCTCCATATTATCAAAGCCAACGTTGCGAGTTCTACAATGGGAGAAAACATCTCCTTCCACAAACTATTTGGAGTACATGCAGACTTCTCAGCCATCTTTATATGGTGGACGTCAAGCCCAGAGCTGCGTTACTGATATATTGTTACTGCGAAACTGCGAAGCACAAATAGGGTTGACCTCGAGGCTGCTTGTATTAGGTCACTGAGTTCAGGTTAAGTTTATCAAGAAAAGCAATCAGAAACTCGTCCAAAAAGTTTTAAAATGGCCTCACAGTCACAAGGAATTCAGCAGCTTTTAGCAGCGGAGAAAAAAGCAGCAGAAGTTGTCGCAGAAGCCAGAAAAAGTAAGTCAAATAATGCTCGTTCCGAACAAAGGCCTTGCCCCATATTTCGCAAATTTTAGATAGGCCCAGCCATCATTGCCTATCTCAGTGAGCGTTTCTTGGTTTGAATGTTTTGAATTCTTCGCACTTCTACGTTTTATAATTGTTGATGTTATTAAATAAACGAATCGTGCCTTCAAAAGCCAAGTACGTCGTTAAAATCGATGAGTTTTTTTCAGGTAATGTGCGTATTTCATATTATAGTCTACAGTCACGAGATGTAACACTACATACGCTGTCTTTCACTTTACCGTAAAATTCGTCTCTTAAAGTTTTTATCATCACATATGGCAAAAATAGATCATAGAATTAGAATCTTCATGTTGAAATTAGTCTGTGCCGAAAATTTCATGTTGTTTGGGCTGTCAGACAGCGAATTAACTCATTTTCAAAATTAAGCTTTCCCTATACATTTCAATAGAATTTGTTGCAGTAATGAAACTTTTTCACTGCAGCAGCAAATTACAGTCAAATCTGAAGAAATATCTGAATATTCAAAACAAAGTAACTCGTAACCGAACGGTCCAAACAACATGAGTTTTTCAGTATAAAATATTTCAAAGACGAGGATTTCAATTTTGAAGTCCATTTATATAGAAAGATCCATAGATAGCAAGATATAAAATCGATGACATCAACACAAAATGGAGAATATCAGAACCATATCATACTAAAAGTACTCTGAGAAGTGGCAGATAAAAGTATTTTAGCATGCTATTTCATCTTTTCTATGCTATCTTGAAAATTATATTTGGTGTAAGGCTGATGTTATGGTCCGCAATCTTCCCTTTATCTGTGATTCTGATCCAAATAGTAATAACACTGCTAGGTTTTCAGGATGTGATAGATGACAAAATGACCTTTTAGTATTTTTTCTTTCTGATAAGGCAAAACAAAAAAGCTGAAACAAGCCAAAGAGGAAGCAGCTGCAGACATTGAGCAGTATAGGAATGAGTGTGAGGCAAAATTCAGGGAAAAGCATAGAAGTGTAAGTTCAGTGTAAATTATTAATCATACTCACTAGAAACAGGATAAAATGGAAATATTTTTTAAACTATATCAATGAACATGTTTCTATGACAATTTTTAGCAGTACTGAATTTAAAGATGGCTTTGAAGAGGGCAAACATTTTTAAACATACTAACATTTTTCATATGTTATTGATATGTTTAACATATTAAACATAACAATATGCCAAGGTGCAATAATAGCTTCCTCTAATTGATGTGTTTTGTTGTTGTTTATTCTCTGTGTGTTGCATTGTTTCTTATTTTCTTACAATTCTTGTCTGAGAATTTTTTTATTAATAATTCCTTCAGACATGTTTGCTTTTTCCAAAGCCCTTTTGCATATCAATTTATCATAGTTTTGAACAATAAATGCCTTGCTATAGAATATCAGAGATTTCATGTTTTTTTTCAGTTTATTGACAAATATTTTTATAAATAGAAAGTTTGAAGCTCGTGAAAACATTAAATTGAGTAACCAACATGTTTTGCAGTTTTGATTTACCACTTTCAGCAACAAGGCAAGGATGATTTCCAAGCAAGAATCATCAATGAGACATCAAATAAACTTGACAGTATGAGCAACATGGTCAACCAGAACAAAAGTGATGTAATAAACAGAATTTTGGAATTAGTCTACGACATCAAACCAGAATTGCACCAGAATTTCCAACCCTGAAAAGATTTACTCTCACATTTTAAATTTTGATTATTTGGGACCAAGAAACAATTAAATTGAAATATTTAGCAAAAATGTTATAGTTATTTAATTTTTGTATCTTTGAATTACAAGAAGACATTGATTTCGTTAGAAGAATTGTGCATTCTGTTGTATTGTTATTTCATACTTCAATTTAGGTGGCTTCCATCACATGCATAAAATAACTAGAGCAACCCATTTTAAAGCAAATGGGCTGGGTGTACCTCAAAAGACTATTAGCATAAATTAAGAATCAATAAAAAAGCATTTATCACTTCTGAATCATAATTATTTATCATCATTTTTTTAGATTGAGTAAAACTTCCCAATTATTCATTACCCTAAAATTGTCCATTTTGGATTATAATATAGAAGAATTTTTAAACTAACAGCTTGCTTTCAACTACACTTTTGGCAATCTATAAATAATCAAAACCGCTTACAAATACCATGAGTATGATACACCCTTGTGAAAATTTTTGTTCTCATTAATGTTGCTTTTCATTTCATTAAATTATGAAAAAAATGACTAACTATAGAATGGCTGCAAAATGAAGAATCAATACATCTTTACATTATCTCTGACATAATTGTCTTTGATAAAATTCCTAAAAGTATTATCTTTAAAAGTGTGCCTTTCTTGATAATGTTAATCTTCTCAAAACTTTGGCCAAGGAAACAGAATTCTTAAAAAGCAAATATTTGCTTTATCTTGCTCGGGCGTTATTTGATCCTACCATCAAAAATTTTGAATATTCATCATGAAATTCAAATATTGCAGTATTTTAGAATGAAAAAATACACATCAAACATTTTGTACAAAGTTCTTAAGTTTCATTGCACAAAGTGTATTTTACACATTCTCTGCAGATTCAGCCTTGATTCATTTATTTGCTAATGAAACGCTGTCATTACTGATTATTAAGTTTGAAGATAAGTTGCTTTCAGTCCTATAAATTTAGTTTTTTGCAGACAATTTAAAATTGTTATTTGTGATTTGGAGCAGCATCGCTTTCAAAAATATTGTTATTACAATAAAATACACCTACAATTTTCTTACTTCCAAATAGGGAGTGGATGTGCTTCAGTATTGAATACATAGTCATCCAATGAGACTTGGTTCTCATCTCCAAATAATAAAAACAAATACTTCAGGGTTTCTCCTAAAAAGAATGATTCCATTTTGTCTTTGTAGTCAGGTGAATGTGGGCTTAAAACATTGTTTATGCTTGAGTACCCTCCATCTTTGATCTTAGTATACTTTTCAAATGCTTGGAAGATTTTCCATCCTTGATCTTGATATTTTTTGTCACCAGTAAGACTGTGTAAAACAAACATTGACTCAACTGTTTCTGGCCGTAAAAGGTTGTGAGTATCTGCTGGCTAAAAAAGCAAAACAAAAAGATGTCAGATTTGAGAATCTAACAAAATATTTCTGGCATTGCTAATGAAATTAGCAATATATCCTTTGTGAATCAGGCATGGTTTCAAATTACTATAATTTCTTATTATGCATGATTTGGCAAAATGTTGATAAAAACAGAATGAAAAAAGGTAGTTGGTGACCTCCATTTTAGTATTTGTTGAATGATATTACAAAAAAACAATTACAGACAAAGTGCAATAAAAAGAAAGTTTCTCATCAATCAAACTAATATTTTTCCAAGAATTTTCCTAAAGGTTTTATAGCTCTTTTGGCTCGACTACAATGTATAGTTTCTATGCAGGCTACAATGGCTGCCAAAAGAGATTGGAACAACAAGATTTTGATTGTAGTAGATGCACATTTCTTCTTGTATTTGTTCTATTTCAAGAGGACTGACCCCCCTCCCCCCCTTAAAAAATGTTGAAAAGGAAGAAAAGTATTTCCCTAAACATCCAATGCACTGTTTCAATCCCCACTTTCAACTGTCGCCCTTTTGTAGTCAGATTCCAACATTGTTTTGGGGAGAGGAGAGACATTCACTAAAAGATGATAAAACCTGTTCAACCACTTGAAATTTACTTGTCAAGATATAAAAGACATGAATTGCTCATTTTTATACACCTGACATCTTTTACAAGACTGAAATCACAATGCAATATGCTACCTTCACAGTTATATCTTTGCTTCCGCTGTTATCCATGTTGAAATATACAATCTCAGGACTAAGACCAGTTGGCATATCTGTATACATTCTGTTGCATGTTTCAAGGAGTTCTTTTGCCAAATTCATATGCTTTACATCTAGCCCATTGTGAAAGCCCAATGCCAGAACTCCAGGAAGAAAACAAACAAGATGGTCCTATGGCAGAACTAATATGTTATGGTTTCCAAAAATAGCACAGAAATATAATTTTCTAATAACATGATAACACAGAGGTGACTTAGGTTCTACAGTTCAACCCTAAACCTTTCAAAATCCTAAGCCAAAACTAGATATCGAATTGAAAGTCCATCAAAAGTACCCTGAAAACAGTAAGCACGCAAGAAGATACAATTTTTCCCAATGCATCCTGGCATTCAGGATTTCAGGAAATATTATTAAACTTTGGGTTGTTGCGCTGAATTTTATAAATTATTTTATATGAAACAGCTTTCACCACAAGAAATGGTTTAGTCTTACCATATTGACATGTGACATTGATAAAAAACATTAGAATCAGTTTGGATATTAGAATATTTAAACTGTTTTTTTGTAAACTAGCATGAATTGCTTTATAGGTTTATCAATATTTTGAAAATATATTTCCTATAGTCCAAGTCCTTGTTTCTCGCAAACTTTCAGCAAGGATGTGTGTACAACAGTCAATGACATACCATTTTTGGACTGAATGTCAAGCCATTAAGAATTTCACCAACAAACACCAAACCATCTGGTTTTGCATGTTTAACAAGCTTTTCAAAGATGCCGTTGACAGCATTAACATAATTGTCTTTGAACCTAAATAGCAAAGTAAATGAGTTTCACAGGGCGGTGTTGCAAAATAGAACTGAAAGTCTTGCCAATAACAAGAATAACCACACAAGAAGCAGAAAATACATTGCTGAGTAAAATCAAGCTACAACTATATCCAAAAAGGTTATCACAAGAATTGATGAAACATTAATGAAATTTTAAATCTTTGATTAAATTTACTGGCTTGATTCCTCTTTTGAGAGGTCTTCAAGTCCAATACTCAATGATAAAAATGTGTAGCTTAACACAGTATTTTGCCCAAAGCATGAAATCAATTTTCAAAAAACAATATTGTCTTTTTCAACAACATACTTATTTTCCTTCTTGCCTGATTGGATCCATTGCTTCAGTAAATACTCATAGTAGCTATCACCCCTAGCTCCTAAGGTTATTGTTGCTCCACTCATAAACTGTCCATTCATTGGACTGATGAAAATCGGAGCTAAATTGTCTTTCATTGGTAGTGAAAAAATGTGATCCATAACAGAATCAACTGCCTCCTAAAAACAAGTTAAGATGATTGTGAAACAACAAAACAGAGCTCATCATGCATTAATTTCTAAAGTATATTATATCCTTTAATTCTTTGTTTATAATTCGATATTCTGAAGAATTTATCTAGCAATCAACTTGAAAGATTCCTTAGGTGTGGTGGTTCTGGTCTGTATGCTATGACAATTTTCTTGAGCAACTATATTATTCCTAAAAAAGGACACATTTTTTATATTTCTCAGGGAAATTATGCAAATACTAAAGGATGGTTTTTTAGGACAAATAATGGAAATGGAGGATTTTTTAGCAACAAGGGGAAGGAAATCGTATGAGCTTTGGTTATAGAGGAAAAAAACACAGGTGATAGACCATTGGTTTCAAAATATGCGGGTCAAGTCATGCATAAATGACAAAGCTAACAATTGCCATGTAATGTCTCTAAGATAAAGCAATAAATACAACATCTTTCTTTCAAAAACCTTTTTAAACTTTAATTGTAAGTTGCAAAGAACTTTGGAAAATTATCTCCAAATCAAGTGATATTAATCAAGTTCTAAAGACATATTGATTCATCCATCTAACAATAACAATTTATGAAAACATTAATCTACACGAGGACATATAACATATATAGCTATGTACATAACATACCCCATAGGCTTTATTCCCTGTAGCTTTGCTGAGATCTTTAAACTCTAGCTGAATTGTGGATACTTCAGACAATGAACTAAATTGACTCCACTGAGGGGAATGGCCTGTTTGTGTCATCAAGTTAACATCAGAAAATGGTATTTTGGAACCACTAGAAAAGCCACCTTTCAGCAGTCGATCACCAAGTTCTTTCTGAAAATTTACAATACTAATTACATCAAAGAATCAGTTTAAATTTGAAAAGAAAAAGGGCTTATACACACAAACATATATGTATGCTATTTAATTTGATAAGCAAGTTAGTAAGCAGAATTCCTGCTAACAAGTAACAACTGAGCCCCTAAAATAAACTGAATGTATACCTTTTACTCTTCTGTAAGCATACTAAAAATTGAGTTGTTTTGAAAACAATGAACAATAATGCATTATAATTTTCACTGATAATACTTTTTAAATTCACACATTATGATTTCATAAAACCCCCAGCTTAAATCTTTAAGAAGCCCCCAGTCAAAAAAGCTCTCTTTTGTACTATCAGGTTTTTAAAAAATAATCAAATTGGAAACAGCTTAATGCATTAACTAACAGCGCTTTTTACATTAAAGCATCAACGTGTAGTTTCATATCATTCAACTTGAGAGCTTCTCCCTCTTGATTAAGCCTTATTTCTTCGGCATGAAAATTATTATAAACCCTGGGGGTAAAAAAAATCAATTAATAGAGTAATACTGTTGAAAAAAAAACTCACAGCTTTCTGAAGATACATGGAATCCCCAGAAAGATGATATATGCTAAGTAATCCACCAAGGATCCTGATTGTTGATTCAAACAAATTTACATCACCAGCTCTGTCAAATCGTAGTTCATTTGCCACCCAGTCCCTAGCCTCCTTATACTCCTCCTTTAAATTCATCAGCCACATTGTATCAAGCGAGTCAATTAGTGTCAATCCAAGAGCAAACCATTCACTAAAGGTTTTACTAATTGGTCTTAATTCATCATGTCCAAATGCATATATTTTGTAGGCTTTCCATGCATGCAAGAAAGCCTTTACAACTTCCTTCTGCCTATTGGTTTGCTTTACAAGCTCTGGATGCTTTGCAAGGTCTTTCTTTAAAATTCCTTCTTCCACTTCACTCTTAAAACTTACTGTATTTGCTTCAGTTTTCAACATTGTATCAAGATTCTTAGAAGTTATTTTTGATTCCATTATTTGCCTAATTTTCTCTAACTTATTCCTGGGAGCTAGTTTAGGGGGACCATGTTTGAGTTGTATTTTCTTTGGCTCAAAGTTTAATGTCTTTGGTTGTAGTAAACCCTTTTTTAATGGAAATAAAATTCTTCTGGCTTCATCTGACTCTTTGTGTGGTTTGTGTTCCCTGTCCAATTCTATGGCTTGTATATTCGGTGTTGTATATTTGATAAACAAGAATAATAGCGGAACAATTACGAAAAATATCATAAAAATTGTGCATTTTTGAAAAGTAGGAATCTTCCTCCAGAACTAAAAGATTAAAAAAATGCCATTAATCAAACAGTAAGAACTCACCTAACATCAGAGACAGGGGATTCATAGTGGTTGAATAACTCAGGAACATTCAAAATATTCTACTTGAATCCTACCATTAGATGAAATGCAAATTCTCGAAAAAATAAAACTTTCAACCCTCTTGAAACAGTCCAAGTCTTAACAGTGTTTCTGCCTCCTGGGCCTACAAAATATTGCTAAAGTGCAAATGCTACCAGGTTAACAAAAACAGTATATATAGAACAGGAAAGAATGTTTTTATAGCTACTGATCATTTCCTTTAAAAAGGGTATTTTGAAAAGGAGAAATCTTAATGTTTTGTAAATAATGAGAGTGGAGAGGGGTCAAACTAAGGTAATGGCATTCCAAAGAAGTCCTTTATATACCTATTATATGCTACAATATAATTATCTGAATAGATTGCATTCAAATATTAATAAGATGACAAATTTTACCCTTCTTAATGAGAAACTTTGTGCTGACTTATCATATTTGTCATAAAATGCTGTGTCTATTGATATGAAGTTCATTTTGCTGTTTGATCTTTCCATCCTTCACTCAGCACTTTTCACGCACTAAAATAAAATATCAAATATCAAAGATGTATATTGGAAAAATAAGAGCGATCTGTAACGATCAATTAGTAACATAGTAGGTTAAACATTAAAGGAAATTTTGACAACCTTGCTACTTAATAATAATGTAGTGCCATTCCCCTACCTACCCATTTGCATAATTGCTGTTTCAGCTGCAAGCCATGCCTCTTGCATTTGGTTTGATTTCATATACCTGGTTGTGGGATTCAGGATCCAATAACTTCATAACCCCCCCCCCCCCTCCCCCTCAAGAAGGGAGAGGAATGTGGCCAGCATTGTTTTACTTAATTTTACTGGTAGAAGAAGCTGTTTTATGAAGGACTAAGTCAACCTTGGGGACTGTGTTCAAAACTTCTTTAATGTTTCAGTGCTTCCCTTCGGCTTGAGAGTTCATTTCAATTAAAAAATAAACTTGTATCTAGGCTTTAATAATCAAATGTAACAAGTAATAGCTTATTTTGTAATTTTTACAAAATGTAAAATGGAACATTTAGCTATTAATATATAAAAGGGTATTTGGCCTAAAGTGTGAAAATCGCTTCTTAGAAAATTCATTTGGCTTTGGAGCTTGAGCTCCCTTTGAATAAATCTTGGGAGGGGCTTAGTCACCCCTGGCTTTAAAACTGTATATTTTCTCAATCTAAGAAACAAAAAATCAAAACATATGTCCGTTTAGCCACTGTTTCCAACAGAACAGCTAGCCAAACAAGCTAACATTTGAGTCAACAACTCAAAAATCAATCTAACAACTCAAACAAACATCTGGCTGCAGTTTGCAGAGTATGACCCATTCTAACAATATCTCGGGTGTGCCAACAGCCCCTGCCTCAGGTGCGGGTGTGCATAAAACATCTAAAAATGTCAGGTGTGCCAGCAATTTCAACCTCCATAGTATATAGATTAAAAGATAGTTTTTAGGGGTGCCCTAGCACTACCACTTTTCTATATTCAGTTGCACTACCATGTCTGCATCTTTGGCACGCCATTGCCACGCTCTGCATACTGGATACTGGTCAACACTCTTGAGTGATCAAACATGGTACGGTCAATTGAGTTGGCATTTAAGACAACGGATATCAAAAAGGCCCCCGGTGAAAAATCTTGCAGGATCCTACAGGATCCTGTGGGATCCTAGGAGGATCCTAGATTTTTAGGATCCTGGACAAGATCCTACCAAAAATCCTGCAAAATCCTGTGCATAGGATCTGATGCAAGATCCTACATAAGGATCCTGTAAGACAAACACAACTTAAGATCTTACACAGGATCCTACCAAAAATCTTACAGGATTTTAAAACAGGATCTTGAATGGGATCTTGCTAGGATCCAGAATGACATTGTAGGATCTTACAAGAACTAGATTAGGATCTTACACATACCAATTCCAAGATCCTATTGGATTGTGACATGGATCCTGTCAGGATCTTGAATATAAAGATAGGATCCTGTACAAAGTCAAACAGGATCCTGTTACATTCTGACCAGGATCCTTCCAGCATCTTGAATCCTAAATGTATAGGATCCTATACAAGATCTTACATAAGGATCCTGTAGGAGATAAACAACTGAAGATCTTACACAGGATCCTACCAAAAATCTTACAGAATTCTAAAACAGGATCTTGAATAGGATCTTGCTAGGATCCATAGTGACATTGCAGGATCTTACAAGAACTAGATTAGGATCTTACACATAACGATTCCAAGATACTATTTGATTGTGACATGGATCCTGCCAGGATCTTGAATATAACGATAGGATCCTGTAGAATCTTAAAGAGGATCCTGTTACATTCTGACCAGGATCCTACCAACATCTTGAATCCTAAGCGGTGGTGTAGTGCTATCAAAATAACAAGGGGGGCTCTTGCACAAAAAGTTGCAAAAAACAACAGAAAAATATAAATTTGCCAAGTTTTTGGCATTAACAAGGGGGGCTCAGCCCCTAGCACTACACCCCTGATCCTAAGTGTATATCAATCGATTTCGTGGACTTTTGATGCAGCAAAGCGCAAGAAAAACAAAACATATGATCATATCAATCTCTGATGTATATAAAGACCACACCCTTTAGTTTAGCTTTTTCAAATACATTTCAGAATTATTTCTTCATGTCACTTTCATGTATTGGCTTAAATCGATTTACTATTTCTAGGCATACTCTTCTAGTTGAGTTAATTCCATATTTAAAATGGAACTCATTACTTTATGTGGCCCCTTAGATGCTAGACGTTGATTCTCTGTTGCAGTTTGCCCCCTCTTCCCAGAGGCGTCAGCATAGGGGGGTACGGTGGGGGTGTGGTATCCCAACAATTTGTTGGTCGGCACAGTAAGGATTTTTGCTGGGCACTCGCTCTGCAACCTTTTTGCAACATTTCTGTGTAGTTGAACTATCAAAGTATGGCACTAGAGTATAAACTTTGAAACAGAAAGGAATAAAAGCAGCATGCAAGAGTATTTATCTTTTGACCACACCCTTAAAGATTGAAACACGCCCTTTTTTGTCGGCAAAAATCGCCTCTTCATCCCTCTAAACAATTTTCTTGGCTACACTACTGCCTCTTCCCCAACTCTTGGGGGCCCTGGGCATGTTCAGGCTATCAATTTTCTTTTTAAGGTTCAAAAAGTTTGAAGTTTATCTAAAAGGCATAAAATTCGTCGCCATAATTAAAGCACCAGTTTTATAACGGAGCAGCTTTCCATTTTAGCACTGCACAAAACCGTTTTGTCATTGCACAAATTGGTTATCATTGCACCCCAAATTAGATATGCTGTTGGGTAAATATGGTTATAGAAAACGATGTTGAACTAGAAAGAATATTTTTCAAATAACGATCGTGCTGTAACCGGTGTTCTGGTAGGTACGGGGATTCATAAACTGCGATAACCATCGCTAATGAAGTGAATTGTCGCATGCCTTTTTTACCAGCCAATCAGAGGACACTTGGCAGTCCAGCAGGTCACATCTTGAACGAGACAATCTGTTGGTGGAGAACAGAGAAAAGACTTCCAGAGATGTAAAATGCTGAACATCTGTCAGGCGCTTTTTCCAAAAAGTCAAGATTGCAAGCAAAAGAATCGAGAAGAATGGATCCAGCCCAGCAGGTAAATGAATATTCTTCTTTGGTACTGTGCTAGACCAGAGATTATTTTAAAAAAATTAGAGTCTGACCTAAAACTGCTGCTAAAACATGTAAAGGCCAAGAAGGCTAATTTCAGGAAACACTTTAAATGAGTAGATTTTGTGTGAACCTTGAAAATTGCACTTTAAAATTTCAAATTGCTCAAAATCTGTTTCAAACCGCCAACAGCCAATTTGCTACCAAGTTTAGAAATCTTTGTATCGTTTTAAAAGTTTGCTTTAATACCAAGAACTAAAAAGCTACTTTATGGGAAAAAACACAAACAAACGCAACAGAATATATACAAGATCCTATTGGATCTTGTACAGAATCTTGCACAAGATCCTGTAGGATCCTTTACCAATATCCTGTGAGGATCCTGCGAGAAGATTTTTCACCGGGGGCATTTGACTGAAATATAGGTTGAAATTTTTAGTGACTTGTTTGGCTGAGTTGAATTCCTTTTGGCAAATGCAGCAAATGTTTACACTGGCACAGTACTGTAAATATTTCATTCAATTGCTGTATTTTAGAGCTTAAAGCAAGGAGCCTTGTTAGAAATGATGCAGTTTGGGACCTTTTTGCATCTAGTGCTTATTTAAAAAGGCTTCAATTTTCCATAGGTAAAAAAGATAAAACATTCTTAGTTATGACATCTATCAATACTGTTTGCTTTTTGCACGGCCATAGAGATCCAGATGGATAAAACTTGAACAACAGGAAAGCCTATTTGTGATGCGCTATTTGGTATGTAAGACTAACATTTCAAATTAATCACTAGAGTAAAACATGAGTAGAAGCTACGTCTTTTATTAGGGGCGGATCCAGAACTAATCCTGACTACTGCACAAAGAAGGGGGCTGCACAATAAGAGTTGCTAAATAGGCCTGCACAATTAAGAATGATTACAAAGGGGTAGCCAGATGCAGAATGAAACTGGCATGTCTCTCCTATGTCTCTCCTTAGCAACTTGAGCACGAGATTTATGGGGGGGGGGGGTGGGGCGCTGCTGCGCCATAGCAAAAATAAAACCGTACAAAAGGCAGAAGGTATAAAGTGGTAAGACATCTCAGGTTTAGCCAGGTTCAGCTGGAATTTTCTTGCGCATTCTTTGACAATTCTGACTGCCTTATGCAAGGCGCTTGCGGCAGCCTGGATCTGCCGTTATTTTCTATTAGAAAGAGAATATTGGCAACAGCTTTTGTTCGATAAAACACTATCCACTTGAAATGGCCTTTATTCACTGTTTCTGGAAATTTTTTATCTTCACACTTGCCTTATAAATGAATCAGAGAATTGGAATCTTCATGTTCAAATTAGTCTGTCTTGACAATTTCATGTTGTTTGGCCCGTCAGACAGCGAATTAGCCCACTTTTTAAAAATTAGCTTTTCAGCGAATTCCGGTCAAATCTAAAGAAATATCTAAATATTCAAATTGACTTAACTCGCGACCGAATTGTCCAAACGACATGAAATTTTTAGTCTAAACTAATTTCAAGATGAAGATTTCAAATCACAAGTCCTTTTTGAGAAAGGTTTGTAGATAGTAAGACGCAAATTCGATGACCTCAATATGGAACGGAGAATAGGAAATAATTGGGTAAGTGTGTGTTTGTAGCGCCACACTATCAAAAAGTAAACAAAAACTTTAATATGACATTAAAGTTACCTTTTTTTCTTTCATAGATACTAAGCAGCCTACCCAAAGTTTTCTTCGGTCAAGTCAACAGCTATAGGAAGATTTTAACCACATCAATTTCTGCAAAAGTACACTGCTGACCAATGGATACCCCCTTCCATTTTGTCAACGAAACGAAATGTGATTGTTGAAAGTTACTATTTCTTTCAAACCTCGATTTCAAAGCCCTGACAGATTTCTAGCCTCAATTTCAAATGGCTCTGCAGAATTTCGAAAAACACATGAAAAAGTATCGAAATTTATGAAAAGAGAGCAGACGATATGAATAATAGCCAGATTACCAATGATGGAGAGAGTGATGTTGAAATATGTGTAGTAGATGAAGATGAAACAAAACATGATGAAGAAATGGAAGAAGATTCACGGAGAGGCACTGAAACAGAACCAGAAGAGAACGAAAAAAGTGACTTTGTAAACATGCCCAAATCCTTTTTTTAAACAAATAATTTACCCTTCACCTGTTATCCAATAAATGCCTAGTCAAAGAGATGTAATATATGTGTAAAAACCCTTTGTTACCCAGGGTGCATTCTATGTAAACCTAAGGCCGAAGGTAGGCCAAGGTCAGGGCAGTACACCAAGCAAGGTCCAATACACAAGCAAGGAACATTACTTCAACCAAACCCCTCATCCTCCCTCTGTAATTCCAAGGCAGATTATTGATGCAGTGAGGATGATGATGATGAACTTCATAGGAAAATTACAGAATAAGAGCCCAATTTCACCAGAATTCCAGTGTATGCCATACACCAGAAAATGCTCATCTCACACCAATGCCACATGAAAAAACAAAACTCCACACCAACACTACATGGAATGCACCTTGGGTTGTTTCTATCTATTTAGTTCATACCTAGGTAATCATAATTTGATCATTTATTTGATTTTTCAGAGTTACTTTAATGCCTGTTCTTGTATTTTGCTTAGTTGACCGTGAAGCCATTTCTCCAGACATCTTCCTGTAGAGTATGGTGGCTCTTGAGAAGAGCTTGTGAAAAAACAGTAAGAATTATCACCAAAAATCTGTTTTTTACTTCAGCAGATAGAATCTTCCGCCAGCATTGTCACAGAAGTTCCTAAAGACATAAATGATTTTAAGAAGCCTACCCTTATACAGAACTCAAAACATACAGAGAATGAACCCAAAGAAAACAATATTGATAATATAGACACAGATCTGTCCAATTTTCAGACAACGATGATGTCAATTGAAAATGCTGCTAACGACAGTAGTGAATCAAGTGATGATGAGGATTCCAGTTGTCATTATGATTCTGATGATGATGATGATGGGGATGTATTTGATAGATTTTATTTTGAGTCTGATCACCTTGCTTTCAAGCACAACAAAGAGTGAGTCTTTAAATTTTTTGTTTCAAACTTGCTCCAGCCTTTTCACGCCTGATTTATGTCGCTTATACCTCAAATTTAATGGTGCAGAGACACCATTAGGATTACTCCATACCCTATCTTTTTAGGATATTTTCTAGGGGATTCATTTTTCTTCAATAAAATGAAGGGTTTTGGTTTAATGATAATCCCAAGTATGTGACCTGGGGCCATAAAAGTCTTAAAGGGGGAATAGATATAAACCAATGCCAGATGCCAAAAGAGTATTGATGTGTCAATTTGATGGGAAAATTGATCCTGCATTTGAAAATAATGATTGTGTCTTTTGCATACATAGTTACAAGAATATGTTAAAAACATTGATTGTGTTAGAGGCAGCCAGAATGGATTCTGTAAAGGTATTTTGTTATATTTCTATATTATATTTCTATATTATATTTTATTACTGTTTCTTAACTAAAAATCTAGCTGAAAAGACTCTCTCATGTTTAAATGAATAATCCTTCTTATCATTGTCTCGTTCATTTTATATTTAGCTCATTGTTGTGATTAAGTGATTTAAAAGAATCTATCTTATTACAATTTTGGTTGTTAGTTTTTTGCAAATTAGTTTAATCTACTCCTTGCAATGAAAGTACATTGGCTTCTCTGCCATCAGTTTGAACTTTCACATCAAAATTGTTGTGTATTGCTTTTGCTTGATGCTCATTGATGTGATTTAGGATCTTGAGAAGCTGCACTTATGGAAGGAAAAGGCATTAAAAGACCCAATATCATTCATTGAGGCCTTGCAATCAAAGGTATGTCATCACCTCAAGTCATATTGAATAACTGTCAAATGACCCTAACAGGGTCTGATAACCATTGCCATATGTAATGTTTACCTGGACACAGCACTGACAGCAGGTTGTAAGTATTTGACTTCTATAGGTGATATGTTTGCCACAGCTGGAAAGAAATTTGATAGCAAACAATATAACATCTAGCAGCTTTAGAATTGATCTGA
>NW_027020025.1:14108146-14119620 GCF_013076305.1 Rhopilema esculentum
CATACAAAACAAAAAGCCACTATTGTATAGACAGAAAGAGTTTGTCTTCTCTCTTGGACTCCATTGGTAATTTTTCTATTGGCACACAGCACTGATTGGACAACTATACTTGTCTTGTGCTTGCGTTTTTCTGATTGGCCTATTTTGATCCACAAGTGGGTATATATTCCTCATCATTTCTTTCGGGCCCTAATTCTGACGTTTTATGCTCTGAGGAGTGTCAGACAAAAAACTTTTAGCCAATATATTATCAAATCTTTGCTTTTTTCAAAGCCATTTTCAATATAGCATTTCTAGCACCAATCAAACTAATCAATAATTTGGTACTAAAATATGCAATTAATGAAATATGCTTTGATGAAAATTTTTGTAGAACCCTCCACAACTACCAGAGAGAAGGCAAATCATAGGGCTGCCAAATGTTGACTGGATGCAGTATTTGACATCAGCTGATTCACTGAAGTATGAAAGTGGGAACCAGATCAGCACAAGGAGAAGCTTTCGTACAAAAGGTTTCATTTTCATTCATTTTCTATTTTTGCTTATTTATCCTAGTATGTTAAAATTTAGCTGCAGTATATATAACCTTGTTACAACCAAATTTTTTAAAGTAATTAATATAAAAAGAAATATAATTCTATTTTTCAATGTTTTAAAAAATGCACATATTTACAAAAAATAGAAATAACTGGTAGCTGATAGGGGCCAGACGATTTCTAAAATGTTTTGATGAAAGTTCCCTTTACAGTTCATTATTCAACGTAATGTCAATAAAATGAGTAAATAAATTTAAAAAAATACCGAATGAAATAGACTATGAAAATTGAGATTGAGGACACGCTCAAAACGTGGTTTTTTAACAGTCTTTTTCATTTTGGTGCCTAAATTTTTACTCGCTATATTGTTGCTATTTAGATAAAGTACCACGGGCAAGAGACATATTTTATTGCATTTTTCATTTAAACTTGCATGTCCCAAAGCAAGTTTATTTTATTGCATGTCCCAAAGCTTGGTATCATAAAAATAGCAAGATTTCTGTATATTGCAGCTATTTATTATATGGAGGTCAGGCTTAGTATCTCAGTTTTATACAAGCGTCATGAAATATATTGTTCAGTTATAATGGTGTCATGGACTGAAAGGTCACTATGCCTTTTGCTATAAGCTTTAGATTCATCAGCCAACCTAGTTCATTGAAACAAGCTGTGGCGAGACAGTCATATGGTTGACTAGAAACAGTTCTAGCTGATTTGTTTTGGAACCTCTGCAAGGGTTTGATCATTGTTTCACACAGAAACTCATAACTGCTTTGACATTATTTCGGTTTTTAGAGTAAAATGAAGATCCATGCATTATGTGAATTTTCATATCATTTTTCATTCTATTCATATTTTGGAACTAGTTTTTGAATGCTTAGAAATGTCATGATGTATGTTTTAATAATCTGAGTGACTCTAACATGTATAGAATATTCTGATTTACTCGCTCCCCGTAAGATTATATTTGCATAATGTGGCATGAACGAACTAAATTTGTAAACCCTCAGTAGATCTGCAACCCAAAAGAGATGCATTTTGCATCGCAACAAGTGAAAGCAAAGCTTAGTGAGTCTAGGCCGCTGTGATTAAGAATAATGGTAATGAAACTATTATGAAACAGCTTCCTCTTGTTGATGTCACAGGCGACTCGGCTCTTGAAGAAGATCGTATGAAGCCATATGGTAACATCCAAGAAGACAATGAAAGTGCTGTTTCCGATGGGTTTGTTTTCTGCTATCAATTTTATAAGACACCTAACGTACATTAAAACCCAAGATCACCTAATAATTTGGGTGTCTATCCTTTATTCAGTATAATCAATGTGACAATTCTGCAGTTTGACTCTTAACCAGGGCGTATTTTCCTTTTGCAGCTGCAATTTCGGTCAACCAGCTTATCTTGGGCTAGCAGTTGTGCGTTAAGTACAAAAACCAATACAAAATATTCATTAAGCTATATAGACTGATCGCCATTACTACAGATTTGGAAACAAACAACTAAAATTTTGACAGAGCTTTTGAGACAAACCCCAAACAAATTCCCATGTAGCATGCATATGAAGCCATACCTGTACCTGCCCCCTCCCCTTCAAAATTGGAGCATATGCGTTTCAGTAGCAGAGATATTAATCAACATTGAACTGGGGGGAGGGGGTAAAACGTATCATACACCGTTTGTCAGAGATTGTAGGACTGGTAAGAGAATTTATTATCAATATAGAACTACTTTAAGATTGAGGTATGATATTAGCATTTATTTTTTCAGTTCTCAAGACCAACAGAAAATTATTAGAGGGAGAATACTCGACGAAAGCAAAGCAATGACATTTAACAGACTTTGGACTACGGAGGAGCAAGTTAGTACAGAATGGCTATTATAGTAAAACTTTCAATAAAAGACTCTTGCAACCGACCGGGAAAATGATTTCTCTAAATTTTCATCCTACTGTCAAAGCCTGCGGGGGTAATCCTCTCTGGAAGTGACAGTGTCTTGTAAAAAACTCATTTTGATCATAAACCTGTCTTATAAAAAATATACCGAAAATATGCGTTGTTCCTATATAATATATGCTAAACAATATACCCTGCCCCCATACTATTAACTGCTTGCAAGCATAATTCGAACATGAGCGGAGAGAGGACATTCGCCCAACGCACGTTGTTACCGGCCCTAGATAACAGAAAGAAATATGTTTACTTCTAATTACCCTATCCTGTATAATTTCTTGCTATTGAAGAAGAAAACGTAGATATTTCGAGTGAAAAGTTGAAACATCACTTCCTTTGTTCTGCTGAGCTCATTGAGCGAGCTTCCTCGTGTCTTTCAAGGCCAATTATTGCCAAACGTTATAAGGCCAAACGTTTGGCCAATTATAACAGATGTTTCAAAGCCTATATATTAACAGATATTCTCCCGTCATGTTTTAATTGGTTTGCTAAACGCCCTTTAATTTCATTTCACTGGGTCTGCTTTGAGTGATTAGGCCAAACGTGTAAGTTTATTAGAAGAATTCCTTCAATATATACCTTTAATTGTATGTTAACTATATTTGTACAAAAATTGATTTATAAAAATACATACCTATAAGAATTTTAACAATTGTTCTGTAGGAATATTGTATAATTTAAGTTAAAATGCGTTTGACCTCAACATGACGGATCTATTTTCAAGATGGCTGAACTGGCTCCTAAGCCGTTTGTTTTTCTCATCTGACGTTAAAAGTAATCTTCAGTATTTTTAATCTGCATGCTTGTTTCCCGTAAAGCTTCATATGTTTAAGCATTTTGGCGCTGTTTCCTGTTTCAGTGATTATCCTATAATTCTAAAGTTTACCATGTTGTTTATGACGCACTTGCTATCACTTACTCTCTGATTTTTTACCGATCAATTTGCATTTTAGGAAAAATTAGAAAAACTTCTGCACATCTATCCACCGGAGGATGTTGAAGCAAGAAGATGGGAGAAGATTGCTAGAGCACTCGGGAATAGAACTCCAAAACAGGTGACCTCATTAGTTGATCACCGATAGTAATAACACTGAAGAGCTTGACCTATGCAACTGCTATCAGGGATCCCTATCCCTGAATGGTTTTACCCACCCCCATGGCAAGAAAATCCACCCGACCATATGACCGGGCGGTCGGAGGAAATTCTTCATGAATAAAGTTCTGCAGGAAATTTTTTAAAATACACTCTTGCAAGAAGCATCTTTGTTTCTTTCATGTTCATCGAAAGAAAAAACATGAAGACAAAGGAAATGTATCTTATGTATGTGCCTTGTACAGGTTAAAATGGGTTTTCTACCTAAGCACCTACCTAACAAGTTTTCCGAGGAGCGTCAATTCATAACATCTTACCATGTGACATCAGAAATGAAAAGTACTTTGTCAATTTTAAATGGAGAATAAACACTCGCTATTTTTAAAATGTTGTTAACCTTTGATCCTTTTACTTTAAAAATTTTAATTTTCACAGGATCCTTTTCGATAGCAGTATCATTTATACTGAAAAGGTTATCCTGTATAAATATATTGTATTATTATAATTATTATCAACCCTTAAGAATATTTTTGAAAATTCTTTTTCGATAAAAGTTTACAAATTTTCATCTGGCTTGGGAATCTTTGTTATTATTTTCAGTCACCTAAACAGAAACTGATCTTGTAGTGGAAGTAAAATTGGTTAAGCTTTTATATTTTATAAAACTGGTGACACGTTATTACGGAATTTGACACATGACACTTTCTTCTTTTATCTTCCCATTCTTGCAGGAAATTTAGGCATGGCTTTTGTCTGGTCACAGGAAGGAAAAATTTTTACATGCCCTGCCCACCCCCCTGATATTCTCTGCAGTCCTTCAATGCCATACCCATATTAATGTTTTTGGCAGTTTGGGCATTTAGTCCTTGCTCAGCATTTTCACCGGACTTTTTACCATTGCACTCAAATTAATCTGAATTTGTGCAAAAGTTCGACAAGCGCTGACCAACATGAATTGTTGGAATCGCCTGAGACAAAAGAGACTGCCAGTAACTAAAATTGAAACAAAGAGCTCCAATTGAAGCATATTTCTTTCATGTTCTTGTTGACATTCCTCTTTACAAACTTCAAAAATACAAAAACAAAGCTGTTACTTTGAAAGTTATGGTTTTAATCATTTATCAATTTGTCTTAAAGCGATCAAGGGCATGTTAATAGAATTTTTGAAATTTTGCAATCAGTAAGTTGTCATTTGATGGTTTAGTGGCGGGAAAGGGGATTATGCTTTACAGGTTTAATTAGATGATTTCGTTTATCTTAAGTGCATCCCACTAAACTTCTGTTCACTTTCCTTCTTTTCTGAACTGCAGTTTCCAAAACGAACGGCCAGATGTTATTGTAGATCAAAAGCTTTTTTTATTTTCGGACAATCTTCTTAGCTCCAACAGCGTTTCGTGTATTTAAACGGCCACTACTGTAATGCTTCTTGTTGACTGATCTGAATATTCAAACATCACAAGAAAATGCTGTATTGCAGCAGGAAATCGTGCTTGTTCACGCAAAAGAAAAATCATTTATCGCTGTATATTGTATTCAAGCGATAAGAATCTGTTGTTTATGCAAAAAACATCGAATTGGCCTCTTATGGCACATGACACTCTTCTTTTATCTTCCCATTCTTGCAGAAATTTATGCATGGCGACTTAAATCACCATAAAACACATTTTTGGCAACAGTAGTCGCGCGATTGCAGTTTATATATTCAGTGAACATCAGCGCTATAGCATTAATTTTTTAGTATATCGTTTGTGTGGAAAAGAGTTGTGGGAGCCACTGATGTGCAAGCATTATTCTCAGAAATCCGACCATTCATTCTCTGTTTTCGCAATACTAAGAGATGCTTACGTAGGCATTACATGGGAACTTAACCATTCATTCTGTGTTCTTACGTTTCCTTTCAGAAATCTCTAGGAATGGAAGAATGTTCCTTCCTTATATTTCCTTGTGGGTACTAACGATCAAAATGCCGCTAGGCTGAGGCAAATTAAGCTGCTTTACTTATAATTTTTTGCTAAGAAATTTCTCTGATGATGAGTAATCATTAGCTTTTACATACTAATTTAGATTTAATATCTTGCTCAAAATAAATATTCAGA
This sequence comes from Rhopilema esculentum, assembly GCF_013076305.1. The sequence continues at coordinate 14,113,821 of NW_027020025.1, forward strand.
ATATAAGATATATATCAGATATCTTTGTTGTAATAATTTTCTAATTATATAAATTATTTTATGCAAAAGAAGCTTCTCATACTATAAAGTTACAAATTAGTGCAAAAATTGGAAATATAGCACATACGTTGGTTTTTTTTGTCTTACATTCCTTAATTTCATTTTAATTCTATATCCGAGTATTGATATTTACTTTACGACAAACCATAACAATCGTTTAAACGCTATTTTTCAAATTGCCAAGTTTATGTGCCCACATGCACTACTGGAAAATACGTGTCCGTATCTCATTTGTTTGCATCTGTTTTTGTATGGCAGGTTTCGAGCCGGGTCCAGAAATATTTCATCAAGTTGGCAAGAGCTGGTTTACCAATTCCAGGCAGAATCCCCCATTTGACAACCCAAAGGAAGGTAAGATCTGTTTAGCTGATTGATTTTTCAAGCTAAGTGGCTCAGCAAGGCTTTGCTGCACCTCAAGTTTCCATGTAATCACAAAGCTACGGTTTAAGCTAAACGCATATCCTTCACATCCAACGAGCGATGCGTACAAGGACTGTAGAGAGAGCATTTTGTTACCTTTCCGGATGGTCTGAACTTTTGTTTGAGCAAGCGAACCTTTACAGACAGAGATTGCGAAAATTCCACATTAGTGTCAACCTATGAGTAATTTTTAGATTCCTAGTCTGTTGAGCAAAGCGGTCAAATCTTTGATTGGCTGAGAGCTCTGTTCGCTACCATGTTCTAAGCCAATCAGCACACAGGATTCTCACAACAAAATCGCTTCGCAGCTAGAATTAGGCCCATTTTCGCCATTTCAGCTTGTTTTTACCACATTGTCTACAAAAAACTTTGCACGTCTCTACAAAGCGAATTTTCACCTTACTTTTTGTCCAGTTCATCACCATGCGTTGTTATCATTTTTGGAACGTCTTATATTGTCTTTTTTAATATATTCTGAGAACGTATGGAGCTGCCTATTTTTTAATTGGATTTCAAAGATACAGCACAAACGAAGCTACCCACGGCACCAGAGCCACATAAATTCAAGCACGGAAATAGGAGATACAACGGAGATGCGGAGGAGCTACTATCTCCTATGTCTTTACCCGATATTTTGTGGCTCTGGTACCCAGGGGAAAACGGTGCGAAATATATGGAAAGTAGTGAGATTTGATTACTCCTTGAATTCGTTGTTTGAAATACTTTTGTATGCATATAGACTCTATAATCTCTTTTTAAAGAAATTTTTTATCAATCATTGTATGTTAGTTTCTTTAAATAAATTCTTTTTCGGTATATTATCATAGAATTAACTCACTCGTGAGGTGATGGATTTGCAATGAACAATTTAAGGCAATGTTTAATCCATATAATTTTTTGCTGTTCTTTTTATAACAAATGGTTAAGTATAAAAAGCACCAAACTAAGTTATTATTAAAACCATTTAATAAAAAATAATCATCTTATTATCTATTGCAGTCGAAAATGAATCCTGTGAGCTACCGAAATTCGACATTTTTCCCATCATGGAAGCCAAGCGTGTACATGAATGATGATGATGATGATGATGCTTCAAGTGTCACCACAATGCAATCGGATGATACCCCCTACCCATCTGTAAGTTTATTTTCATTTGCATACCTCTTTGTCTGCGATTTTATTCTAAACTGTTGCGTCTCTTTTGATCATAAATAAATTTTCTGCACAGTTTTGTTTTTAAGTATCAATTTGTTTATGGACATTTATGTTCTCAACTGTCTGCAGTGGAAGCACTTTACAAACGCTCCAGCACATGAATACTTCTGTTTCAAATAGGCTTTACATTACACGGTATAATGAGTGAAGTCTCAATTTTCTTTTGTTGTTTTTCCTTAGACAAGAAGTGTCACATATTAATACAAGTAGCACAAATTTTCTTTCGTATTTAAAATGTGAGATGTGATACAAGTTATAAGATGAAATGTCATTAGTTTTTTAATCACTTTTCAAATGTTGATTTGGACACTATTGTGCCTTTCTTAAGCTTGACTTAATTTTAGTATATATAGAATATTCGTACTCAAAAGAGTTTTATTTATATTTATGTTGGAGATACCTGGCAGATACCTTGATTTTACAACATGGTTTGAAAATTCAATGACCTAAGAAGCTGTAAATAGCCATGCTACTGAGATTAGACTCTACTCCTTTAAACTGCAATATCAAGCAATGACCTGTGAGTAACTGTGATTTGAGGATCCTTAAACTTCTTCTTGTATTTTTTGCTGGTTTGAGTTTGTTATAATTGAGTTTGTTTCTATAGATTGTAATAATAATAATACTTTGATAATCATAACAATCATAATGTCTGTTGTTTTTAAGGCTTTTGTCATACTACTTTCGTTCCTTCAGGACGAAGAAGCTATTTCTTTCGATTTAAAAGATTCAGCAGAGTATAAAGAACTTATGAACTTGAAAAGATTGCGAAAAGAATACAAAGAGGTAGCTCAGTTTTTTCTGTTATGATTCAGTTTAGATTTTTTATTCTTAGACCTACTGAGGGAAGGGAGATTTTGCACTGAATATTTGAAAAGTGTCCGTTTTGAAGTTATGGGATATGAAATTGCCTCAACGGCGTTTTGTGAAGATTATTTTCACAACAGGAACCAAACGTGGCTGGCCATTTGGCGTGATAGATCTAGAAGGCACGGAACCGATTTTTGCAATAGTATAATATCTTAAAATATCAGCAATGGCGTGTTTACCATGGTGTAGCCTGTAAGATACAACGCAAAAAAACGAAGAACTTGTTCACTTTATGTTTGTAGCTGAAAATCTTATTTGTTCTATATTTTTTATCTTTTTAAGGGTTTATTTCATTGCTGCTCGTGTGGCATAAAGCCAATAAAAGGGCCCCGATGGTACTGTATAGATTGTCCAGATGATGTTCCGTACAATATTTGTAGAGAGTGCAACGAAAGGTGAAATGGATTAATTTTTATAAATTTTGTTCATGTGTAGCTTTAATGTTTCTTGTCATTTCAGGCTGGTTTTGTTAAAGCTTATTGTTTTATTATATTTGATCTACTTGTTTTGTTTATCTTTCAAAACATATAAACATGCCTATTTTATGTGAAACGTAGGATTTTTTATGTTGCATTTAATCCTAATGCAACTGTTCTGTTGTCATATAAAAAAAGGAAATTTGTTGTAGGATAAAATGCGATTTAGGGTTTTTCTAATCTTGAAATTACATAATAAGGATCACATTCTTTTTATGTAAGAACCAGACAATTTTTGCTGAAGCTCATTGTTCTTATAAAGTTTGAGGCTCGTGTTTTCTTAATGTAGTTCTTATTTCCACTTTTCTTGTTCTACATCTACATGTTATACGCTGTTTCTAAAACAACTGAATGGCATTTTTTCAATACCTTTTTAGTGGCATAGCAGATAAGCTGTAAAATCTGTTTTGTTTTGTTTTGTTTTGTTAACATGAGAGAAAATTCTCAATTAAACGCATTGTTTTTTTCTAATTTTTCATCTGAGGCTTGTCATTATATTCTTAAGCTGGTCTTATTTTTTGACTAATCGAGCCTTGGTGTTCATATAAGGTGTGCTCTTTTAAAAACATGGTGTGTACTGTAAACCCTGATGTAATACGATAAAAGTAACCCACCCTTAATCTGTAAGAAACATTAATCTTGTAAGTCAGCTTGTTACCTAATGTTTTTTCTTTACTTCCTTACGTCAAATGACTTTGCTCATAAGCAAGTTACTGCTAACAAAACCACATCACTCTCTGTAAGGGAAAATACAAAACTTGCATTATCACTGATCTAAAACGCTTTTTATTTATACTTGTATAACTAATATTTATTTTTCATTGCTCAAAAGGGGAGTTTCTCCATTATCTGCATCGTTTGTAAAGTGATTTTTAATTATTTAACAGCAAGCAATCAAAAAGTGCTAAAATATTTTGCCTCTTATACAAATCTTACACAATTAGAACCTTCCTTTAAAGATCACACGCTTGTTAAAAGGTGGTTTCCATTGACATCCGCTTAATGTTAACAGGCTTTTGACGTTTCCACGAGTCAATACATAGATTTAGTTAAAAGTTGCTATATTGAAAAATGCGTCCCTAAAATCACTTATTTATAAGGATGCAATCTTGTTATTAAAGACACAATGTCGTTCTTTGATATCAGTATACCCATGAATTTTTCTTCAGGCATTCAGGTTCGGCATTCAGCCTCGGCATTCTAGCTGCCTTCTTACTTGGCTGCACATTAAATTTTGTAATTTCGTTATTATTGTATATCGCTCTCTACATAAGATGTATCTTCTTCCATTGAAATTTCGTAAAATGATCATCCTAATGTTTGCTTTGTATTCTAGGAATGCACATATATTTACCAACACCCACTCAACAACACATCGGGTTGTTCTAGCAGAGAAAAGTCAATCATTTATTGATGGAGACTATACGAACTTTGAACTGCAAGAGGGAAAATACAACTACCTTGATCCAAACTTTAATCCAAGATGACGAAAGCAATTCATCTCAAATAGAGTTATGTCGATGTTCCTGATGGGGACAACAATGACTTTTAGTTGCCTCACTTTCCCCTACATGTCAAAGGAGCGAGGCTAAATTGCCAAAGACTGTAGCAGATAAGAATAAGAAATACTTTCTGGTTAGAATATCTTAATGAATATGTAAAACGTAATGTGGTTGCAGAAAATTTCATGACTGTCTTTTATTGGCTTTCTAAAATAGGCACTTATCACAGTTGTATCTTCCTTTAGAAATGTATTTCTTGTAATATTTCTGGGCTGCGAAGTATCCTGTTAATTTCAATGATAACTACCAATGTAAGTTGGGTGTCAAGACTCGACTAGTGTGCATTGGTAAAGCTGACTTGCCCTGGCAACAGGGATTGTATACTGGATCATTTTGTAAGTATTCCCCCCCCCCCCCTCTTTCCTCCTACCAAAGCCAATCACGTATCTCGAGATCTTCTGTCAGCGACGCTCTTTCCATTTCGCAATATAATTCGCAATATAATCTCAACTTTTCCCAAATCTTGACCAGGAATTCTAAGTGCAAAGACAGAAGTAGCATTATATATGGTTAGGCAGACTTATCGTGCTATATCCACTTATCATTGTTACAAAGTCTATATCCTGAAGTGGCCCTTAAATAAAGCATGTCTTATTACATCAATCATATGTTGTATACAACATTAACATTAAATTAAAAAAATACACATAGCAATATTCGCATTTCAAAGGTTTAAGTTCAAAGGTTTAAGAACAACTACATTTTGAACATGCTTAAAAATCTCTGAGATGAAAAAATCAAGTGGTCGTAATCGTGAGCGCTTTCGGAAGTAATGAAATATGGTAACAATCTATTGGGTGAAAAAACACAAAAAAGTGACAAGAGCAGCAACAGCCCAATTAGAGCTTGAGATGATTGTCGAAGAAGTAAAAGAAAGCGGCTTTACTGAAGCTGGATCTTGTTTGATGCCACATTTGGCATCATACCTCAGAATTTGAAGATGGCACAAAATAGATGAAACAAAGCATACTGAAATATTTTTCGTCTGACACTCTCTTCAGAGTATAAAAAACGTCAGATAATGAACGAAAGTAAGCACAATAAACCATTCAAAACTGAAGCTAGTTTTGAATGATGCAATGGTTCGAAATTTTTCTCGCTTCTTTAATGGCACTAATTGATTTTGATAAGTTTTGCTTTTACATTACCATTAAAACATGTGTTCTTGTCACGAGGTCTCTTGCACTGATGAATAAG
>NW_027020025.1:14119720-14211999 GCF_013076305.1 Rhopilema esculentum
CCTGTTAATGTGTCAATGAATAACTCGACCCCAAAGCTGAGAAGAGCATGCCGCGTGCTGTCAAGGAACTCCCGCACCTAAACTTTAGTGCTGGCAGTGGTAAAGCTGAAATTGCCCTGCCAAACAGGGCGAGGGAGGGAGGGCTGGAGGTGCAAGATTTATGATAAGTACTTCCACACCCTCCCCGCCACTCCCAATACTCTTTCTCCTCCCGCACAAACACGTATCGCGAATCTTCTGGTCAACAACGCTCCTTTTGCAAATTCGCAACGAAATCCTCCGATATTGTCTCCTTTCCCAAATCTTGACAGGGAATATCCTAAGTGGCCGCGGAGAGACAGAAGGTACATTAATAGATACTGGATGTATCACGTTACAGCTGAGACTACTTGCTCACTATACTTATCACGCTCTCACCACCCCACCGTCAACTCACCCCACTGCACGCTGCGCTCACACTTCACCACGCTACTGCGCGCCCACGGGTCCCCGCACACACGGCCCGTCTTCTCATTAGCAACTCTAACGTAATGGGCGACTCACCCCGTAATCGATCTTGTCATACCCAACCAACACACAAACCATTAACACTTCTCCACATTCACACAACACCATCACAACACACCCAACACAGCAAATAAATTCGCAGTTCTCTCATTCTCCACTCTAGATATCTACAGAACTGATTATATTCTATTATTGTAGCCAATGATTATTATAAAGCAAATGAATCTTCCTCCACGACTACACAACGCCATTAGTGTAACGGGACGGTGGAGGGCTTGGGGGGGGGGAGCCTTCAGTTCAGGCGGCGTAAACTTGGCAATAGGTTTGGGGGGGGTGAAAAGAGCTTTTCTCTGACCTGCAGAGAACTGATGATGGTGACCCGGCCTAGCAGACCAATCGTAGAGCCAACGTTTTGAGTATATAGGTTAGCTAGTGAAAGTCTTTTCACCAGTGGTAACACGCCCGTTGGTCGTTACCACAAAAGGACAAAACTTCTAAGGGCAATAAAAACCAAATTGAAACTCTCATTGCCTAATGAAAATAGATCTACTTTCTCTACGTGAGACAATTGTCTTTTTTTTTATATTCACTCATTTCTTGAATGTTGGCTTGGCAGAAAAATTACACTTGCCAACAAACCCAGCTACTAAATCTGACGGGTAGGGGGGGGGATACCACTAGATGTAAGAACAAGTCTAGCGAACCGAATTTGTGTAGCCGCCAGGTGGAGGGCGCGAAGAGATCAAGATTTTCAATCGTGAAGGCCGTCGGCAGGACAGCTAGGATAGTCAAACCGTAATCAGGTTGGGTCCCTGAATCGTGTAACGCATGCGATGATTAATTGATAAATATGGATATGCCATTATAAAACAAGGGCTTAAGAAAGCTATCTTTCACGACAAAAAAATTTAGGGCAAAATACTATTGTGGCTAAGAAGAACTGTTGGGGTATCGGTCGCAAAGATATACATTGTTTATTGGAAAAATTGGGATAGGGGATGTCCACTGACTAAATACTCTACGTGTTAGAACCGTTGGGGAAGGAAAGGAACGGCAACCTTTCATTTCAGATTGCACGTAGTTGTAAATGACAGAGGAAGATGTTGTTTTGATTGGGGGAATTTTATTTCCTGAACAGAAATGTGCAGTTTCTTGTATCGAGAAGGCCATGTTTACACATCCAAAATTAAAACATTGCAATGATACAGAAAGTTATTTACTGAATTAATGCAAATAAAAGAAAAATAATAAAAATATACGTGAAAAAGTTTGCAATTAGATGAAACAAAATCGGTATCTTAACGATTAATTATGTTTTTTAGTTCCTGCACTGTTAAAAAGTCATAGAAAAAATGATAAAAAAATTCCTATCTTGACCAAAGTGTGGGCCTTCAGCCTCTTATTCCCCTCCAGTGACGCCGTGCTTGTCATGAAAATAATTTACAACTTAAATTAACTTGTATGGACTAAACCTTGCCCTCATAAACATATGCATCAATCATTGCATCCATTGGCTATGACTTTCGGTAAGAAATGCTTTCGCTTTGCAAATAACGGAGCTTTTCCTTACATACCTGTTCCGTTCTCTAAAATGCATAACGGAGCTTTTCCTTACATACCTGTTCCGTTCTTGGCGCCCTGCGAAATCTTCGATTGCCCTGCGAAATTGACTATTTTTTGGATTGGGGGGGTGTTACACCCCCCCACACCCCCCCGGTAGTTTCGCCCCTGGCTTCAGTTCAAAGGTTTAAGAACAACTACACTTTGAACATGCTTAAAAATCTCTGAGATGAAAAAATCAAGTGGTCGTAATCGTGAGCGCTTTCGGAAGTAATGAAATATGGTAACAATCTATTGGGTGAAAAAAACACAAAAAAGTGACAAGAACAGCAACAGCCCAATTAGAGCTTAAGATGGTTGTCGAAGAAGTAAAAGAAAGCGGCTTTACTGAAACTGGATCTTGTTTGATACCACATTTGGCATCATACCTCAGAATTTGAAGATGGCACAAAATAGATGAAACAAAGCATACTGAAATATTTTTCGTCTTACACTCTCTTCAGAGTATAAAAAACGTCAGATAATGAACGAAAGTAAGCACAATAAACCATTCAAAACTGAAGCTAGTTTTGAATGATGCAATGGTTCGAAATTTTTCTCGCTTCTTTAATGACACTAATTGATTTTGATAAGTTTTGCTTTTACATTACCATTAAAACATGTGTTCTTGTCACGAGGTCTCTTGCACTGATGAATAAGCATAGAAATGTAAATACGTCAGTAATATGTCTGGCGTTTTTCCAGTGACCATTAACGCTTTCCCTTTGGAAGCAAAATCATTTGTTTACTGGTGATGGGAAAAATTCATCATTATTTTTCTTTGAATATCACCATTTATCGTTAATTGTTCTTGATTTACTTCCATAATTTTGTTCTTTATCGCCTTAAAGGTTGGGCAGCTGATCAACTCCTTTTATATTACACACTTTGAATCACACGATGTTCCAACACTATGAACAAATAATAGTCGTATAAATCAGTGAAATTAGAGTAGCATTACGGTTACAGAAAACTTTGGACATGCCCTGAAAAACTAGGGGCAGTCTGACCACACCCATTTTATCAATTAAGGAAACCTATCATTTGTGTAAGATAAATTGTCGGATTGATTTTATGCTTAGGTTGAAACAAATTTCATTTCAATGCGCGCCTCTTGCAACTTTAAAGAAAATATCGAGACCCGTACCCTTGTTGTCCTTGGTGTCTCCAAAGCTTTCCGTGTCTTATAAAATCGTATTGAATCACTGCTGCTGCTCAAATAAAGTTATTGAAGCACTATTGTAAATAGATATAACACAAGCACCGTTTGTTAGGAATGAGAGAGTTCCCACAAAACCCATTTTGCCTGGAGAGTGAATATGCCTGCTTCTCACGCTTCGTCCGTTGAACACTGTTTTCTCCGCTGTCTAAATATCTGGCGGAAAATCTTAATTCTTCGCCGATGGCTTCATCGTGCGCCACCATTTTGAAATAATTGCTATGCCTGTGATTGGTGCTTTGAAGGCGGCTGGAAGCAGCAGAAGATCAGTAATGGGGGGCAAAGCAGCAGGGAAGGGTAAGACGATAGCAGAATAAAGAAAATAGCCAAATTTGCGAGAACAGGGGGGCAACCGTTGTACATCCCGGTGCACCAACGTCCCTGCCGAAATTCAAACTCATTTTTTTCTTTTGCCTACCTTTACACTGCAACAGAATTCAATGACACTAGCTGGCGTCAATGCCATGTGAAAAATTAGAATTTTTATTTATCGTCAAAGAAGAGAATATATTTTATTGTTTGAATGTATCATCAAAGTTTTATCTTTTTTATCGAAGAACAGTCTCAAAGCTCTTTCTCTCGGTACAAGATAGAAAAGTACCAAAATGCTTGTCGTCGAAACGGAGTTCATGTAAAAAGGTGTAGGGCTAAGAGAAGAGTGAACCATTTGTGTGTGGCTCCCCAAGTCCCCACCCAGTCGTTTTTCTAAAGGAAATAGAACAATTTTTGACTACAGAACAGTGCTGCAAAAGCCCTACCATGAGAAAGATCGATTTCAGTATCCACAATAGCAGTTTTTTTATAAATTGTTACTCTGTCGCTTAACAGCGCTAAACAATCAAGTTTTTTCACAAGAAACATCTTTCAAGAATATTCTTTAATCCTTCTACTGAAATCGTTATATGAAAAACTCTGCCAGAGGAGATTGGCTGTTTTCGTCATTTCAAAGAAAGATAAGAAACAAAATCTAAGAAACTGTTTCTATTTCAAGAACTATTTGCTAAAATAATCGCACCTAAACTCAAGAAAGCAAAAACAAAGTTTTTTGGGACAAATGTTGTTTGAGAAAACGTTTTTACTCCCTATGGCTATGTGAGTGCTGCTCCGGCCGACCCCCACTTTGAGGTTATAAAGATCATCGTGCAGCCAGACCGTCCACCATTTGTGATTCATCCAATTTGCATGCTCAATGTATAATGGCGACCAATGATGGCTCTTGCATGGAACTTGCACTCGAAGGAGAGCGGCTTTGTAAGAGTGGAGATTGTCGAAGTGGTGTTTCATATTTTGAGGCAGCTATCCAGAAAGGAACGGAGGATCTAAAGACATTGAGCGCCATATACAGTCAGCTGGGAAATGCCTACTTTTATTTGCAGGAATACGAGAAGGCACTGGAATTTCATAAACACGATTTGACATTAGCAAGAACTTTAGGGGACCGCATCGGGGAGGGAAAAGCGAGTGGAAATCTTGGGAATACTTTGAAAGTTCTCGGAAAATTCGAAGAAGCGATCGTTTGCTGTACAAGACACTTAGATATATCACGGGAGCTGAGAGACAAGGTAAGATGAATTCTGTTTCTGACGTGTTCCCTATTCGTATGTCAACAATACTTTAACAAAGATGTCTCGAAGAATACGTGGTTTTTTCTACCAAGATTTCAAAATGTTGACATGGCGCCTCCATAAAATGTGTAATCGAATTGGATCGTTAGAAAATGACCAGTAATGTATTTCGCCGTTTGAAACCATGTCTATTCTTCATAAACATAGGATTTTATGGCAAATTTTTCAAATGAACTGTTTAAATCGTCAAGCATCATTCATTTTCTGTCAGGTCCTCCTGCCTAAACAAACAGTAATTCCTACTTTCCTTTTTATGATCGCAAACTTAGTTTTGTGATCTATGAAAAAATATTTCACTGTGAGTGATACAAAGAACTGATATTTTCTCTGTCCGTAAAGGTGTTCATCAGGAAATTGGTCTGCTAAATAAATTAACATGCAGCCTTATTATTTCCCATAATGCGGCTTAATTGCAACTAATCAGAAACGAAGCCTTGGAGATTAGAGTGGGCTAGGAAAGGAAAAATCAGTTGAACATATAGCAGTTTGAGTTTTGGGTATTTAATAACAAATTTTTGCCTTGAAGATGTGCGTATTGGTTATTTTTGTTTCAAATCAAGTATATAGACAAGTTTCATTTTTTTTAAATTCACCATTCATCATTGAATTTTTAATAGTCTGAGCTACAAGATGTATGTGAGCCTGGGGTAAGTTCCAGGATTGGCAAAAAATTTACCCAAATAAAGATATTTTACCAGTAAAATTAAAAAATGGTGCTCAGTTTAAGAAAATGTAATAATTTCTTTACAATATCTTTCACAATGAAGCTAAAAATCTTAAAATTTACAAATCAAAACCAGATTGAAAATCTCTATTGTGCTTATCTTTGTAGAACTGTTCAATGCAATACTTTTATTCAACAGAAAATGTTACTTACATGTAACATGTTCCCAAAGAAAAATTTTTTTACAGCTATGTTATAAAGACATTGACTAATAAATAACTTAAGTTTATAAGTTAATCATCAGTAGAATAGAAATAAATCTGCTATCCACGATGATGATTTATTGATGCATGATAGCCTGTCAGATTAAACTGTATCCAAATAATAAAATTTTGATATGAAATTAAACTTTGAAGCTACGTTGTGCATCTGTTACATTTTAAATTGTTTACAATAATTAATGCATCCAAAATTCACATTTTAAAGAAATTTGTAAACAAATTCAAGAGTGGTGTTCAAAAGTGTGAAAAAGGTTTGGAACCCAAAGGAAGATTTTTGTTTTATGACTCTGTATACCTAATGATGCAATGCTAGAAGTACTGAAAAAGTCAAATTGTCTTTGTCAACAAAAAGATGGTATGGATTGGAATGATCTGAAATTTGGAAATATAGAAGTGATATGTCCTTTTCAAGGCGTTCTGAATTTAGTATATAAAAGACCAATTCTTATAAGGGTACATATATGTAATGATATAAATTGCCTTATTTTTTAGGCTGCACCTCTTGGGCTATCAACCTTAACTTAAGATTTTTAAATTCAAGGAATGATAAGCTCTAGCCACAAGCACCTTTATTTCTTTATTTGTTTTAATTAATGGCATCTTGTTTTAACTTAAGGTCAAGGATGCCTGAGCCAGGAGGCAGCAGGGGCAGTGGTCCCCTTGCCCTTGAAAAATGTTTCTTTGTTTTTTCAGATTTTGCAGTTTTTGCAATTGAGCAGTTTTTCTTTGTTCTACTATTTTTTTGCCCAGATTCTTGGCACTTTGCCCCTATTGCACTGTTTGGGTGCAGGCTTCCCTGCCTAAGGTAAAAAAGATAAGCACTAATGACAATATTAATGAAAAACATTTTTTGAAAACGTTTTTCTTTGACAAAGTGTTTCTTTATCATATCAGGAATAGGTAATCCTTCACAACGCAGTAACAGATTGTACTTATAGTGATTGAATCAATAATGATTAGATGGTTAATTATAATCAAAAACTGAATTTAATAATGGAAAGCTGGAACCCACACCCCCTATTCAAACATCAGCCCTTTTATAGCACTGGTCTTATTTATCCTTCCATCCCAACAGAATGCAAAGTTTTAATATGAAATTGATAAAAACATGCAATCTCAAGTCTCTTTAATTGATTTTAACACCTTTATTGTAGCTAGTAAACAGTTTCTTGGTTATTAATTTCCTGCATTTATGGCTTTATCAAACACTTACTTACAGAAGTGTGTTTTCTTGTACCCCTTGCTGTTATGAGAAGACTAGAAGGTTGGAAGAAAATACTACATATACAATAAAAATCTTTATGTTAGTTGTAATTGCATGTCCATTGATTTGCCAGATGGTTTGCAAGTCATACAAAGCTTGAAGATACTGAATAGTCTTATGGATGCGAGATAATCCTTATTTTCCTTGGTCAGCTTGCAACCAATGGGACAACACAATTTAGACCCCATTTCATTTTGGGTGTTTTGTGCATGATTTAGGTCATGTGACTGCAGTTATTTGGCACAATGTAAACGCGACAGTGGACAAAATTTGTGCAGCACAGTGTAATTGCAAATCAATCTGAACAAGTTTTATGCGGATAAATTTTATCCAGCACAGTGTAAACGGGGTCTTAATCAATTACTTTTGGTTTCCTTTTGCATTTAGTCATGTTTTATGACAAATGAGGACTGTCTTTTTGTATTCATCTTTAAAAAAAGCCAGTTGTGGGCTTAGCAGAATCATAATAATCACAAGAGAGCAACAGATCATCATAAGAGAGCTGTTTGGCAACCATCACCTGGACCAAAATTCTTTAATCTTAAAGTATAGTGCTCCCTGTCCTAAAAATATCTCTTGGTTGAATAAGCAAATTTGTACTATTCAAAAAAGACCATGTTTCTGAACAAAGCAGGTGTTTCAGTAACAGGAATAATTATTTGTGTGGGCAGTAAAAACCATAACAGGACTTTTAGAGAAAAAACATGACCACATAGCTCATACTGATAGATTGGGTACGCATTTAAACTGTTTCTGTGTTTTTATGCAATTTTAAGATTAGATTGAATAGGAGAATATATTAAGGCTATTTGTGTTAGTTACAATAAACAAATGTGAAAAAAGAGTCAGTGTTATTGTGAAACAAAGTTGTTTTATTTTTTCTACTGCTTTGTTTCCTACATTTTTAATGTTAAACAGTTTTCCTAGGCTTTGTCATTAATTCTCCATGCCTCTTCATTTTGGCAACTCGAGACTTGATGTTTTTATATGGTATGTTCCTGTATAGTGTGTTCTTAAAAGGTTCGTCTTTATAAAAAAGTGTACAATTAGGGTTTTGCAGTGTCATAGAGAAGCGTGAAACCAGGGCTCCACGTTTTTGTATGGAGTTGAACTGATCCGTTTTGATACTCTTTGCAACGTAATTGCATCGTGGTCTGCCAAGCCTACGAGCTCGCATTTTAACTATGTAAATACCTTTCCTAAACAGCTGCAACAGAAAGCCGATTAAACGACAAATGAACATTGCTAAGCTATTTTGCAAAATAGTTGATTGAGGCGTGTGGCAATTTCGGGATACGTTGACGTCGCAATCAAAGGATGTTTTTGCAACGTATGAGACATGTGATAATCACCGGGAATAACAAATATTGAATTCGGATTAAAGAAGTCGTCACACTTGCATTTATGTCCAATTTTATTGAGGATCTGCAGAACGGCTTTCGCACTGGCCTCCTCGTACCTCTGTTGTCATTGTACTCAATTCAATCTATTTATCATACTAGTCCAGTTAAAATGAGGAGCTCCTTTGACGGTGCAGGATATAAGATTAGGATAGAGACATAAGTAGAATACAAAAAAAGAAGCAGTAACCAAATTGAAAGAGTGACTTTTGCGAACCTTGAAAAGATCCTTAGCAGCAAAATGCAGGGCTAGTATAATAAAACCTAACGAATGAAAGTTTCTAAATGATAATGAAAATAAAAGTGTATAAACTAACGTTAATTACTGGATCATGTATAAAAATGTACTGCTAATAAACGTGAAGAAGCAGGTCGTACTTAGGGCTGTCACGTTGTCCAGTGTTTTTATTCAATAACATACTGGCTGTGTAAAGGCGAGACTTTCCCTTGATGAAACTCAATTTTTTGACGTAAGAAATAGAGCGAAACAGTAAATTATCTTTTACTTATATTACAAAGCATTTGAGTTTAGTGATTGTTTACTCGCACCAAGCTCAGATTTCTGCGATCCCGGCCTTAAAGTGTGATGAAGGGGATCCTAAGACAGAAAAATTTATTCCAAACTTATTGACTGTTGCGAGGAGAATATCTATGAGATCATTTTAGTAATTCTTATTGGCACTGCCTAAGACAGTCTTGTCATGTTACAGGTTGGTGAAGCACGTGCTCTGTATAACCTTGGAAATGTATACCATGCTAAAGGTAAACACCTGGGAAGGAGCAGACACAGGGATCCAGGGGATTTCCCAGAAGAAGTTAGATTTGCCCTGGAGAGAGCTGTTGAATTCTATGAGTAAGTTCATTCTTTGTCCATGGCTGACTGATAATATTTTTGGAAAGAAGGTTTTGTGGATGGAGGAGAAAACACAGGAGGAAAACAACCAAAATAGTCCTGCCATTTCATTATTGAATTAACAAATGGACAAAACTTCCCATTAAGAAGATGCCGAAGAGACCATGCCCCCTGGCTCCTCTCTACTATCTGCCTTGGGGTAGAATAGTTGGGATTTAAATGAAGTGAGCAGATTCAGTCGTGTTCCTTTCAGGGGGTTATCCCTGGCGACTGTTAGATCAAAGAATTTCAACGGAACTCATGCAGTAATAAGTAGTTTCTTGAACTAAGCATCTAGCGCTTCTACCTAAAATCCCTTTTGTCGAAGATGTTTAGTTTCATCACCTGTACAGGTCTGTGGGCGTAAAAATCAACACAAGTCCCAATCACAAATCAAGACTGAGTGGGTGTTAAGACTGACAGAGACGATTGGACTTGCAGGAGCTTTATTCCCTTCCCTATTCAATATTCCTGAAGATTCAAGAATAAGTTCTTTAAATCCTCAACAGCACAGTAGTTGCTAATTAGGCCTCTCTCCTATGTATCATTTCATCTGATGCCTCGTAAAATCTAAAAGTAAGATCGGTTTGGAAACCCAATGCCTTTTGGCAAGTGGATTTCCTGTCTTGCAAAGGTAATATTTTCAAAAATGTCCCAATCTGTCCACTTCTCAAGACACGACTTTTCCTTATCGTTATATTTGGTGCAGTTTGACATGACGAGCTTCAATGTTTTGTTTCACCAGGGCAAATTTGGTGCTAGTGCGCGAACTAGGTGACCGAGCAGCTGAAGGAAGAGCTTTTGGAAACCTTGGCAATACTCACTATTTGCTGGGAAATTTTGACAAAGCAGTCCAGTATCATGAAGAGGTAACTCGGTTTTTATTTGGAGAAAAAGGAAAGGATATTGGCACCTGTAGGGTGGAGTATCCCATGAGTAAGCAAGCATAGGTGAACGGTACCTATTTGTATTAGGATGCATTTATCCCTTGTCAGCTTCTGTCTCTGCGTCTGTCAGACTGAAGCTGCTCCTTGGCTTGTCATGGCCTACGGTGAACCAGACATTTGTTTTAAAAAAAGACCTGTCTTAAGTGATATCAAATCGTGTACATCCCCACGTTCATCACCTATAGGTGTCTCTCAGCTGATTACAGCACGTATTTCACACGAAGATTTAGCGTGTAACTTCCTTGATCCACGCTTATCTGCGAATTTTGATATTTCCAAGAGCATCCGACAAAGCTTTTTCCTTATCTGAATAATCCTGGTCATCCACGTTCTTCTCACTGTAACATGTGTCCTTGCATATTTTTGATGACCAGCTCTTGATAGTTTAAAAATTGTACTTGAATTCCAAAAAAAATTGTACCTTCTTAAAGTTTTGATATGCTTCTTTGGAAACTAACTTCTCCTAACATCCGATTTTGTCACTTCCTCCCTGTCTCTTTCTTTTTGGAAGTCTGTTGCCCGAAATTTCTAAGAAATGTATCAATAAGAAGAGTTAATATCACCATTGAAAACAAAGGAAGGTCCGCTGAAGACCTATAATGGCTGGAGACCCCATAATGGCTTCAATTTTAATTCTGATTCGAAGCTCTGAATCATCTTGCATTGGGTTCTTGACAAGCTAAAAAAATTAGGCCCGCACCTTTAGAAGCCCGATCCGTAATACACTTCTCGGTCCCTGTTCTGCCTCCCTGTGCAAAGTGACACTGATGTGTTGTGTTTCTGATGTTATGATGACCATAAAAAATATAGTTAAAGCCATATGAAGTTTGTTCCTAACTTGACTCTTGGACTGAAAACTTAAATCTCAAAGAGGCATTATTTAGAGGATGTCTGCGTGGTTATTAAATTATTTTGATAAATATTTGGCTATTTTCCAGCGACTGATGGTAGCAAGACAATTTAGTGACACCTCAGCCGAAAGGAGGGCCTTTAGCAATTTGGGAAATGCTCATGTTTTCCTAGGGGAGTTTGAAATTGCTGCAGAGTATTACAAGTAAGTATCGTAGCTGCATCCTTTTGTAACGTCATCTTAGAAATGCAAAGAGAAACAGTACTTCTGATAATGTTGAGTTGTATATCCCTGTCGCTGCTACCTGCTTTTGGTGTCCTTTATAGTTTATAGTCTATCCTATTTGGTATCCTTTAAGTATATCCTTTTTAACCCAGTTATGCTTTCTGCTGAAGCGAATGACGCATTGTAACCTCTGTATTCAAAAACTTGCTAGTTCTTCCAGTATGATGGTATGACGCTCCATTACAACAATAATATGAATTTCTAGTTCAGCGTAAAATTACTCAAACCTTTGATGACCTTTACGCAGGCACTGTATCAATTTCACTTTTAAATTTGAACTGAATTTTCAGAATTTTCATTTTCAGAATGTGTATCATATAGAAAAGCGTATTGATGAACCAAACTTTAAGAAGGGTTAAAGAGCAATTGGAGAACGACCATGGCTGCATATATGTAGATGACCTCTTGATACGGTCCCCTAAATAGCTATGTATTGTAAGTAAAGCCATTCGAGCAGCTGACAGTCTAGTGTTGTGGTGTTTGAAAGTAATACCCGCGGCTCCTCCACGCGAGTTCTCGTTGTTTACTGTGACGATTCCTTCTTATGTGAAAAATCGCACAACTTATTTTCAGTTACCGAAATCCCCTACTTGAATCTGATAAGGAAATTATGTTCTAGTTTTACGCCTGGTCTGTCGGATTTTGTGTTAATCATATAGTTGTTTTTTGCATAATCTTAGCTAGGGAATCATTTTACCCGCAGCTGACACTGTAATTAGCATACTATTCTTAAAGTTGAGTTTTTCCTTCATCGTGTCATTCCGCTATTATCCTCGTTGAGCTCCGAACACAGACGTTTGATGTTTCATTCCTGAGCTGATCATATCGTATTTACCAAGTTTAAGCGATAAATATTAAGTTGGAACATTTGCACCACAGGAAAACGTTGCAGATTGCGCAAACACTTGGAGATCGTGCCATCGAAGCCCAGGTTTGTTGAATTTGCAAAGGGTGAAAAACTGCTCAGTTTATTTTAACGTTTTCTTAACTTTTCTATTTGGTTACATTTAGCAACGGTTATACAAGGTCGAAAATTGTTTGTCACAGTCGATAATCCTAAAGTGAATTTTGCGTCCTTACGTGCAAGTTAACATTTTATTTGAATGGTGACAGGTTGTTTTGTCCTCAAAGATTATGCTGGCTTTTATGGTTGCATTTTAACGACACAAGTACTGCTTTAACAACAAAGTCATTGAGTCATAACAAGCAAAGAAATATCCATTGTAAGCTGTAATTTGAGCCAGCTTTAAAGGTCGAAGACCAGGCACCAGCAACGTCTTGTTTCGATGTACAAAGAAATACCCTTTTTAAACTGAACAAACAGAATATTTGCGCACTACACTTCGTTGTTTCGGCTATCCCACAATAGCCGTATCGAAGGACTTCTCTGTACTAATTATGCATCCTCTAATCAAAACATGCTTGTGTTGCCCAAGAACCCGTTGTGGCCTTGACGGGATAAGTCTTAATGAGCTAGAATTTCCCGTGAAGCGAAGTCGGTTCCCAATACATTTACGTGTTGTGAGTTGTCGTTTTTGTGTCGTGCGTTGTATCTTGGTTTAATATCTTCACTTAGTGCGGTTCTCGTGTTCTTTTTACAAGCACTCGTGTGTTTGACATTGGCTGCTGGAGATAAGCGTCAAAGTCACCTGTCTGATTTGGATTGTGATGTCCATGGATAAACATTTCACTCTAAATATTCTTGTATTATATCCTTTGTTAAATGGCTTTTAGTGATTGCTTCGCCTTGATATAAATAAAAGGTTTCAGCATCAACCTGCTTCAGCATAATCTTATCAAACTAGTTTAAAACGTAAAGCAGCGTTTTCACGAATGTTACGCACAATGATTTACGCCATTATCGTATTTGCTTCGCAGGCCTGCTACAGCTTAGGCAACACGTACACGCTTCTAAAGGCATTCGAAAAAGCAACTGATTACCACTTACGTCATTTAGCGATTGCAAAAGAGCTTGGTGATAGGTATGGTATGATAATAAATGCACCATAATATAATATGACAGAAAGATAGTATTAATAAGTACAATATTTAAAGATGGACCATAAAATTATGTAATATGACACGATAAAATATATTATCAGTATTCGCGGTACATTCTAAATTGAAGTTATCTATGACTTATGATTGGTTTGATCAGCAGCGGGAGATTCCCAACTGTTCTCTTTTCTTGGAATTAAACTCCATATGCTTCAAGTTGTCGGAATATGAAAATATTGATGGCTGTTAATCTCTTACCTCTTGGGTAGAAATTTCATTAGCCTATTTTACTCCACAACATATTTTATTTCTCAAGTTTATTTTGGTAAGGCTAAAAAAGGTTTTTTTGGAAACATAAAAAGTTTTTGTTCCTCGCCATGATAATAAATGTCGGTTCAAGGGTGGTTCTGATGTAGCAATTTACTTAAAGAACTTTGCAATTTTGGCCTAGCTCTTCAGTTGCGTTACTAAAGCTATTTTGCACAAATGCAAGATGTTAATTCTGTTCTTTATAGGGTTGGTGAAGGTCGAGCTTATTGGAGTTTGGGGAATGCCTACACAGCCATAAGCAAACACGAAGTGGCCCTTGGCTATGCTGAGAAACATTTAATTATTTCAAAGAGGTGAGGTTCATTTCAAGGTGTTTTTATCAAGAAGAAGAGATTGAATTTAACGTATGACGCACTTTGTTAAATGTAAAAAATTATACGCTGATTGGGAATATAGGTGTGCTTGTAGACTACAAAAACTTTTGATACTTCCGAAAAAACCTTTTTTTGCTTAACCAAAAAAAAATTGATAAATAATATATATTGTGGAGTAAAAAGGGCTGCTGAAACAAGCTTCTTATAACAGTTATTTGAAGCTTATTGGCAGATTTTCCATCTTTCCTTTTACGTCAATGACAATGATTTAATCATTAAGTGAATCTCAGGTCAAAAATGTGACGTTCAGCGAAATTCTATCAGTAACTTGCCAATGGTTGTCAATGATTAAATATTGCAAGTACGTTTCGTACGTACGAAATTTCAAAGCTAAGAACTTTCACGACTATCTTGGGGTCTGAGAAGTGATGTTTGCAGGACCTGGACGAGGTATAGCAGCATGTGACATTGTTTACCCAGCTTTGTTAAAGTTAGAATTTTGATATCATTCAGTCTTGCTTCAGTCCAGGCAATATTCCGATGGGTTTCCTTCGCAAGTTGCCTGTTTATTCAATGCATTTGTTTCTCAGCAGCTCTAAACCATAGCATTTTGCTAGATTACTACAGTATTCTTCGACGAGCATTTAACACTGTTTTGTTTTCCTTTTCGTCAGGACAAATATGTAGCTTGTTGCACATGCTAGGGTATGACCGAGCTGTAACTTAGTTACAGCAAAAACACAGTTTGCTTTTAGACCATCGCACGTTTCCTTCCAAATTAACATCAAATCTTCAATTTCTGCCATTGCTAATGCAGGTGGTCGCGTTTTTAGTGGCATTATGTAAGACTTGTCACTGCAAGAAAAAACACAAGCTTCAATTCTGTATGTTTTCAATTTAGGTTGGTGACAGGACCGGTGAACTCACTGCCGAAATGAACATCGCTGACTTAAAAATTGTTCTTGGTATCACAGATCAAAAGGGAGAGTATGTATGGTACTAATAATTGTAATGATAATTATCCCCCAAACACACTTAGTGCTGTTATCAACGAAAGCCCGGTCTCTTGTTATGTGTTTGTGTGATATGTGGGTTTTGTCCCTCTTTTTATAGCTTTAATTGCAAAAATAGTTTTTAAGATCAATTGCATAAGACAATTGCAAAATCATTATAATAAATCGAAGGGTTTGATTTTGTCGTTCTGTAAATATTGAAAGTGACTTTTCTTTAACTCAAGGAGCGTTTTTGAAGAAGCACTGAGTGCATCAACGTTTCTTTTCAAAATAGCCATCATCATATTGTTACGTCATGAACTCATTGATCTGCAAAGGTCGGCTTCTTCATGGAATTTTTCCCTAATTTCCTCCCCACCATTGCTTACTTCTCATGATATTTGTTTAGATACTACTCAAGGGAAGATTACGTTTTACACACAATTTTGACTTTTTTTTGCAATAATTGTTGCAATATAGTATTTTACAAATTGCTAGGACTACAAGCACGGCTTCGGTTGCGCAAATTCCAAAGGTTTTTGCACCAGGTAGGTCCAGATCTTAATTGCATTAATTAATAAGTATTGTCTAAAGATTTTGAATTGTAAATCAAGTACCACCTATCAAAGTCGGCTTGCAAGTATCTACAAATATTATCTTTGTGGTTTTTATAAGAGAGTGAAGAGTTGTAAAATTTTTCTTCATCTTTGTGGCTGTACAGATATGCTCTTTAACCTGTTCCTACCTTTGTTTAATTATGGATGATGACATACTTTTCTTTAGCTTGTTCGTTTGGATCAGATTGTACGTTTTCTTGTAAAAGGAAAAAAGTGTGAAAAAAGGATGATGAGATTTCTATGAGATTAAGAAAATAGCAGGAAAAGCCTGGAAATTAGTTACAATTAAACATTTTAAAAGTATGACTTCTCACAGAGCAGTATTTGAAATACACCAGCCTCTTTACTTACAAAAAAAATCACCATGAGCAAATAGGAAATATCGATTTTATATATATACTTTTTCTCTCTCTTTTTTATATTACTTTCGGTTTGAAATATCATTGTATATGGGGCTTTTATTCCATTTGATATAATTTACTGGGTTAAGCGGTATGTAATTTTGTCGCCTCAACCCTGTTTAAATAGTTAAAAATGAAATGAAGTGTAAATGAATTAATACGTTAAAATTTTGTTTGTTTCGAGAAAATTTGTGCTAAGGCCTACATTTATTCAAATTCAGGTTTATCGAACAGGCAACTTACTTAAAAATACTTGAAAAATTTAGGCTCAGAATTTTCATACTTTTAAACAGGTTAGTTAGCCTGTCGCTTCATATAAGCGAGTTTCTTGTTTGCGGGTTTTCGCTATATTTTATTTCCTCTTTATATCCTATGTCATATGCAATATACCCTTATATAACTTTTCTCTTCATTCATCCTCATTTTCTCATGTTTTTCAGCTGTTCAAAACAGCAACCATGTAACGGCAAGTATTTTCATTCATTAATAATCACGGGCAAATTTTTTCGCTTAATAGAAAATGTACGAAATGTATTAGCAAAAGGAGGAAATTTGTATCTAAATTCTCTAATGAAGTTAATTGCCTAGAATCGACTAGATGTCAGTCTAAGTATTTCATTTGTTTATCTGTTCTTCCGTATTATCTAGTAATTCATACTTGTGTCTTTTCTAGGTTTTCTTAACAAGTTATCTCAATTATAATATGGTCTTTAATTTTTTAGAATGGTACTGAAAATCTGACTGCACATTCTGATAACCGCGCGCTTTCTCAAGGTGACGTCAGAGTTCGAGTGCGAGCAGACCAGGTGAGCTGCAAATAGGATTGAAATCTCTGATGGCCGTCTGATGGCCGATGACTGATGGCCTAATGGCAGAAAGCATATTGATGTAGAATGTCTTTCAAATATTTGATAAGAAACATATCCCAAAGTGAATATAATCTTAATTTGGCTAACAAGGAGGCTTCTCCTTTCCCATTCCCAAAACTCTTGAAAACTAATTCTTACACAGACAGGTCTTTCCCGCTCCATATCAGCGCCATCAACTGACATTTCCTACCATCTAAAACATTGCTGTGGTTTAGACTTTAAGCGGGTTTCAGGGAAGTAGCACTTATTCCAACGACCGTCACAGTACGTCTCCACTGAAAACAACACCACAATAACATGCATGAGACTTTTGTGCGTCATATGATGGAACAAGAAAAACCTCTTTGTTGCACAGACCAAGTCGACATTCGATTTTGTCGCTATTTCTTGTATTGTCTTTCGCAAAATTTGTAATTTCGCTTTGTTTATTTAACCTTAAATTAACTGTTAGCTCCTTTTTTGTTTGATATACAATATCGCACCTTCTTTAAGTTCTAAGTACTGTTTTAAATTAATAGGAAGGTAATTCATGCCAATTCTTTAACTTCTGGCTTTGTTTCTTTATTGCAAAGTCGTAGAAAGTGCCACATTTTAACAAAGTTTTCGGTTTGAAAAATCTTAGGCCTAGAGAGTGATGTTCATGTTGATCGAAGGTCTTAGGTGTCGGTGATACTAAATGTCATGCGGCCCCGACGTCATGTATATGCCTTGTATGTGAAGTCATTAGACTGGAGCTTTTCCCAATGTTCTTGGCAGAGCTTAGATTCGTCGTTGGAAGAAGGGCCTGGGAATGACTTCTTGGACATGCTGATGAAAGCTCAAGGGGGAAGAATGGATGATCAGCGATGTGAGTTGCCGCGAAATGGACAGCGGAATCCAGGAAACCAGGCAAACGCATCGCTTGACAGCAGACCTCCGACTCAACGCAACAATTCGCAGCCAAATAACAGTCTACAACCCCCGTCGGAAATGAAGCCTAGTGTTAGTACTGAGAACTTGTTTGACATTCTGCAAAGAGTTCAAGGGAGTCGTATAGATGAGCAGCGGTTTTCAATGCCTCCTCTGCCTGGCCTTGATCCTGCACGTATGTTTTTATCTCAAGGAATTTTATCTTGACCTTCCTTTGCTACAAATGTCTGCGTTTAATTGAATCTGCCTACCCTTTTAAATCTGATTGCCATGTAGGCTTCTGATTGGCCTTTCTCAATCTACAACTATGGAACAGTTGATCGCATCGAGCGTGAGACTTGAGTAGCAACTTGGAACTGTCCTGTTCTATACATCAAAAGCATCAATCCACAACAAGTTATATTTCTGAATCACATTTTCGATACTCATTCTGAAGTTGCCCATTTTGTGGAGTGTTTGCTGTCGTCAAACCCTTGTCTATTCAAGAAACCTAGAATAGCTGTTCCAAAGGAAGTTAATTAGATAGAAAAACACTAGTTGATTAGTTTCATTTTAAATTTTCTATTAATAATCCTCTGTATAATCCCTTCTTTGGTCACATCGTAAAATCCATAAACATTAGTACTGTCAATTATAGATAAATAAATAATATTAATAATGTAATAAATAGTTCATAAATATGTTAATGAATAGTGTAACTTGTACCTTTAATACAAGCAAAAATCGTAGACATTGCGAATATGTTTTAATTTTAGTGCGAGAGCAGCTCATTACGAAGTCAAAAGAAAAACAGTCGACTGTTCCAGATGACTCGTTTCTTGACATGCTTATGCGATGTCAGGTAAGTTGGCTTCAGTCTTGGTCAGTTGCTTCGTCAGCCAGTGATTTTCAGGTTGGACAGCTTGTGAGACTCTGCCCGGTTAAGATTAAGCCAAGTTAAGACTCAGCCTAGTCGAGACACAGCCTAATTGGGGCCCAGCCTAAGAATTGAACGAATTAACCTAAAAAGGGCCTAGTACTCAAATTAAGCTATCCAAATATTTCGACTTGGTGAAGAGGTACTTCTTACACTTAGTTCTTTTAGATGCTTAGTTGCATAATTACTGAAGCCTGAAGGTAGTTTGTTTTTTTTAAATTCCTAGGGTACTTATTTATTTTCACTGTATTGATGGATTAGCTATTTTTTCATGTTTTCATCACTTTTACATCATCCCTTGCGCTTTTAATCAAATAGGTCAGCTCAGTATGTAACTCACTTTTTCCTCCCTATTCAGGCCACACGAATGGAAGACCAAAGATGTGATTTCCCTTCTGTTCCCCGTGGTCCAACCGTGCCGGATGAAGATTTCTTCAGCCTTATACTGAGGCTTCAGTCGAAGCGCATTAACGATCAACGAGTTAATTTCCCGAGCAGGAAGTAAGGCAGATTATGCCTATTCATCACTGTGACATGGTGAGGCCTAAACCGATCTTTTTTATATTCCTAGCAAGTGTTTCTTTTAAAGTGAAAAGTGAAGGAGGAAAGGTTGGAAGCTCAGCACAGACTTCGTTAATTTTTTGAGGCAGTATTGAAAAAATAATATTTTACAGCTTCCTAACAAAGGTGAATGAGACTTCTCAAAATCATTGAAACGCAAAAAGGGCACATGATTATTTAAGATATTACCAAACTGCTATTTTTCAAATCCATGGCCCTTTTTCTTAATGACATAAATGCTTCTTCGCCTCTCAGAAAACGTGGACCCACTTTTCACTAATTCCAAGTTTTCTTTCACAGAAAAGAGTTATATCTTTGCTTGATTTGGAAAACTGGGCACTTTAGGAACACATTCGATTTCTAAAAACTAGAGGACTGTTTGATTTTAAATAAAAAAATGCATACGCCCTTCACGGAACCTTTGCTGTTTGATTCGCAAAGACACATTTTCCTTTGATACACTTGTAGCAGTCTGACGTTGTTGGTTCATATACTTTCCTTAAAAGTTCCGTGAATCTTTTTTAATTCTGATTAAACGTGCAGAACACACAGAGCGTGTAAGGGAGGTTGTTTTATGACTTTTGCTTCTGCATAAGTTTACAAAATCTGCTAGTATCACTACAAAAAATTAAGATTTTAATTCCAAATGCTTTGAGTATCAGTTAAACTTGTACGTAAAAAATCAATATCTACACATTTGCTTTTCAGTAATTTTCAACATCAATATCAAGTCACTTGGGTTTTGCAGTGACTGCTCTCCTACCAGTGACATCACACGATAATCGACATTTACAGAGGAATTAATACAGGGCTACATCAACGCCTCTCCTCAAATTAATCGTGGATTTGGAAAAATAAAAATCCAATCTGCTCTACTTGCATATGGTCAAGGATTTCTCTACTGAAGAACACGCTAGAAGCATCATACTTGCGTTGGCTGCTATGTATGTTTAAACTAAATATAAGACTTACTTTCTGAAAGCATTGGCTTCGTGGCTACGTTGTCTTTTAATTGCAGTAAGAAACGTATACTTCAAGCATGGTGACTTGTAACAGATCCTTGTACTAAGCGCTATTTTTTGTTTATATGGAGGATGTTTAGTATTAGATACGAGGCTGATTTTGAGAGAGAGGCAATAAATTTTCTTGTATAAAGAATTTGAGCTCTTGTCTCGGATTTTATCAGTGATATATTTTATCGCTGATATTGTTTTCAGCAAGAGATATTATCGAAGCGGCTATAAAACAATTTCCTAAAACAAACATAAATTGGGGACAAACAGTCAAAGTTAGGCTATGTCATGTCTAGGTCATTGAAATGGATCAATGTCACAGAGAAAGTACCAACAAAGCTATATTTACCATTAGGAAGAGAAACAATTTTTGTTATGAAATCGCCATTACGTTTATGCTCATTTGAAATACCAAGAGATTCCATCTCATATTTTGTGCATGAACCTGTATTTGGTAGCCTACCTATAGGCTATTTCCCTATTTTTTTCCTTCGTAGAGTGTTCACCCAGGCTAGAACTGGCTGATTACGAATTCATATCTTGTGACCATTATGAATATCTCCAAGGCCTTTCCAAGTTGTTCATTTTATATCTTTCAATACTATAACAAAACATCATTATGATATAGTCGATGAGGACCCCCAACTGGGCTTTAAATCATTTTCACTTTTGAAATATGTTTCAATCACGCAAAGGGAATTTCCCTTGATAGTTGATATGTTATTTTTTCTCTGTATGCTAAGTATTACTATCGTTTCTTTAAACCAATTCAAAGGTGCAGCTATGACGCTGTCCTTTTAATCAAGCAACCCTTCCTGACATGTTCCAACATCGTGCTAACTGAAACATTTTGCTACGTGTTCATTTTCGGTTAGCTTTAGAAGTATGCGTCGCTCATTAAATATCACCCAGTATATACGATTTTAAATCTGTGTGTAGTTATTATATGAAAAAATGTAAAGATTAGGTTTGTGCTTTTAATTTGTTATAACAGTTGTATAGCTATGTCAATCTTCTGAAATTTTCTGATAGCATTTGTTACAGATACAAGCTATTCTTTGTTTTATTCTCTTCTGCGTGGATTCGGATTTTTTAAACCCCTTTAGACTTTGCTTATGGCATCTTACAAGGAAGGAAACTACATTACAGATAAGGTCTTATAAAAAAGTTGCTAACGGGGGTAGTAAGGCTCCAAACATTTATGGTCCACAACGCACCGTGCGGTTTTGTCGAACTTTTCATCTCAGAAGAGAGTTCGTCTTAAGAGAAAGTGAGTCATTTATGTAACTGGAAAAGCTTTGAGAATAGAAATAATGCGAAACTTCAAACATTGTTGGCAAATGGCATATTGCCTTTAAGGTAATAAAATATGCAAACACTTGGTGAGTTATGGGAGTGAAATTTTGTAAGCCGCATGCGTTTGGATTTCTTTTTGATCATATCCTCATCTAATTTTTTGTTTTAGAGTTTGTAAAATCACAGCAGTGCTTTGTTTTGCGAAGCTGAAGCAGTGATTATTCAGATATATGAAGCGGATATTGGAGAAAGCATGTTGCAGGCAGTTGTCCATGCCAATTCTTCTAACAATAAAAGCCATCCGAGGTCGCAAACGATATGTTCAGCGGGCAGTCTAGATGTAAACTTTTGTTTTTTTATGCTTTCTTGCAGCTGGCTTTTTGCAATCTTGCTGCATTCAGCTGCATTCTTGCATTTTTATAGATGCACTGCCATCGCCTATTCTGTTTTCAAAAGAGGGTCTTCCCTGTTCAGCGCAATGCTGATTGGCTGTTTCCCAACTGCGCTCTTGAAGTCGCAACCTCCCAATGTGTTACCACATGCATAAACGACAACAAAGGGTGGCTTTTATAAATTGGGCGGATACCCTGAAAAAAGTCAGACTGGTTAGATGCAGAATAAATGCCAGTCAAAATCTAATGGTATTGAATTAAATGAAACACAACGATTCCTATATAGTGAAGAAACAGTCACGAGAGTTTGAATGCGAGTCAGCTCTGTTTGAATATGAGGTTGTTTCAAAAGTTCAAAAATATCATTGGTGTTGGGAAAAGAGTATGGTTTCAGGCTAATGACCCTTGCAGACATAATGTTGCCATAATTTTTATTAAGGGTCAAACTAACACATACAGGATGACCCACACAACAAGAAAGGCTCTGCAACTACCAGAAACGATTTCGAAAGCTTTAGAAGCCACGCTCGTGGAGGGTCATGCAACCGGCAAGTTTTTCGAAAACAGAGAGATTGTAAAAGGCTATGACTTTGACAAAGGACTTGATTACCACGAGATTTTCAAGTCCTTCATGAACAATGGATTTCAGTCGACACTCTTTGCTAAAGCTGTTAATGAAGTCAATGCAATGGTAAGTTATCCGTAAATCGTGTTTTTTACTCAGCCTAGAACCGGATAACTGAATAAAAACCTCTCGGAATTAACATAATTTACTAGATAGCTCCTCGCATCAAAAAGCTAATTACATACTGTAGTCTGACAAAATCAAGCATGATTGTTTCGAAGCTTAGAGTATTTCAATCAAGAAGGGAGTTTTATTTCTGGCAGTCATTTGCCCCAAATAGAATTATGCATGTTTCTGGCAGTCGTTTGCCCCAAATAGAATTATGCGCTCACCTAGGTCTACATTTTATTTGCTGCTTCTCTGCCAACTTATCGAGCTTAGGGCTGGATATTGATACTCTGATTTGTCGCAAAATTTAAAGCTATTTGCAAATGTATGTGCAAAGAGAATTTTACAAATTTAGTACCTCTGCATCGAGTGGAGTTAAGGAGTTATTGCTACATTCTATGGCTTTAGGTTTTTTAGTTCTCTTTTAGATAGCAAAAAGGAAACTACCTTTGACAGATGTAAGCCCATACATAGATGAAGAAGTAAAACCAAGAAAAAACTTAACAATATTTCTCGGATACACTTCAAATATGACATCATGTGGAGTTCGAGATGTTATACGATTCCTTGCAAAACATCATCTGGTCGACTGCCTTGTAACAACTGGGGGTGGAATAGAAGAAGATTTTGTTAAATGTCTTGGCCCTACATTTGTTGATGAATTTAATTATAATGGAAGTGAAGCCAGAAAGGCTGGATTGAATCGTATTGGAAATCTAATTGCACCAAATGATGGGTATTGTAAATTTGAAGATTGGTTTATGACTGTGCTTGATAGAATGCTGGCAGAACAGACTGAGAATGTGAGAAGTTTTTATTATTTTCTTGACCATGCTATATGATGATAAGGCTGTAATATTTTTCTTAACTCGGCTGTACACTACAATTTATGTTCTAGATACTTGCCCATTAAGACCATATTTGATGATGGGAGTTGAGGAGATGTTATACCCATTACCCATTTTTCACTAGTTTGCTTATAAGGAAAATGGTTTGCTGGTAAGAAGAGGAGAATTGTATTAATCTATGTATCAATCAGCAAATTTTGCTTATCATGAACCCTCTTCCACCTGTACCCCCTTGTCTCATAATATTATGTTATGTTTTGTTTAATAGTACTCTAAATATATGCTATATCCTCAATACCCAGGTAGAATTCAAGCCCTCATTTGGTAGTCTTTGTAATATGAAAATAAGCTGCATGCCTTTTGCACGGATATTTTGCCACAGCTGTCATTGCTTCTATTCCCGGGAATCAGTCCTTTCCCCAACCAATAAATGTCACTAGCTCAACTTTGTTTCCTTTCACCATGATCACCTAAGAACAGGATATTCAAGTGAACAGTAAAGACATCTCTTGGATCAAAACTTTAAATCACCGAGTTTTCAAAGTTTATAAAGCACCAGGTGTTGATTGCAGATTGCTCCCCCTTGAGACTCCCTTGGTTAAATAACTGTTGTGTTAAGCGATCTTGTCATAACTACTTTGTGATTCCGTTGTTAAATCCCATATGGGAATACTTTAACAACACCTTGGATAATGACAGAACTGCCTTTGAATTTGGTGACTTTGATTTACTGCTGCTTTTGAAATTTTCGAAACATAAGCAATTTTTAAGAAGTTTTATGGCAAATAATTTGTTTTGCACATGGGATGATTTGCACGCCTTTTGGGCATGTTTGGAGGTGTGCACATGCCCTTGCATGCCTAATATTAATAAGACTGATTTGGCTTTGCTATGTGAACTCATTCCCTTCTTTTTAACACCTCTCTATCAATCAATTCAGTGGCTTTTAATGTAAAATAAATGATACAATTCTTAACAGATTTTACATAAACATTTCATTTGTTTTCTGATCTACCCTGAACTAGTTTTCTTGCATATAGGTCTACATTGTCTGTAAATATTTTTGGTAGCATAAGCTCTGTCATATTTTAGCTTTACAGAGCATTTATACTTCTCTGCCATTTTGCAGAATGTGAATTGGACACCATCAAAGATGATAAGACTCATGGGAGAAATGATAGACAATGAAGAATCTATTTATTACTGGGCATTTAAGGTTCAGTTTTTGCTATTCATTGACTTGATATGGAACTGCTGTTTACATTTCATGATTGTCAGCAGCCAATAGTACCTGGAGCATTCCAGCAATGAATCAGACAAAAATTTTTCATGCTTGAGAGCTGTTGTTAGTGTACCTCCTAAATTCAGTATGTTTATGCATAGGCATAGATACATTTCCTTAAAGTTGAAACCAGTCACCTTAAAACTGCATGCATCAAGGCTCCTATTCATGGTCCATACCAGTTGTGTATTGCTACTTGCGTTCCAATATGTTTAGGCCAAGCCTAAAAATAAAGAACTAGGCTTTTTGATGCCCAACCATTTAAAGTAAAATCAATGAATATTTTTCATTTATGTATATGTAGACCTACTTCCCTATGATTTCACACAAATACATATATTTTCTTTTTCTGACAATGAGGCATCATACTTTTTTACTCAAAAGATGCTATATTTTTACTTTTCTGTGCTATCATCAAATGAACTTATTTACATGTCACTCAATTCATTTTTCAACTCTTTATAAACACCAAATAATTTCTAATTTCAACTTTATACTGAAAATTTATCACATGATGTTTTTTTCTACAGAACAATATCCCAGTACTATGTCCAGCAATAACTGATGGAGCAATTGGCGATAACATTTATTTCTATTCCTATAAAAATCCAGGTCTTAGAATTGACATTGCAGAAGGTATATATATTATTAGCAATTTTTA
Organism: Rhopilema esculentum; assembly: GCF_013076305.1. The sequence goes on from NW_027020025.1 coordinate 14,145,386, forward strand.
TATTTCTTAACAAGATTATCTTTTCTAAAAAATACTCTCTCATCAGAAAAAAAATTTGTGATTGTTGAGACCAAAAACAGTAATATACATCTGAGACCAAAAACAGTTGGAAATTCCCTTTGCATTTTTTGTATTGGACAGCTTATAACAAAAGCCTAAAGCCACTGCTAAATTTTAATACTTTGATTGTTATTAAGTATTGTGACCATACTGAAATTTAAATTGCTGATTAAATTATTTTGTAAGTTTTGCTAAACGTTTTTGATTTTTAGACACCCTTTCTATACACAGAAGTGCAATATATTTTATTTTTCAATCAAATAAAATCAAATAGACCTCTTTAACTAGATATCCTTTCATCAGGCCTGGCCATAAGACAAAAAGCATAGGGCAATGAACAGCTCTCCTAGTAATCTCAAGGTTAACTATTTATTAGAGAAGTAAGAATATAAACAGAGGGAGAATTGATTTCAAGGAGAGCAATTTGCTTTTTAGAGCAATTCAGGAGAGCAATCTGTAGCTCCCCTCCAGCATTGAGGAGGGCCTAGAGGGGAGCAAGAGCTGTGGCTCTCCTCGAATGACCAAGCTTGCTTTCATCTAGATGTCTTGTTTGTATGTCTCTTTGTAACTTTCACTTGTTGAGACTAGGGTAACATAACAATGCTTTTTCAGATATCAAAAAGATTAATGACTTGTCTGTATATTCAAAGAACACTGGAATGCTTATACTTGGCGGTGGACTTCCAAAACATCATATTTGCAATGCTAATTTGATGGTATGCTAATTGTTCCCATATTCTACACTTATATTCCTGCATGATTCCATTTAAATGAATAGCTCTACAAAAAATGTCTACCTTTGTAATGGGGTATTTATTTAGGAGTGGTGTAAATCCAGATACATACATATAACCTTCTTTGATAACATTTTGATTTGCTCTTTTAAAATTAACAGCATGTACATATACATTTGTTTGAAGATTGATTCTCCATTGTTGTAGATTTACAAGAAGGAATTGTTTGGCTTCAGTCATAAAACATCATTTAAACGGTTTTGTCATCAAAAAGTGCCTTTTTAAAAATTTTGGTTCAACAGTTTTTTTCAGTCTCAAGCAGTCACATTCTTGTATGAATTTACAGCCCATCACTTGGGCCTAAGAGACATTAGGGGCTAAGTGGGTGATATTTTCTGTTTATGTTTCTGGCAGAGGAACGGTGCTGATCATTCTGTTTTCATAAACACTGGTATGGCATTTGATGGAAGCGATGCAGGTGCAAGCCCCAATGAAGCAGTCTCTTGGGGCAAGATCAAAGACTCAGCAAAGCCTGTTAAGGTATGTGATTCCTTGATTCTTTTGCGTCAATTTAAACATCATGTCTTCTTTGTAAGAACTAGATTATCTAAAGAGGTTAAACTGCCTTTGAATATCTTTGAACAACTTTGAATGACGCAAAATAGATTTTCTGTCAACCTCAGATGGCAAAAATTATCAAATGAAGGGGTCAATTCGAGAATTTACAGTAGCAGTGGGGACTTATTCGAGGGGGGCCATTTGTAGTTCTAGGGCGGGGGCTTTTTTGAGGGGGGGCCGCCATTTCGAGGATTTACGGTATATTGCTATAGAATTTTATGTATTATTGCAGGTTGTTGGCGAAGCCTCAATTCTTTTCCCTCTGCTTGTTGCTGAGACGTTTGCCAGAGACTTTTATGGCAAGAATGATGAGGTATCCAATGGTTCTGCAGCACTGACCAAATGATATCGTGATGTACGTTATAACTTAATTTAATCCACAAATTCATCCTGCGCCGTCCAGCAGTTTCCAACAACATTGATAATTAAGCCAAGTCTTACATCTTTTATTCAGCCACACACCAAGTTTGAATGAACAAACTTAGGGAATCGCTTCTGCGTTTTAATCAAATGTAAACAACAAAAACTTAGTTGTGAATGGGAAATGAAAGTACCTACTATACAATTGCTGAATGTGGCATGAGGTAGAAACGATGCTTAACCTATTCTTACATATTTTAATGAAGCAAATATCTATTATGTTTTGTGACATCTGGTAAGCTTTTCAAACCTTGAAATAAATGTACTGGACTTATGCTTTCCTAATTCGAGTCTACGTGCAGTTTTTGTAACATAAGAAGATTCCATGGAATACATCCTTCTAGTTAAAGAGATCTAGGCGTATTGCAATGTGAGATTTAAATGATACCCTTAACATTAGCGTAAAATACATTTCAGAACTTTTGTTGCAGTCATTCTCTTGCAATCGTTTAAATTTTTTTGCTACAATTAAGACATGCTTCTATTACATTTGATTAATTCCAGTCTTAAAATGAAATTCAGTGCTTTTTGAGGCCCTATAGACTTTGGCTTATTCCTTGCAAATCAAGCAATAGGAATAAAGGCCCCAGCCCCCCCCCCCCATTTGGAGCCACCCATGTGCTAATACAAAGCTCTTAGAATGATTCTTCTCTTGTATAGTATAACACCTTTCTTTAGTATGAGAAACATATCTTTGAGAAACTAATACCAGGATGGTCAAAAATTTAAAGTACTTAGTACAAGGTTCAAGGAAAATTTGAACAGTAAAGTGTCCATTTTAAAAAAGGAGTTAGCAATGGATTCCGATTTCAATTAAGGTTACAGAGTTCATACTGAGTTATATTACTCTAAATGATGTTTAAGGATATCATGCTGTAGCCTAGCAGCTGCGACAGTGTGTATAAAATAAATCATACGGTCCAAGACGTACAAACCGGGGGCCCCTCCCAACTTTGCTAAAGGAAAATTAATGCATAATTTCACTATTTCACAACTTATATTACCCTTTGATTGCCTATATAGGTCATCCCTCTCTTCACTTTTTGAATGCTTCCATAGAATGCTATATCATATTTTTATTAATGATAAAAAGTCTCTTGAACCAAGAGAACTTGTTTCATTTTTTGAAATTGGCAATGGTATCCTTGTGGTCGTTTGGTATCCCTATGACGGCGAATCTGGGGATGAAAAGTACTAGGCCAACTAGCAACTTTGGAGACAAAGTGGTAGAAAAGTGACATTTATCTAGTATAAATTGACGGAGAACCGCATATTTCTACACATTCTTTCAAGCTATTGTCATTTTGACACATTTCAAGCTGTTTTTAGACCCATATTATACAATACGCGAATCTGGGGATGAATCTGGGGATGGAAAATACGCATGCCTAGGCTTGCTAAAAACATCAAAAAATGAATTGGCAAGGAAAAGATTTTATCGAGTGGAAATTGAAAGGAAACGCTGGAAATAACTTATTTTCTTACTAATCATTGTCATCTCGACACATTCCGAGCAGTACAAGCAAGTTTTCGAATCTGGGGATGAATCTGGGGATGAATCTGGTGCTGAATGGTACGCGGTAATTATATAGGCCTGACGATTCTGACGATTCGCTCTGACGATTCGCACGGAAACCGCTGTACAAAGTATCTTCAATAACTTTTAGTTTAAAAGAGATATTAAGTTTATTTTTGTTTTAACAACATATTTAAAGATTGTTTAAAAGGAATTTAGCATTTGGAAACTGAAAATTTCGTAAGATGTGTTAGTAAAGACCAGGGCCTAAAATAAGAAATTTTTACAGATCCAAATTTTTTATAAAAATTGGGCGTGGTACTTTGCTGCGATGGCATCATGGGGGTGGCAAATATTAAAAACTGCCATCATATTGTAAATAGCATGTCCTAATTGGGCAAATCCTTAAATGAATGAAGTATAAGTAGCAAAAGCTGATTCTTTACATTATATGGATTGGGTTAATAAGAAAATTAGCTACATATAGCGATGTCTTAATATGTGAGCAAAAAGTTATCGAAAAGAAACTCTTTTACATGGTTTGTTTGGATCTCTGTCAAAGTTATTTTTTTCCTTACACCTTCAAAAACTCCCTTAAATCAGCCTTGTTTCCCAGACTTTGGTATTTTTTGGTTTTTTGGACCCATGTCTTTGCAGCTTTTCTCGGAACTCGAAACTTGCGAGATGAAGCATGTTAGTTGCAATATTTATCTATTTGATAAGTTTTCTGGAGCTATGCTGCTTTCCCCACCTGCTTCTATCTTGTTGTAGGTGGGAATCAGCTTCTCTGCATCGACAGAATTAGGGATTGCTGCGATGTCCGGGACAAAAGCTGGGTGAGCTTTCTTAAGTTTTGTTTACTTATGGAAAGTTTTTATCTGCATTCAGCCCATCAAATTCCTTGCCATCAAATCTGTTCTTCAAAAAGCTTTGATACTACAAACGAAAACCTCGTTACAGATGGCAAATAAACTCTTCTCTCACCGATGTAAAAATTGTGCTTTATTCTTCTTATTCTCTTTTCGCCCAGTTTAAAAGCATGATCTTTACCCCCATCTTGCTTGTAAAACAGAAACCACGCACCAGATTTGCAAATTCGTCATAAGATTGTGCTAGATTTGCAAAATTTATGCTAGATTTCAAATCAAGGCAACCCTGCTCGAGAAAGAGGCTAATGCATGCTCAGAATATCAAAAGTGGCCAGAGTTGCAATTTGGCTTTTTTGACAACCCAGCGTACTCATTCTTCATAAACAAAAAGGCAATTTATATCCATGGTTTGATGGCCAAGCTTCTCCATTTTGGCAGTTTCTCAAAAGCCCTTGGCCGTCATAAATTGATTTGGCGAAGGAAGCAAAATTTGGCTGAATTCTGGCAGCATATTGCAAAAAACAACGAAAATGCATAGGAAACAAAAATTTATGCACAGATAAGATTCAAAAATATTTAAAATAATTTCAAATGATGAAACAAAGCAAAAGATAACAGACAGTTTTAGATCAAAGCAAGTGAAAACTTTTGTAACCTACAAAGCAAATTTTGATTACGGTATCACTCCCAATAATCAGCAAAAATTCAGCTTGTTTGTATACTGCGTCTAGCTGGCTGCATTTGGCTGCCAACCATTCAAAACAACTGGCAAAATCCTGAAGGTTGGAAGGGCATACCGGAAAACAAGGACCCAGGACTTTAAGGCAGGACCCAGGACCTAGGACCAGAACCTAGGACCTAGGACCAGAACCCAGGACCAGAACCCAGGACCAGGAGCCAGGAGCGTATATGTTCTCGACGATGCACTCGCTGTTTCCTTTATAAGAATACCAAGTTATAACATTGCATACCATGAACAATTGTCCATAAAATCCAAAACTGCACATCGAACAGAAGACTGCACATCATTGTAAGGGGGAAATGAATCTGATTTTATTTCTGACCTTGTGTGAAAAACGAAAACTCGGGTAGCTCAGGAATGTGTTAATGTACGATTAAACGAAAGCAACGCCTTGAAATGTGAAATACTCTTATTGGCCATGCAAACCTGACGTGGTTGTTTTAGCATAGATGGCTAGCACAGCAGTTGCTATTCTTTAGTAGGATCGGGGTATTTTTTATGCACACTGCAAACCTTATATTTTTAGTAAGCCCACATCATTAACAAGCCGTCAAAGCATAAGTAGTCTTAATATGTTTACATAGCAAGACATTAGAACGTTTCTATGCTCTAGAAGCAGGAATGGCTGCACTCCCTTTGGTATGTTTTTCATGAACCGCGGAGCATATTAAAGAGTGAGGGGGCTAAAACGTTTTTTTGGGGTGGGGCGCTAAGCATGCTCATAATCAAGAACAAGGCGATTTTGTATGGTTTTAAGAACAGCCCCCTTCCGCGGTGCCAGTATTTTTATCATTTCAGATTGAACCATTGTGTCAAGAGTCCTGATCTGGATTTGAAAAAGGTTTACTGTTCCATAAAATGTTTCTACTCTGAAAAATACCACTACATCTTTCTGAAAGCGGTCTCCTTTTAAATAAAAAGAAACTAATGCATCTGAAAAAGAGCAGAAAGGAAATTTCTTTGGAATCTTATCGTGACACCCATCGACAAGGTGTCCCGAGACAGTTCGTCTAATTTGAATCTTCTATTGAACATTTGCAGTACAGAATGACTTGGCAAGGTTTCTGATGACCCAGACAGCCACAAGTTGTAGCCGCAGTTGTTTGGTCATTTTAGTTTCTAGGCATGCCTTAGGTTCTGAGTCCTGGGCTATGAGTCCTTGGTCTCCTCTTCCGTCACTTGAAAAATGGCACTCCTCTCTTGGCACACATCTCCTGGGTCCATGTTTTCCGGTATGCCAAATGAAACCACAGATGCTGGTGTAAAGTGTTTGCATTTGGTAACGATAGACCATGGATCAATAGAAACAATGGTTCCTTTGACAATGTTTTCCACATGCATAAGCGGCAACAAAAGGGTGGCTTTTATAAATTGGGCGGATACCCTGAAAAAAGTCAGACTGGTTAGATGCAGAATAAATGCCAGTCAAAATCTAATGATATTGAATTAAATGTAACACAACGATTCCTATATAGTGAAGAAACAGTCACGAGAGTTTTAATGCGAGTCAGCTTTGTTTGAATATGAAGTTGTTTCAAAAGTTCAAAAATATCACTGGTGTTGGGAAAAGGGTATGGTTTCAGGCGAAAGACCCTTGCAGACATAATGTTGCCATAATTTTTATTAAGGGTCAAACTAACACATACAGGATGACCCACACAACAAGAAAGGCTCTGCAACTACCAGAAAAGATTTCGAAAGCTTTAGAAGCCATGCTCGTGGAGGGTCATGCAACTGGCAAGTTTTTCGAAAACAAAGAGATTGTGAAAGGCTATGACTTTGACAAAGGACTTGATTACCGTGAGATTTTCAAGTCCTTCATGAACAATGGATTTCAGTCGACACTATTTGCTAAAGCTGTTAATGAAGTCAATGCAATGGTAAGTTATCCGAAAATCGTGTTTTTTTCTCAACCTAGAACTAGAACTGAATAAAAACATTGAATTATATAGGCCTGACGATTCTGACGATTCGCATGGAAACCGCTGTACAAAGTGTCATCAATAACTTTTAGTTTAAAAGAGATATTATGTTTATTTTTGTTTTAACAACATATTTAAAGATTGTTTAAGAGGAATTTAGCATTTGGAAACTGAACAGCTTCGCATTGAAACAAACTGAGTCATGGTAAAAAGGAAGCGTATACCCAAATTGCAAAAATTGCTGAGTCATTATGATAGCTTCGCTAATCTGATTGGCTGTCAAGCAAACTGCACAAACGATGGTGCAAGTGCTCTTTGTTCCGCCGTTTCTAAAAAGGTTATTTTTTCTCTCTCTTTGCTCTTGCCCTCTACAAAAGATTTCAAAACTTCTTCCCCCATTTGTACCTTTCAATTGCCACAAAGGCTTTTCAAATGCCTTTCGCTTGCGACAACGAATGTCTGATCACATGAAAACAAACTTATCACATGGAAACAGACAAACCCCCACGGAGAACAAGTATTTCCCATGACTCAATGCCTTTAAAACAAGTCGCAGAGAAAGAAATATTATCCGCACTATATGTTTATAGAAGTATCCTTTCTTTGAGTCATGCGACTAATGCGATTCAGTTACACCTTGTGTTGCTTATGAATAGTTCAAGAATTATATAACGCTCAAAGCAAAAAATTAAGAGTGCTGATGCACGGCACAAAGCTAGGTATTCTTATAAAAAAGTCACCATAGAGGCCCTATAAGGGGGGATGACGTTAATTCAAATTTCATGATGATATCTTGCAATTTTCTCACTTATTTGTATTTTTTTGTATTTTTGTATTTGTTTCTACTTAGCATCCGAAGGTAGTTTTTAGGACACTGATAAGCTTATGCTTATCGAGCAGTATCCTGGTCCTTCCTCTCGATGTGACCACACCTTGTGATTCCTATGCCTGGACTTACAGAGAGCTGGCGACTCTCCTCACTCTGGGTGAACGTTTGGTCATGCCGGAGACTCGAACCACGGACCCTTGGGTCTGTAGTCAGCGCCTCTAGCAACTGAGCCATCCTCGCACCTAATTATGAATATGGAACAATAAGAAATAATGAATCTGATACAAAGATATTTACGATATACAAAGGAAAGAAAATATCTAACGATGACAATTCTAGCCTTAACAAAAGGAGAACTCACCCTGAGAACAATATATTGTACATCTATTGAGAAACTGCCAAAATGGAGAAACTTGGGCATCAAACCTTGGATCTAAATTGCCTTTTTGTTTATGAAGAATGAGTACACTGGGTTGTCAAAAAAGCCAATTTGCAACTCTGGCCACTTTTGATATTATGAGCATGCATTAGCCTCTTTCTCGAGCAGGGTTGCCTTGATTTGAAATCTAGCATAATTTTTGCAAATCTAGCACAATCTTATGACGAATTTGACGTAATTCCAAAATTGAGATCTGGTGCGTGGTTTCTGCATTACAAGCAAGATGGGGGTAAAGATCATGCTTTTAAACTTGGTGAAAAGAAAATAAGAAGAAACAAGCACAATTTGTACATCGGTGAGAGAAGAGTTTATTTGCCATCTGTAACGAGGTTTTCGTTTATGGTATCAAAGCTTTTTGAAGAACAGATTTGATGGCAAGGAATTTGATGGGCTGAATGCAGATAAAAACTTTCCATAAGTAAACAAAACTTAAGAAAGCTCACCCAGCTTTTGTCCCGGACATCGCAGCAATCCCTAATTCTGTCGATGCAGAGAAGCTGATTCCCACCTACAACAAGATAGAAGCAGGTGGGGAAAGCAGCATAGCTCCAGAAAACTTATCAAATAGATAAATATTGCAATTAACATGCTTCATCTCGCAAGTTTCGAGTTCCGAGAAAAGCTGCAAAGACATGGTTCCAAAAAACCAAAAAATACCAAAATCTGGGAAGCAAGGCTGATTTAAAGGAGTTTTTGAAGGTGAAAAGAAAAAAAAAACTTTGACAGAGATCCGAACAAACCATGTAAAAAAGTTTCTTTTCGATAACTTTTTGCTCACATATTGAGACATCGCTATATGTAGCTAATTTTCTTATTAACCCAATCCATATAATGTAAAGAATCAGCTTTTGCTACTTATACTTCATTCATTTAAGGATTTGCCCAATTAGGACATGCTATTTACAATATGATGGCAGTTTTTATATTTGCCACCCCCATGATGCCAATCCCAACAAAGTACCACGCCCAATTTTTATAAAAAATGTGGATCTGTAAAAATTTCTTATTGCAGGCCCTGGTCTTTACTAACACATCTTACGAAATTTTCTGTTTCCAAATGCTAAATTCCTTTGAATATGTTGTTAAAACAAAAATAAACTTAATATCTCTTTTAAACTAAAAGTTATTGATTATACTTTGTACAGCGGTTTCCATGCGAATCGTCAGAGCGAATCGTCAGAATCGTGAGGCCTATATAATTCAATAATAAAAACCTCTCGGAATGAAAATAATTTACTAGATAGCTCCTCGCATCAAAAAGCTAATTACATACCGTAGTCTGACAAAATCAAGCATGATTGTTTCGAAGCTTAGAGTATTTCAATCAAGAAGGGAGTTTTATTTCTGGCAGCCATTTGCCCCAAATAGAATTATTCATGTTTCTGGCAGTCGTTTGCCCCAAATAGAATTATGCGCTCACCTAGGTCTACATTTTATTTGCTGCTTCTCTGCCAACTTATCGAGCTTAGGGCTGGATATGGATACTCTGATTTGTCGCAAAATTTAAAGCTATTTGCAAATGTATGTGCAAAGAGAATTTTACAAATTTAGTACCTCTGCAACGAGTGGAGTAAAGGAGTTACTGCTGCATTCTAGTGCCTAATTTAAGGGACTTTCACAAGACCACTAATACCACTATACCACTATATTGTGATTAACTCAAAGGAGGCTACAAGACCTTATATTGGAATGAGGCAGACTCATGGCAGATAAAGAATAGTTTGTAAATATTAAATAGCCCGTGGCTTTTTCACAGAATAATATTGAATTACACTGTCTTAATGTTCTTCCAGTGTTTTTATAAAATGTCTGACTTTCTTAATTTTCTTCCAGTGTTTTCATAAAATTACTGCCTTGCTCATCAGGACGATTCGAAAAACCTTGTTTTAATTTCAAGGAAATCCTCCCACTAATTCTTGATTTCAAGACCGCGTTTACTATGACAGGAAACAACAGGAAACAACAAGAAACGAATACAAACGAGAAGAAACGATAAGGAAACAACATGAAACGATTTGTGACTTTGCAGAAACGACTAGATATCCAAAACGAGGCAAGCTTATCCATCCACGTGGGCATTCGTTGCAGCGGCCTAAGTGTGCGGTCATGTCGTTCTCTACCGCAATAGCTGTTGTCTTAGATGAGGTTACGGAAACCAAGTGATAATGCTTACTTATGTTTCTACAACGCTAATTTTAGCAACAGAAACTAAAAGAACAAACTCCAATATACTAGAGGAACAAGCTGTATAGGTTGACAATCTACTTCTTGAACAATGTTTTGTTTGGGAGCCTAACCCTGAAGCCTCTATAAAGTTTCGGTAAGTTCCTAAAGCAGTTGAATTCAGGGGAAAAGGCTTCATTATATGCAGAGGATTAAAATTGCTTTCTTTCGACCTTCCCAGTAGTTTTTCCATGTTAATCCCAATGCCAGTGAGATTTGCTCTTACAATGCTGGCACTTCATATCAGGCTCTCCATAGGTCAATTCCTCTTACAAAATTACCATATCAACATCTACTGTCATAGCTATCAATGCAGGATTTCCACTAAATAAATAAGACTGTGCCGCAGTTTAAATTTTTCCAAGTCGTTTCCTAGTTGTTTCTTACTTGTTTCCTAGTTTTTCTACTTGTTTCTTCTTGTTTCTAGTCGTTTCTACTCATTTCCCGTTATAGTAACCACGATTTCAAGACCACAATTTGGATTTTCAAAACAATTATTAGTATCCAAGACCAAACTAAATTAGGCACTGCTGCATTCTATGTCTTTAGATTTTTTAGTTCTCTTTTAGATAGCAAAAAGGAAACTACCCTTGACAGATGTAAGCCCAAACAAAGATGAAGAAGTAGAACCAAGAAAAAACTTAACAATATTTCTTGGATACACTTCAAATATGACATCATGTGGAGTTCGAGATGTTATACGATTCCTTGCAAAACATCATCTGGTTGACTGCCTTGTAACAACTGGGGGTGGAATAGAAGAAGATTTTGTTAAATGTCATGGTCCTACATTTGTTGATGAATTTAATTACAATGGAAGTGAAGCCAGAAAGGCTGGATTGAATCGTATTGGAAATCTAATTGCACCAAATGATGGGTATCGTAAATTTGATGATTGGTTTATGACTGTGCTTGATAGAATGCTGGCAGAACAGACTGAGAATGTGAGAAGTTTTTATTATTTTCTTGACCATGCTATATGATGATAAGGCTGTAATATTTTTCTTAACTGCGTTGTACACTTAAAAATTTATGTTCTAGATACTTGCCCATTAAGACCATATTTGATGATGGCAGTTGAGGAGATGTTATACCCATTACTAATTTTTCACTAGTTTGCTTATAAGGAAAATGGTTTGCTGGTAAGAAGAGGAGAATTGTATTAATCTATGTATCAATCAGCAAATTTTGCTTATCATGAACCCTCTTGCACCTGTACCCCCTTGTCACCTAATATTATGTTGTGTTTTGCTTATGTAGTACTCTAAATAGATGCTATATCCTCTGCACCCAGGTAGAATTCAAGCCCTCATTTGGCAGTCTTTGTAATATGAAAATAGGCTGCATGCATTTTGCCCGTGCGATGGCGTGCAATACTAACTACTTTTTTAACACTCGTTTCTCATTCCTGTTGAATAATGATTGCTCTCTCTACTGAAAAATTTGAGCCAGAGATTGCAATCATTATCTGTGCCAGAATGCTTGTCTGCCCTGTAACAAAGGATATTTTGCCACAGCTCCCATTGCTTCTATTCCCGGGAATCAGTCCTTTCCCCAACCAATAAATGTCGCTAGCTCAACTTTGTTTCCTTTCACCATGATCACCTAAGAACAGGATATTCAAGTGAACAGTAAAGACATCTCTTGGATCAAAACTTTAAATTGCTGAGTTTTGAAAGTTTATAAAGCACCAGGTGTTGATTGCAGATTGCTCCCCCTTGACACCCCCTTGGTTAAATAACTGTTGTGTTAAGTGATCTTGTCATAACTACTTTGTGATTCTGTGTTAAATCCCATATGGAAATACTTTAACAACACCTTGGAAAACGACAGAACTGCCTTTGAATTTGGTGACTTTGATTTACTGCTGCTTTTGAAATTTTCGAAACATGAGCAATTTTTAAGAAGTTTTATGGCAAATAATATGTTTTGCACATGGGGTGATTTGCACGACTTTTGGTCATGTTTGGAGGTGTGCACATGCCCTTGCATGCCTAATATTAATAAGACTGATTTGGCTTTGCTATGTAAACTTATTCCCTTTCTTTTTAACACCCCTCTATCAATCAATTCAGTGGCTTTTATTGTAAAATAAATGATACAATTCTTAACAGATTTTACATAAACATTTCATTTATTTTCTGATCTACCCTGAACTAGTTTTCTTGCATATAGGTCTACATTGTCTATAAATATTTTTGGTAGCATAAGCTCTGTCATATTTTAGCTTTACAGAGCATTTATACTTCTCTGCCATTTTGCAGAATGTGAATTGGACACCATCAAAGATGATAAGACTCATGGGAGAAATGATAGACAATGAAGAATCTATTTATTACTGGGCATTTAAGGTTCAGTTTTTGCTATTCATTGACCTGATATGGAACTGCTGTTTACATTTCACGATTGTCAGCAGCTAATAGTGCCTGGAGCATTCCAGCAATGGATCAGACAAAAATTTTTCATGCTTGAGAGCTGTTGTTAGTGTACCTCCTAAATTCAGTATGTTTATGCATAGGCATAGATACATTTCCTTAAAGTTGAAACCAGTCACCTTAAAACTGCATGCATCAAGGCTCCTATTCATGGTCCATACCAGTTGTGTATTGCTACTTGAGTTCCAATATGTTTAGGCCAAGCCTAAAAATAAAGAACTAGTTTTTTTGATGCCCAACCATTTAAAGTAAAATCAATGAACATTTTTCATTTACGTATATGTGGACCTATTTTCCTATGATTTCACACAAAGAAAAAAATTTTCCTTTTCTGACAATGAGGCGTCATACTTTTTTTACTCAAAAGATGCTATATTTTTACTTTTCTGTGCTATCGTCAAATTAACTTATTTACATGTCACTTATAACACTCAAGACATTTTTCAACTCTTTATAAACACCAAATGATTTCTAATTGCAATTTTATACTGAAAATTTATCACATGATGTTTTTTTCTACAGAACAATATCCCAGTACTTTGTCCAGCAATAACTGATGGAGAAATTGGCGATATCATTTATTCATATTCCTATAAAAATCCAGGTCTTAGAATTGACATTGCAGAAGGTATATATATTATTTTAGCAATTTTTACATTCTTAACAAAATTATCTCTTCTAAAAAATTCTCTCTCTTCAGAAAAAAATTTGTGATTGTTGAGACCAAAAACAGTTTGAAAATTCCTTTTGCTTTTTTTTGTATTGGACAGCTGATAACAAAAGCCTAAAGCCACTGCTAAATTTTAATACTTTGATTGTTATTAAGCACCGTAACCATATTGAAATTTAAATTGCTGATTGAATTATTTGGTAAGTTTTGCTAAATGTTTCTGATTTTCAGACACCCTTCGTTTACACAGATGTGCAATACATTTTATTTTTCAATCAAATGAAATTTCAAGGAGAGCAATTTAATTTTTAGAGCAATTCAGGAGTGCAATCTGTAGCTCCCCTCCAGCATTTGAGGAGGGCCTAGAGGGGTCTCCTTGAATGACCAGGCCTGTTTTCATCTAGATGTCTTGTTTGTATGTCTCTTTGTAACTTTCATTTGTTGAGACCAAGGTAACATAACAATGCTTTTTCAGATACTAGAAAGATTAATGACTTGTCTGTATATTCAAAGAACACTGGAATGCTTATACTTGGCGGTGGACTTCCAAAACATCATATTTGCAATGCTAATTTGATGGTATGCTAATTGTTCCCATATTCTACACTGATATTCCTGCATGATTTAAATGAATAGCTCTACAAAAAATGTCTACCTTTATAATGGGGTATTTGTTTGAGAGTGGTGGAAATCCAGATACATACATATAACCTTCTTTGATAACATTTTGATCTGCTTTTTTAAAATTAACAGCATGTACATATATATTTATTTGAAGATTGATTCTCCAGTGTTGTAGATTTACAAGAAGGAAATTTCTGGCTTCAGTCATAAAACACCATTAAAACGGTTTTGTCATCAAAAAATGCCTTTTTAAAAATTTTGGTTCAACAGTTTTTTTCAGTCTCAAGCAGTCACATTCTTGTATGAATTTACAGCCCATCACTTGGGCCTAAGAGACATTAGGGGCTAATTTCTGTTTATGTTTCTGGCAGAGGAGCGGTGCTGATCATTCTGTTTTCATAAACACTGGTATGGCATTTGATGGAAGCGATGCAGGTGCAAGCCCCAATGAAGCAGTCTCATGGGGCAAGATCAAAGCCTCGGCAAAGCCTGTTAAGGTATCTGATTCCTTGATTCTTTTTCGTCAATTTAAACATCATGTCTTCTTTGTAAGAACTAGATTATCTAAAGAGGTTAAACTGCCTTTGAATATCTTTGAACGACTTTGAATGACGCAAAATAGATTTGTTGTTGTTTTGGCTCAAATTTTGACTCCTACAATTGCAAAACTAAGCACAAATTTTGACTCCTACAATGCCAAAACTAGGCACAATCTTGAGTCCTACAATGCCTGTCATAATCTTCGTAAACCATCGTCAGTTTTCAAGAGCAATTTCAGCCAACCCAACCCCCCCCCCCCTCCTTTGAACAGTGTTGGTTTACTGTAAAACGACGTAGGGGATTGGGAAGTACATTTTTCCTGTGACTTTAATGATGTTTGTCTAAACTATCAATATTGTCTTGGGGGGAAGTGGCTCTGGAAGTAGAAGTATTCCGGAAAAGAATTGAAAGATATTAAAACACATCGCATATTGTTGGGTGTTCGCAGTACTTTAGGCAGACATTGTAGGCCCAACTTGTAGATCTTCTGTATTTTTAGAATCTGTTCTGTTCGTTTGAAGTTTTTGGTGTCAGCCTGCTTCTAAGTTGAAACAAACTTTATAAGAATAAATCTTATAAGCGTATTAATTCTTGAAGTTGGACTTATTTGATAACTGATATCAAGGCTGGAATTTCATTACCATTTTGACTTTTTATCTACATCAGACAAGCGTGACTTTTATGTAAAAAGTTTGTTTCAAGCATGACTTTATTTCCTTGATGGTTTTGTGGTGAGAAAAAACAGTAGCAAGGACTTATGAATTCTTCGTATGACTGATCTGAGAATAATTTAAGGCACAGAATTACACAAGTTTTTAAGTTGTCAAGGCTTAGTAAAAATTTGAGTATTTGTATAAAAAGTCTATAGCAAATTAAATGTGCTGCTGGCTGCCATCAGCCAACTGTTCAGAGTTAACAATTGACTTTACAGCGCGTTTATCATCAAGAAAACATTGAGATTTAACCTTACGTTGCCGATTGGATAGGTAACAATAGGTCAATTGTCTATTCCAACCAATGGGAATTTTAAATGGCCAGCGAAATGCGTCGGCACGTTGTGGGTTTAAGATTCAGTCTACGTATTTTTCTTTTGAATGCTACATTCCAATCTCAGTATTTTAAACTTACTTATCATTTACATAATTCATATATTTGAAAAATATTTTATCAAAAGTGATATATCGAATACCGTAAATCCTCGAATTAGCCCCCTGGGGGCTTAATTATTTTTTATATTTTTGAATGGGGGCTTATTCGAAGGGGGGGGGCTTATACGAGGGGGACGGGCTGATAAAATTATTGTAGACATTAAGAAGACATTATTAAAATATCTCGTTTATTTTACTAGGAATTTATTTATGTGCATTTAATTCATTCTTACCAAAAGTATGAATTTGTTGTGGTAATTTAATAAAACGCCATAGGCAACCTCAGATGGCAAAAATCATCAAATGGATGGGTCAATTCGAGAATTTACAGTAGCAGTGGGGGCTTTTTCAAGGGGGGGGGCTTATTGATAATTTGTTGTTCTAGAGTGGGGCTTATTCGAGGGGGGCTTTTTTGAGGAGGGGGGCCAATTTTGAGGATTTACGGTATATGCTATAGAATTTTATGTGTCATTGCAGGTTGTTGGCGAAGCCTCAATTCTTTTCCCTCTGCTTGTTGCTGAGACTTTTGCCAGGGACTTTTATGGCGAGAATGACGAGGTATCCAATGGTTCTGCAGCACTGACCAAATGATATTATGAAACAAACTTAGGGATTGAACAAACTTAGGGAATCGCTTATCCGTTTTAATCAAATGTAAAGAACAAAAACTTAGTTGTGAATGGGAAATGAAAGTACATACTATACAATTGCTGAATGTGGCATGAGGTAAAAACGATGCTTAATCTTTTCTTACATATTTTAATGAAGCAAATATCTATTATGTTTTGTGATATCTGGTAAGCTTTTCAAACCCTGAAATAAATGTACTGGATTTGCGCTTTCCTAATTGGAGTCTACGTGCAATTTTTGTAACATAAGAAGATTCCATGGAATACATCCTTCTAGTTAAAGAGCAGGCGCGCAACTACAGGGGGGGGGGTCCTGGGGGTCGAGACCACTGCCCTTTTTTCTCAAAGAAAGAAAAGTGCCCTTCTTTTGAAAAAATTGCTTGAATATTTTTTTGATCGCACTAAAGGGAATTGTCATAAATGACACATCCATGCGATGTAATGGACCTCTAAGAAATACAGATAAATGATTTGTCAGTCTTTCACACAGTGATAGAGTCTATGTTCAAGCTCCTACTCTGCAGCGTGTTTTATGATGCGCTACGCACTAGTTTTGAAGAAGAATTTTTCTGGGACTCAAAAACCAAAATAATGGCACAAGACTTTGAATGGGATAGGGCCTCTACGACCACTGGTAAAAAAGTCAGAAGAAAGAAACCAAGACATCTTTCAGTCTGTTTCAATGGCCCATATAATTGAAAGATTCGTAGAGGACCTTTGCATGAAACAAGCGAATGTAGAGAAATACTCGCGGACTGGTATTAGCAAGCAGTGAAGATACCACAATAAGTTAATGTTCAGCTGTTTCATTCCTCAGCTGAAGTTGATGTTCAGCTGTATTACAGCTCAGCTGAAGTCAAGACTTGCAGGCAGAAACCAGCTGAACTCAAGGCTCATGGACCTGTTAAACCTCCTCCCATCTGTAATGCGAAGCATATAATTCAATGTTCTTAAGGCCGTTCATATTTTAAAGAGCAAATTGTTTTCGGATATGGAGAATAAAGGACTGATTTTTAAAAATGCCACCGAGAGGGGGCAAGGGGGAAAATTGCCCTAGGCCCTCAAGGTCTAAGGGACCTCATAAAGCAATCAATTCCGCTTTAACATAGAACTAAATAAAAGTAAAAAAATTACACTTAAAAAGTAAACATTTTGAACGAATGAATGAATTCAAGCTATTCATAAGGGCGTTGTTACAAAATTTTGTTGCTCGCTTCTTTTATCCCCCCCCCCCCCTCGGGTCTTCAGAGGTCTTTAATTCCCCCCCTCGGGTCTCCAAAACCTCTCGGCGGCCCTGGATGTTAGACAGAAAGTAGAAGTCCGCTGAGATTTGAGAAAATAGACGAAGGAATAAAATACAGACTCATACATCACAATTTTTCTGTATTGGTCAGTTTTCTTTGCCTGGCATACAATATTTACAGGTATACTAACTGCTCATATTTTTGTTGTACCTAAACAAATGCCCCGATGGACCTTCGGCGTACACGAAATGCACCCTGGCATCTCTTCTGTTGAACGTGAACGTGAATAAAGTTTCCTTAGTGCCCTTTTTTGTCTTGGACCCCTGCCCTCTGAAATTCCTGGTTGCGTGCATGAAGAGTATTGCAATGTGAGATTTATGTCCTTCAGAGCTGATTTTAGGAATGGTTGTGTGATGGGGAATATTTAGGAATGGTATGAGTATGGTGTCTCTAAGAAACAGCTTTTCGACTAGCACTGAGTTGATTTTACATTAGGAAACTATATTACACATAACTTTTGAAGGCAGAGAGATCGCACAGTGAGATTTTGTGGGTGATGGCCTATCCTCAAATTTTCATCACATTTATCATCCTTAGAAAACTGCAAGAATTGCATGAGTAAACTGGTGATGAGAATAATTAACCTTTCAAATGAATCATAGAAAACAGTTTCGTTGTTTTAATTAAGATAACTTTTTGTGTTGTAAAAAACAGTGAAGTTATGGGATTTGATAACTGCCTGTCGATATACGTTGAGTAAATTTCTATCTTGATTGACTAGGCAGTTTTACATTTCTTTTAAGTTTCACAGACGGCCCTGCTTATATCTCTGATAATATCATATAGGTGTACTAATAGTATTTTTGATTAAAAATTAGAATTTCTTTGTTTCTTATCTTTTGAGGTAAGGATGGCTTTCCTTGGCCTATTTTGGCATGCCTTCCCTTCTGGGGGGGGGGGGGTTGGTGATTTCACATTGCTTTTTCCGAATTCCTCCCGTTTAAGAATTTTAGGTCTTTGAAATTTGAATTTTTAAGGTTTTCGCCGAGTGGTTTGACGTTGCGCTTTAATTCCTGCGAATATAGACCATCAACTAACACCGTATTTGTCCTTTTGTTTCTTATTCCCCATTGTCCCCTTACGCTGACGGAATTACAATGTGAGTGGGGGGGGGTTACTTGATGTAAAGAGCCCCCAATGATACAGTGTCGAATGCTTTATCTAACTTCTCCAAGTTTTGTTTTCTGTGTCTTGGTTCCGCGAGAGGGCCTTCAGCCTTTATGGATTTTGGATATCTGGATATAGTAATTCAAAAAGTTCTCGACTGAAGTCAACCAAAGTCTTGTCTTCATAAAGGTCTATATTTGGCGATTTATACAGAGAAGATTCTCAGCAAAGTAGCTGTATCTAGAACTCTAGAACCACCATTTTCTGAGAATGAATTCAAGAATATTCTAGCACAAGGTCATTGGCTTTCTTCAGCTGGGAATTCTATGTTATTTATCCATGCTTGACCCCCTTACAATCAGTAATAGACAGTAAGCACACTTTGGATTGGTGCTTCCTTAAAGACTGAAGACCTGATCAAACATCCTTCTTATGAGACGGTTTTGCGATGTCAATATTTGTTGTCGTCACTCTTTCTTCAGTTTAGGTAATCTGTATTTTGCTTTCCTTTATTAATAACGCGCTTACATCGTTTCTTATAAGAACTCGAGATAAAATTCCTCCTAAGGAATTGTAAAGTATTGTCTACAAGTCAACATATGTCTTTTGTTTCCCATATGCAATAAATTGCAATAGAACGGATTGTTACTGACGATTCGGACTTCATGTAACGGTGTGTTTTTATATTGACTCGAGTTGACAGTTTTGCTAGAGGCAGCGACAAGCGTCCTTTCTACGACGAGTACCAGCAGACGTTGTCTTCATCAGTCAGCAATACTTGCATGAACGGCAATTGGCTTGAAGATATCTCGTTTCCAACTATTGACACTGCTCAAACTTCTCGATCGTTTTAGGTCCCAAAATTGTCTTATTCTGCAAACATCCACTATTGATATATGAAATAGTTTCTGATGCATTAGCACAGCCTCCTCTCATTATCTTCCGCTACAAACATCATAATGGTGATGGTTATCAAAAGCAGATTTCGGGTGACTTGGAGCTATATACGGCTGTGTCTTTACCTTGCCTCCATGATCTGGGCCATCGATGCCGAGCTGTTTGTTTACAGTGAAATGCAATGCGAAGATTTGTGCCTACGTAGCACTTACTGCACCGGGTATAAATTGGAGAAGAAAGACGGAGACAGCAAGACAAAGTGTCATCTAATTTCAAATAAACATGAAACTTTGTTACTAAGAGTAAGTATATCTCTTTATCGATACAAATTAGACGATTTTGGTCACCAGTGTTATCATTGCTATATGCCTTTGTGTTTAGCTTTCGCCAGAGGAAAAACATAATGATAATTGACATCGGATGTGAAATGTCCAACTTAATATCCAAATCTTATCATATCTTGCCAAACAACCGCCAACAGGTCTGTACTGCTTTTATATAAAAACATTTGTTGATGTTCAGCGTGCGCTTAAAATTTATTCAGACGAAGGGTGATACTAAAATAAAGGGAGATTTCTGTCTTAGTGCGGATCGAAATTTACATGTATAAATATCCGTTCAACTACTTATAAATATCCATTCACCTTTGGACACAATCTGACATTTTATGCCAGGACTCGTTAATGTTGTCGTCCTATTTTAACAATTTAGGAATATACAGTCATCAAAATATCATGTTTTCTGGTGTCCAATTGAATTAAAACATATCTTTATATCTGAATTTAAACAGATTGAAGCAAGTTTATTTAAGATCAAGAATTTCGTCTACAAGATCAAAGATATGCTAAAATATTTGTTTTGAATTCAATTTTTGGCATAATAGTGAAAAAGACAGGTTCACAATTGTCTTATAATTTTGATAAAGATGTGAATTGAAGTTCTCTTGCAGTTGCTAAGTTGTAGATAAAGCTATAAACTGGATTCAGACTTCAATCAGGGAATTGATTCTGTAAATAAGAATTATGACGAAAATGCTCTATGCCTGTTTGATATGATTAGAACTATCAAGCATGTGGTTATTTTTCAGGACAGTTTTCATTTCAATCTCTTTGTTTTTACCAGTAAAAGAGACATAAAACAAACGTTTCATTTTATCTACAAGCATTAATACTGCTTTGTTATAAATTTCCCTGCTATTAAATGAAATCTCCGGGGCCTTCTTTGCTTCGCCTACGTTTTGAACTGCGTCTCCAAGGAGTCACGTGAGAACTGAGCATTACGTAGTGGCCTTTCGTCTTCTTGTGTTGAAATTTTTGTTCGTTGCATTCAAGCAAAACGGTAAGCGATTCTGATAATTCGTTATGTTAAAATACAAAATCTTATTTAGCATTATTCACTTTGAAAAGCAATGCAGTTCTAGCTGGCTCGTTTTTCTTTGCAAGTTGTCGTTGTCGATAGATAAGCACAAGCGTGAATTATATAAACAAAATGAAGAAGATTTTAGACGATAAGCAATAAAAGAGGGTTCTAACACACTCTTTTGTGCATTATCTTTAAACAAACACAGCTAGTAAGCTTTCCATTAGAAATTAACAAAATCGAACTATTCATAAAAAATAAAACAGCTTTTGGTTGAATTTACTTGCGTCACGTGTCAACGCTTGCGCCTAATGTCTTTTCAATGTCATATTGATTTGTATTAAGCTGCCCCACACATTTAGCTTCCAAAGAAAATTTCTCTCACGAAGAGTGTAAGTTGAACTCATTAATATTAGGTATATGCTCACTAAAACTGATGGTAAAAAATTTGTATTTTAGATTCAAGTTAAAAAAATGACCCTGCTATCATGAAAAATAAATATGATACGAAATGAGACAAAAACTGATATTTCGAGTAGTTTTGTTGACTTGCTTAAATGCCAGAAAAATTTATGCAGACACAAAGGCGTGTCTCATCCTTTAAGGTGTGGTAGTAAGATGAATGATTTCAAATACCGCTTTCGTGCGTTTCTACTTAAATATTCAGCATTAAAGCAGCCCAACCTTTTGCGCCCCCTCCCCGAGTATAAATGGTTCGATTATTCTGTTTTGGATCTCGTCTGTTACAGGACCGGCTAGCTCTGAAGTGTAGCCCCAACCCATGTCAACATGGCGGAACCTGCATTGAGGATCCCAAGAGGTGCAGGAAGATATTTTGCACTTGCAAAAAAAATTGGACGGGAACAGTTTGTGAAATTAAGGATAAAGATGCTGGTGGAGCCGTACTTTCAGACTGTGCCTGACTAGGATATTTGGTAAGCTTTAAGAACAGGCGATTCATGTTTCTATGGAGTTATTTTGTTGTAAAGACTTTAAAAAGGCAGGACGGTTAAAGTAGAGACTTCTTTGAACAAATCGAACCGAGAAAAGTTAATGCAGAGGAACTCACAAAAGCAAGAATAAAGATAGTTTCTAGACATATCACAGCAGAAATTTGTAGATTTTTTAGACTTTCAAATAGCATAATTTAGGACCTTTTCACGCTTAATGAGATCTTTTGATGTTCTTAAACCAGGTGCTCCCATTTGATCTTTTCTCTCGTGATGGTATTATTTCACTTGAAAATAAATATTATAATTTTGATTATATGCACCTTTTAATCATACCGACAAAATTCTTAGCAAAGACGTTCTTACTACAATTTGATTTATGGTAAGAGTTTATTTGGCAAAAGAGTTGAGCTACTAAACATACTATATGGAATAAAATCACACCAGACCAGAAAAATTTACTTCAACCACAAAATATTAATGAAATACGTTCTGAACTTGCCTTGGTTCTACCAATTCTAAATGGAAACGGTATTTAAATTGTTTTTGTTTTGTGGAAAGCTGTTTGTGCCTTTGAGAAAAACATAGCAAAGTCCGTAATCAATATCCCCCAAAATCAATAACCCATTCCCCTATTGTATACTATAGTTACCTTGAAGCTTGACACAATAAGAAAACCTTTTTCCTAACACGAAACATAAAGAGGGGGGGGGGGGGTTTATCCGATGTCAGGTTGATTTCACAATTTATCCCGATAACAAAGTTTGCCGAGTAAGCTACAGTATAATCCGGTTATGACGTACTTTAAGGGACCAGCGTATTAAGTACGTTATATCCGAAGTACGTTGTAACGAGGGTAAGTAAAAATTGACTAAAACCAAGCACACCTTTTGCCAGGACCAAGTACACCAGTACGTTATATCCGAAAGTACGTAATAACCGAGTACGTTATAACGGGATTCTACTGCCAAGTAAAAAGCCAATTCATGACTCTTGAAGGCAGTCATAAGCCACCTTCATCCCGTAGCACAGCATGGACAGAGCTATTTGTTAAGCAGAGATAGTGGAGTTCTTACAGTTCACAACAGTATGTGCCCCCAGTTAAACAACTCCTTTGACAAACACATATAACAAAAAACAAGCAGGAAACGGAAGACGAGTCTAAAAAATAACCTGGTTTTCATATGAGAAGCATAATATCGAAAAAACCACAAGTATAATACAATGCAATTTTAAAAGGAAAAAATCTACCTTGATATGTAGTTGTAAAAGATAAAATCATAAAGTAACAACTGTTTTTTGCAAGGAATCCCATTTTGCAAAACTGACTCCATAAAATTGACATCTGTCCTTTTGAATAACTCACGAAAGCATGTAAGCAAATCGACGGAAGGGGATCCGGCAAGAAGAACCCATGCATAAGATGCCTCTTTTCAGGTCATTAAAAACAATTATTTCATCTCAGTATGTTGCAAGAGCTTATCATTGACAGGCTAGCTCTCTTCTTCCATATGAATGTCTTCCTTGTGCTTCTTCTTCGTCTTCTTGTGCCTGTGCTTTCTTTTGCCGGTGTCTCCATCTTCGTCTCCTTCTTTACGCCTGCTTTTCTTTTTCTTTTGCTTCGATTTGCTTTTTTTATGGCGCTCTTCTTCCACCTCGCTCCCATCCCGCAATTCACCTGCTTCTAAATCGTCATCTTCTATTCGCGATTTTTCATCAACACCATCTTGAACTTGAGCTGCTCTCGATTTTTTGTCTTTTCCTAAGCTCGAGCTTCGGTCTCTTTCCCTATTCAGAACAAAATCACAAACGATTATTTTTGTTGCTGGAGAAAAAATCATTAATTACTAATAATGAAAAACTTTTAATCATTTTTACTATTAGAAATGAAATCGTATTGAATATTTATGGATCTTGAGAGGGACAAGGAACGCGGAGGACTATTTCGTCAAATTTCATTCATATATTACAACAATTTAACATCAGTTCTTTACTAAAAGCCCATTAATATCGCCAACTTACAATTTTAGGAGACAAAACGTGTTTCTTGGATTTTTGAACTTCTGTTGATAAAGTTTCAATTTGATTGATAGCTCGATGTTAACATAATAAAACTTTCCAATCAACAAATTAACTTTTCCAGCATAATTAACGATTAAACTTGGATCCTCAAAGGCATTGAGTCATGGTAAATAGGCCTTCTCTATAGGGGGTCATTTGGTTTCGGCGTGATCGTTGCTGTTTCACGTGATATTGGCATTTTTGATTTTTCCAGACTGGCTTAGATTGTATGCTAGCTATCTTTAGAAACACTAAAAAAACTTCTATACTGAGCGAAAAATTGCCACTATTTTTTAAACCTAAAAAGATTAATAACGATTCTAAGAAATTAGCCGTACAACCTCTTCAACAATGCCTCTTAAAAAACTGTTCCTTCTTCACATAATTCCTCATTTTCAGCTAGTTTCTATATAACAAACATGAGAAATTGTACTTGCCTTTTCGACTGCAATTTCCTGTTATCATCTTCAGAGGATCTTGGCCGATCTTTGGAAGTGCTTTTCCTGTCATTCACATCTTTACCATTTTGTGCATCCAAACCATCATCCTCTCGGGGAATCTTCTTCTCGGAGTTGTACCTATCCTTACTATAGCTCTTTCTTTCTCTACTTTCCCTTGACCTTTCATTACTGTAACTCCTATGAGCCTTCTCTTTGCTACGGCTTCTCATGTCTCTGCCACGGTTTCTTCTGTCTCGGCTCAAACTCCTTCGCGTCCTTTCAAGGTCTCTGCTTCTGCTTCTGCTTGACCTCCTACCCGTACGCACCTTATCACCATGTTTTGCCTGCCTCTCTTTGGAAACAGCGTCTCTGCTACGACTTCTTTTCTCTCGACTCCGACTTCTTCTTAATCTATTTCTAACTCTTTCTTTACTCAGACTTCTTCTGTCACTTCTTCTTGACCTGTCACCACTGCGGCTTTGTCTATGGCGTGCACGTTCAGCACTGCGGCTACGTCTACGCGGGCTTCTCCGCCGTGGTGACCTTTCGCGACTTTTGCTTCGTCTATCTACGTTTCGACTTGGTCTTTCTACACTGGGACTTCTTCTTCTACGTGCTTCCCTTGGGCGTTCATCTCGCACAGAACGATCCCGACTTCTGCTTCTGTTAGAGAAAGGTAGGAAAATGTATTAAAGAATAAGTCAATACGTTTCACCAATAAGCCTTTAAAATTTCAAAAAGAGCTTCATAAAAAATACACAGAAGTTTAATGGCTAAAAATGCTGAGACATTAACAAGAAACCAAACTAGTAATATTCCACCAATTCCCTCCCTCTAAAATCAATGTTGTTACAAGAACGGTTGGTAATGCGTACTTTCTCACTTATACTGTAACCATCTCAATTAGCATTGACATCGAGCGACGGGGGTAAAGGTGCCTAGTGCATATCACATGCAGAAAACGCATTTATATAAAGACTAGGTAATTACCCAATAAAAAAATATGTTGCAGACATACCGATGATGCATTTTTGAATACTTTTCAGCTTCACCAAAATCAGCTTCACCCCTGAAATTGAGAGGAAACTCAACGATAAAACTAAACACGGACATTAAGATAGAAAACTAAAGCTGCAATTGTAAAACAAAGCATAAGGCAATCTGGTTTTAAAATCTGTTGCATTTGAAAAAGAGGGGTGCTACTGTATTTAAAATCAACGACCCCCAAAAAGGGATAATATTCGAGCTTTCGTGGTTTAAGTCTCAAACGGACAGCCAAAATGACTATTGTCTTCCTCCTTGTTAAAAAGATAGCCAAAATTTATTACCTTCTTATTTTACAAGAAAGACGTCAATTTATACCGTAAGTTTCTAACTATCTCCTGTCAGTTTTTCATAGAGCCAAACTCTCGTGCACCTAAATCAACAGCATAACAGAAAAATTCTAATAGGAAAAAGCAGCTTTGCAAAAAAGTCTTAATTAAAAATATTTAAGCTTGTGTTGCATGCTAGCAAACTGCGTTTTAGTGTTGAAATTCAGTTAACTAAAATTTGCAAAACGGAGTGCATCGTGCAATATACTGATACCATAGTAACCATTCTTAAGCAATAAATACAATATGATACCTGTGCATACCATATTTTACATTGATGAAACCAGGATACCGTATAGGCTGTTTTGTAATCCTAATAAAGTCAATCACATCATACTTCATACTGCTTGTCTAGCATATATCTATTTATCTATGCATTGTGTCAGTTTAAAAGCAATTGCAACTGGTTTTAAGATTGGCCACCCAAGTCATGGCTATGAGAATCAGGAACCTTCTCCAAATATGCAAATTATTTTTCAAATACCAGATAAGACTAGCTTTGTTTGACAACCACAACTTTAGTGTCACAACACCCCCTCTCTAGTAGGTACTGACAATACCCTGGTTAAATTTTGGCAAAAAACTACCAAAAAGGGCATTCCATTTACAAGCTACTTGTTTAACATGAGTAGTCTTTGCCCTTACTGTTTTATCTCTCTCAGTTTTTAACACCATTCAAATCAGCATGAAATAGGAAATTTCCAAACCAGCACCTGCAAATGTGAACAGCTGTATTTAGAAACACTCAACTTTGTTCTAAGCAGTTGTGAGAGGACTTTGCACTTTGTTGTATAAGGCATTATGAAGATAGGAGGCTTCATCTGTTGTCTATAAACATGACACATCAGCTAATTTGAACATTTAATGCCTTCTCTATCCGCAAGGCACCTTCTATTCACAAGTACTGTCTCATTCAAGTAACAACTTAATACGCTGATTGGTTTATTAAAATTTTTCTAGAGAAATGAGCCACTAAGATTGAAAGCTGTTTGCTTAGACTGCACCAAACTAATTTGAAACTAAAAACTGGAAAATCTGATAAAGACACCATGTTTAACAATAGCAAAAAGCATAAATTGATAAATTACATACCTAGGTAAATTTCATGTATTTAATTAATGAAATTCAGAACAATTTAGATTAAGTAATTGAACATATGTTTAAAAAACCAGAACACCAACAGCCTAAGAATAAAAAAACTCAACTTTACATCAGGGTTGGTTTTCTTTTATTGGACAAGGTAACTTGGTAATTTGTATTTTGCAGCATATAAAATTTTAGAAGAAATGAAACCCCAGACTGGAAATCCTTTTGAACAATTATTATTCATAAATATTAGTATTTTCCAAGATTCTTTCTAAATTTCGACATAAAGAAAAATATATATATCACTTAGAATAATATATATAAAGAACATAAAGAAGACGTAAAGACATAGAGACATAGAGAGAGTTTTTGAAAACAATCATTAATTTACAGTACCAAAACAAAACCAAGAATAAAAAGATTGAGTGGGCCTTACCTTGTTCTATATTCCCCATCTTCTTCCCGTTTTGATTTGGCATAGCGCTCAGCCTCCCCCCAACCTTCATCAGCCTTCCTCTTGTGATCATCACAAAGATTCAGCTCTGTCAGCCTCTCTCTAATGTCTTTCTCAACAGGCACAGGGATCCTAGGAAATAGCGTCCCATACCATTCCAATTTAAGTAAAAAACTACGGACAAGTTGTCCAATTGTCATTGTGCAACCCCCACCAGCCTTAACATCCAGTTCCTACGAAAGAATAAAAAGTGATATCTAGATGATATAATATGCTAGGGCTAATGATATACAACTGAAACTAACATTGAGCAAATAAAAACACGAGTGAAGCATAAAAATTGTTGCTTTTTGATGCAGCCATTTTCAGTGAAAAATATTTTCTTCAAAAAAAAATAAGTAAACAGACTGCCACAATAAAACTCCTTCTGGTCTAACTAATCACAAAGTTCTTTATTTATGAACATGAGTTGAAAATCACCCAAACCTCTTTCATATCCACGCACCTCTTCATCTTCTAAATAAGGTTCCAGCCAAGACCAAAGCTCTTTTGGTTGAAGGCAATACCTAAAATAAGATGAATCAAAACACTAGAATTTTGCTACTCAATTTTTTAAAGACAGTTTTGTGAGATTCCTCTCCCATGAAAAACTTGGTTAATTGGGAATATGTTTGTTAATACCCTTCCAAAAGCATTGAATTCTTATGAGCAAATCTTCCATTCTGCTTTCTACTTATTCTGTGCCTTAACTTGACACACTCAGAATAAATAATATTTTAAATTCTTTGAAAACAGTAGCTTTAAGACTGTTAGAACTAGACATGGATCAACACAAAAGGTTTATATTACAAAGTTAGGGTGCAAATCAAATGTTACAAAGGAATCAATGATACTCAGACATTCTGATGAATTTGTTACCTGATGTACATAAACCCTATTCCTCTAATGTATGGGGAATCGCAGTGATCAATCAATCCTTTCAGTTGCTTTCTTGTTAGTTTCAATGTAAACATTTTGAAGAGCAGACAGTAGCATGAAGAAACAATACCACCAGCTCCTACACCTCGTACCTCAAAAAAAATTTAAAAAATTTTGCTGTCAAAACATATATAAAAGGGTATATATTTGTATTTTTTGAGTAAATTATGACAAAGACTCTTTCATTTCATCACTTATTCAGCTGATAATTGCCCAAGATCATTTTTTAAAAAAAATTCCTTTAACTTATGGGTTTTCTACATGAAATGTCAAGTTGCTAATGAAAACAAAGTATTTTGCTTCATTATTCACAATTGGTATCATTACATGAAAGAGTTTGTTTAAAAACGGCCCATAATCACACAGAAAGCCAAAGGTCAGGCAGTCATTGGCAGATGGTACCCAAAAAACCCCCTCAGGCTTTGGAGGATTCCTTCATCAAACATTGCTGGATGAATGATCACCCTGATAAGATCATCCATGTGGGTAATTTGTCACCCTTGGAAAAAAAGGTTTCATCACATAGTTAAGCTGATTTCCTCAATTATACATCAATAAAATATTTCCTGAGATTTTGGCAAAATCAAAATTAAGATATTTAACTTAATATCTGTGAGCCTGACTGTGATGTGTTGATCATTGATTTTCCTTTACACCACATTTAAATTATTATCTAAGGTAGACAAACACAGCTTCATTGCAATCAGGAATATCTTCATATACAAATACTGTAGTTAACAGTAGCTAAATAATCATTACTTCTTTTATCCTTAAGTAAACATTTGGTACCTTGATGTTTACTTGATACTTAAAGCAACCTTTTAATATTTGCATTAGCATTTGTGCATTTAATAACAAAGTTCTTTCCACAGTGTTACTACTGGCAACAAGAGAACAATAAAATTTTCATTTGCTTAAGAGCAACAAGCTACTGACTATACTTAATCACAAGATTTGTAAAAATTTTTCTTGCACTCTTTGCATTTTCACAGACCTTACAAAAACTGGGTATGGGGTTAAAGGTGATTTGAAGATTATAAAATGTAGAGTAATTCATTCTTGAGCAACTGGGCAAGTTAGCTACCGAGCACTTAACATTTTCGGTTTTTATGAAGAAAACGCCATTAGTAAAATGAAAGAAAATGAAATCTTCTTCTCTGCAAGTCCAGAAATATCAGTGACTATCAAAATTTCTTGCAAATAGTCTCTCATCTAATAAGGATATCTTTGGAAATACAAAAACTATCATGGAAAATTGATCCTTTAATTTTGAAGACAAACTCACCCCTCCACACATTCCAACTTGACCAGACGTCTTTCTACTTCCTTTTTCCCACGGTTCAAGATGACTGACCTGCAAAGCAACATGTTATAGTTGCAATCAATAAATTAAAACTTCAAATTATTATAAAAAAGCTTTATAGAACAAAATAACAAAACATCTAGTAGGGTGGTGCCACTCACAAATTTTTACTTGATTAGTACCATTATCTTTTCCTGCCATCTGCCACTATACTCATGGTTGAGCTTTTTTCAACAAGATTATCTTGTTTGATCATAATGCCAAAAAATGACTCAGAAGTTGATCGAGAAACATTTCTCTTCTTGCTCAGGCTTCAAATAAGACCTGGTTACATTGATTTACTCACAAACTTAAACTTAGCAATTAACAAGAGACTGGTCTCTAGCAATCACCAATGTAATTAACAAGTATTTGTTTTTGTATTTGTTTACAAGCTCAAACCTGTATGGCAAAGCCATCCCAAACAACCTTGTCTTTACTATCAAGGTGTTTCTCCCAAGCTGCAATAAAGATGCAGTTCATCTATCGTTAATGGAACATTCAAGGAATTATTTTAGATGTTAAAAGCCCATCATTTCTCTTCTCAAGTTGATATTAGCCCACTGCACCAGACTGGAAACTTTGTTTCTTGCGCGGGCAAGCTTACGCACCTGACTGCGCAACTGCGCCCCTGAAATCACGTCCTTTTTGGAAATTTGTATTGTAATTAATGTGAAATGTATTCAAATAGGGACTTTGCGCGGCCAAAATGCAAAAGTGTGCAGATGGAAAATTTGAGTGTGCTGGCAATATATCGCGGGCACGCAACAAAGTTTCCAGTCTGGCCACTGCACAAAGATGATCAAAACTCAAGTCCAGACACTGTCCGTGGATGTTTGCACATGTAAAATTCAAGTGAAAAATTGTTGGATAGAAACTCTATATTTGGAACAACAGAGAAAATTTTCACAACTGAACTTTTTCTAATGTGGGAAAAATATTTGAAATCGTGCAAAGAAAATCTACTGGCAAACTTTCCTCCAGTCTCTAGTTTGGACCAGAATCTTCTGCTTTTTGCCAATAAACAACTTTTAAGACATCGGAGTTAAATATCACACTTGTGTGCTCTTGATTTGAATGAAAACAAAATGCAGTTCCTTTCAGATACGGGGCTTTTTGGTAACGACTGTCTTCTTTCTTAACTTCAGTCAGTAGTTAAGGTTCCCGGCATAATCCGCCATTTTTATCGTATGGCAATGACCTGTATTCATTGAAATGGCTTTATAGTAACGCTAAATTCAAAGAGAGAGCTAAAGAGGAAAACGATCGAGTAAAAGAAAAAATTGAACAAAAAAGAAGCGCGGCAAGTAGGCCTTACCTTATAATAGATTTCATCAACCACTTCATGATATGTTTTCAGTGTAAAAAGGTCAGTCTTAAAATAAGGCGATGACAGGATATTCGTATGAATCATATTGTTTATATTCATGGTCATTGCATTGCCCCATGTCTGAATAGCGTTGCCTTGTTTCTTCTTCCGATTTTCACTATCTTCGACGTCCATTTTGAAGTGTAATAGCGCCTTCAGAATTTTGAAATGCTTCATGTAAATCAGTATTGCATTTTACATGGAAAAGAGGTCTTTCCCATGATGGCTGAGAAGATGGCGGCGGCGAGGCTCAGATCAGCATTTGCCCAGTGCAGAAGACCATTGCAGAAAGGTATCTAAATTCAGGTGTTTTTAAAACAATTATAACACAAAACTTTACAATGTATGACACTGTCACCACCAAATTCAAGGGTTTTTGTTCACCTGCTCTTCCTTCCTGAATGAAAGCACTTTCCTGTGAGCGCAACGAGGTTCTTCCATACATAACAAGAACCGGTGCATTCACAGAACATGCACAATTAGTTTTCCGCCAATTCGCGTGGATTTTTTGCGTGCAACCAATATAAGGTTTAAAAGAAGCTCTGCACAAGGAAAACTTGCAAGTTGCAAACATTATGGGGCCCTTTGAAGATAAATGATATCCCCAAAGCGACATGAATAAGAGTCACCAAATGTCCTTTTACCACTACCAGCACAACATAACAAAGCATGAAAAACATACAAAATACTGTAGTGATGGCTAGCAGTCTGTTACAGATCGTTGCAAAGTTTCTTGTCGTTGTTAGTTAATGTCTTGTTAATACTCTTGAAGAATATGCAAATTGACATTGAAGGCCACACAGGATGGGAAGGAAACCAAGCATTTATAAATCAATTCTTTTAGGGTCTGGTTAACAAATCTCTGCACCAGTAGACAGACAAAAAGGAACAATTTGCATTTCTATCAAAATTAATGCTGATATTATTACAGTTATATCTTCAAAATACTGAATTCTGTTTCTTGGTCTGACACTGGAAGAACCAAACATAATTAATTGGTCTTTCATCTAAAAACATTGTCTGTTTTATTTCATCACAACTTCATGATAATTTCTAAAGATAGTAATTGATTGTAAATATTGCCTGTTCTCTACTATTTACGTTTTCATTTTCTTAAGGTATACATATGCAGAGATGCTTTTCATCTGCTGCAGTTGAATTGGATTCAGTTGATCCCAGAGACAAAGGTATGAAACATGTTTTTTCCTTGAATGATGACAGTATATTTATTAATTTATACACTTGTGGAGCAGGTTCTTGTGTTCCCATTATTTTTACACCAATTGATTCTATAAAACCCATGACAATAAGCTGAATGTAACCATTAATGAAGTTTAATTTAACAGTTTTGCATGTTTAGGTCTAAATTTTACCTGTCTGTTAATATTATGGTGATGTTATGCTAAGTGACCCTAAACAGAGTAAACTTTACTTTATGGAATGCTAAGTGTCAATTCTATGCAACAGATAAATAGCAAAACAGTCCCCCTCAATGCTTTTGTTTTGTTTTTATTCTTTATAAATGGTATCTTACCAAGAAAAATTGCTTGAGGATCACATTCTGATATTTTTTATGCATGTTCTTGTTTGTGTATGTAACATTTTAACATTAGTAAACTTCAGTAATTATTATTATTATGTTTAGCTAGATCTTTGATTATGTTACGTGTTAATGTCACATGTTTGTTTGTCGCGCTGTTGTGTTAGTAACTCCCTTTCCGGGAAATGTGCGTCACTGTCATCGTGTTGTGTGATGTTTCACAGTGTTCCTTTGTTTGTGTTTTAATATAATGTGATCCAACTTAGAATATTTTAGTCTTCCTGTTTTTTTTACACAATCATATGCTAATAAGGTTTTTTTCTGTCTAAAAGAGCAAGCAGAAACATTTCCATTAAAAACTTGTGTTCCAAAAAGACATAGAAGTTAATTTTTAAGTAGCACCTTACTATTTTCAGATACCAAAAATATGCTGAAAAGCAAGGATTTCTTTGATGTGAAGTCTCTAGTCAAACTTAGTGATTTGTTCAATGCAAGAGTGCACTTAGGACATCATGAAGGATGTTGGAATGGTCACATGAAGCCATATATTTATGGCTCAAGAGCACATCATCACATTATCGACTTGAATAAAACAATAAATCATTTGCAGGTTGGTTGTTTTACCTTAAGTAGGATGAAAAGATGTCAATTCAGCTCTGTTTATTTTTCCTTGACAATGTCTTTCTTTAATAAACATACATTTATGGCTCATGTGCACATTATCACATTATAGACTTGAATAAAACAATAAATCATTTGCAGGTTGGTTGCCTTAAGTAGGATAAAAAGATGTCAATTCAGCTGTTTTTTTCCTTGACACTGACTTAAACACCCTGGCACTTAAAAAAAGATATAAACATTTGTGTTCCTGCTTATTGGGGTGCTTAAAAAAGAAGGCTCTTGTTGCTATGTTGAATAAAATGCCTTTTCTGAAAAAAACTTTTCAAAACTTTAGTTTAACAGAATTTATCATCTGAACTAAATTTTCATCACTTATTACTTAGCATTAAAACTAAATAACCTAGAAAGACATTTTTGCAATAGTTTCACAAATATCCTTCTTTTAAAACCATTTTGTGTTAAAGGGTTCTTATACGTTTATTATTTTGAAAATTTTATTGTTTTTCAATGGTTGGTAGCTGGTAAAAAGAGCATGGCCCAACTCACTGTCCAATTACTGAAAATTAAGGCCATTCGCCCTTGCAAATAGCACCAAATATGTCCATTGTTTTTATAAAAGTAAGCTCAGAGACAGGCGACCTTGGGGTTTTGTCTTACTGTTCAAAACTCCTCAAATGATGCTCTGCTTCTAAACTTCTGCCTTAAATAAAATTGTACCATTCCAGCCCGAATTCTGTAAGGATTCAAATCACAGTATTGTGGAATCTGTTTATATTTTAGCCAATAAGAAGAAATAATATAATGTTTCAGTTATTGTTTTTAGATGAAAGATTGTATTATCTTCTTCGTCATTATTGTCTAATAGTTTAAAACTTCTCTCTTCCTGTCTCGTTTCTGTTTATTTGTTTGTTTGTTTGATTGTTTGTTTGTTTGTCACATAGCTTTTTGTTTGCAAATTATATATTTCTCTTATTTAGATTTTTTTCAATTTTTCAACAGGTCGCACTGAATGTCTTATGTCACGTGGTTTATCGAAACGGAATTGTTTTGTTCCTTAATACTCATCCTCGTTTTGAATATCTATACCAGAAAACAGCCCGTGAGGCTGGTGAATATTGCATTACACAGAAGTGGCGTGGCGGAACTCTTACAAATGCTGCAAAACTGCTTGGACGCGTGAGGTTACCAGATCTTATAATTACTTCAAGTATAAACTCATTTGGCGAAAATTTGTTACCTCTGAAAGAGGCTGCGATGTGTAATATCCCAACAATTGGTATTGTAGACACTGATTGTGACCCAAGGCTTATAACTTACACAATCCCTGGGAATGATGACACACAAGATGCAATGGAGCTTTACTGTCATCTTTTTAAGACTGCTATACTCAGAGCAAAAGAATTGAGAGACAAAATGTCATAGCTCTTGTGGTTCAGTTTTCTGAAAAGCTCAACACGTTTCAGACAGATAAGGTAAACTGTTTTATTACCATGGATATTAATTAAATGAAAAGCGAATGTAGTTTATTATGATTGATACTTGAACAAGTCTACTGAAAAGGGTTGCAATGGGGCAGTTTCCCTAAGGTCATCCATGGTGATGGTAGAGTATATTTCATGTGTCGGTTTGAGCTGAGATCAACATTTTGGTTCAGGAAAAAGAAAATATCAAAGTAATAATATTGATGCAATTAAAAAAATCCACCTGTTTGGCTCGTTTATAACGCAGAATTTGATGGATTTATCAGTAATACTTTCACCTCATCCAATGGAAGAGGATCCTACGTTACAGGGCTCTCGGGTGGGGGAAGGTGGGGGTTGGGGGGGGCTTTGATGTGGCTTTGGGAGGTGTGCATAAAGAAAAAGTTGAAATCCACTAGACAGTTCAGTAAATGGTTACCATATGGGGATACTGTAGAAAGCAAAAAGCTTCAATTACCACCTCGTAATATCATCAGAGTTGTTCAGAGTAAGAATGTCAAAGTTTCAGCTTATTAGTTTTGAAAAAGGATAAACATCTTTGATGACTGTTTCTTGAATTCACTGCGATGTATTGATCACAATCAGTGGCATTTGCCTTCTTGCACCAGTTGATGAAGTACCGTAAAAGCTCTATTAAGCTCCCCTCTCTATTAAGTATCCACCCTTATCAAGCAAAACATTAGATAAGCCCC
Source organism: Rhopilema esculentum (assembly GCF_013076305.1). The sequence continues at coordinate 14,180,858 of NW_027020025.1, forward strand.
CCTATCTATTAAGCCCCCCTTCAACCTTTGATGTCAAACGTAGATAATATTTCAGTTTATTTGCTCTTTTCTGAATTTCAATCAAATTAATTTCATTGGATTTTGTCTTATAAGCATAGGTAGGAGATCGACTGAAATATTTGAGTCCAGAAAACATCACGGTTTCACGGTCATGAACCGTATAAAGGTTGTCCAACGATGCAATAGTTTTAGGGAAAATCAGTGACAAGACTATATAAAGTGCAAGGAATTTACTTTTTTGCTTGAACTTTTATTTTTTCTGGCAAAGCGTAAAGACTAAACCATAGATAATTGTTATTTTTTTTTCTATTTCTAAGATACTGTTTTAAACGATACAAGAATAATTTTTTTAAGGGCAAATATTGGAAAGTTTTATCTGGAGGAGGATTGAGCCGTTTTTTGAATTCTGGTTTAATAAATGCTTGAGAGAATAAGATTCCGGTCCATTACATGATGCATGATTCCCGTCCATGTTTTTCATTTGAAATACCCTCGCCTAGTGGTCTCTCTGTTTAGATCAAGCAAGCCATCCTTACTGCAAAACCTAAAAAAGGCACCATATATAGAGTCCAGGAAACATGGCGGTGACATGGCAAACAACCGTGTCAAAAACCAATGAAAGCTAAGGAAGATTTTCAGAGTTTCAGAATTTTGTCCGGAGGAAAAATTAACACTTTTCTGTTTGAATACAAAGATTTTTTTGCTCGACACACTTCAAAATATGAAACATGCCACAAAAACCTAAGTGACAAGAGATGAAAATTACTGTTTACTGGTCTGCCATAGAGTGCTCCTTGCCGTTTAGGCAGAGCTGTACACGCAAATTGGTTTAAAGAAAAGGACTATTCCAAGTTGCTACTCCAAGTTTCAAGTTTAATGCGATCATCAAGCAACTAAGCGACAAGAGTTTTACTTCCGGGTGCAGATCGAAATTAACATTGTTGGATTGGTTCCTTAAAATGATATGAAGCGTTTGATTGGTTCCTTGTTTCAACCAATAAGCGAACACCAACCCTTATATAGTTGATATGCTCAAAACAGAAATGAAACTCCTTTCTCTCTTACAGATCGAATAAACCTAATTGCAACAATAAACTAGCTTAAGTTATTCCATCACATCTAGTTTCATTTTACGATTTAGATTCGATTTCAAAGAAAGTGTTCTTCAGGTTTCTATAATATCAACTCTGTTATATATTAATCATAAGTTAACTTTATATAAATTATAAACTCAATTTCCATGTGACATGGTATATTTGTGTTATTTAAAACTAGACCAATTAGCCATCAATTTTAACATAAATACTCTCCTTATCAACAAAACTTTAAATTGCATTTGTTCTACATTCATTAACTGCTTGTTTTGAGCTTGTCAGCGACAGTTCTCTGAAATGTCTAAAACAGAAAAAAGTACTAAAATCAGAACTTTATTGGCACATAGTGTATTGGACTAATATTTGACAGCGTTATGATCAGCCCGCTCTTTGCATCTTTAATTTAAAAATGGCCTTGAAAAAAGTAAACATTTAGTAAACTAAAGCTTTTCGTCTGACACTCTTCAGAGTTTAAAACGTCAGAACATAGACCGAAAACTCTACGTTAGGAAAAATATACCCAGTTGTGGATCGAAATAGGCCAATCAGAAACACGAGCACATGACTGTCAGAGTTTCAAACTCTGAAGAGTGTCAGACAAAAAGCTTTAGTTTACTAAATGTTTGCTTTTTTCAAAGCCATTTTCAAGTTTTGTACCACCAAAAGATTGTTTGCATCTTTAATTTAATAACTTCTATCTTATAGATTTAATAAAATTTGATAAAATTAACTTCTATCTTGTAGAAATCGTTTCTAAGCACTGTAATACCTTATCTTTTCATATTTTCTTCATTGCTTAAAACATTTTGCAGCTGAGAGACAGACACTCTCTTATAGTTTATAGAGTGAGTCTGGTATCCAGGGTAATATGATGCCTGCCCAAAATACTTGGGTATCCAAAACATCAAAAAGCTTGAGTAATATTTTTATATATTTCGTTTATTTTCCCGAATACTACTCCTTCTGTTCCCCCTTCCGTCCAGAACAAAGTTGAAAGCTTCAGCACATATCATCCAAGCGAAGGGGGAGAGGTAATGTTCAAGGTTGACCTTAAAAACTGATGTTAGGGTTCTCTCAATTTTGGCGGTGATCATATGCAAGAGTTTTGGATACCTGTAAGCATCTTTCTATTGCGACTAGATGGCTGTATGTATCCAGAGCACTTTTGGAAACATCCAACTCCGTGTCCTGCTCTTTTGTAGATATTTTGGTACCAAGTCCAACAGAATATTTGGGAATATTTTTCAACTGGTAGAGCTTTGCCTGAAAATTAAGGGCAGTCATGTAAACGCTATAGTGACAAGATATATGTCATTGAACTCAGAAGTATCATAATTTAGTGTAGAAACTCAGGTTTACTTATCATAAACAATTGTAAGAGACGATAATGAATTGAAACTATCTCGTAAATTTCGTTACCAATTCTCGAATTTTTGAGAGAAGATCTCGAAGGTCGAACTCAAGTTTCATGAACTTTGTGGGCGAAACGGCTTTTGTGTTTCCAGTGACTGCTTTGCTTGCAACCTTGTTGGATTTCTCTAAGATTGCTTCTTCGTGCATTCGATGTCCTTCTGTCAACTGCATGCATTGGATGTCATCGATGTGATTTTGTAAAATATCAAGAGTTGTCACGAGATGCTTTCCACACTGTACAAACAAATTTTGTTACTTTTTCTTTATTGTTAAAGCCGTGAATGTTCTTAAGAGTCAAGAAAGGCTTGCCTGGCTGCCAACGTACATAGGCAAAATACAACGTACAACGTACATAGGCCCATTTTGTATTTTAGGCCTTTTTAGGCCCGTTTGAATGTGCATCACGCAAATCTCTATACACAAAATTCTACACCATTCTAAACTACGACAGAAGCTGTTTGAATTGCAGATCTGCTGACAAACTGGCAGCATGATTTTTAGAGTGAATTTTTCTGCTTACGTTTGTTGACGTATTTTGACACAGAATAGAGATTACATAATCTAATCTCTATTCTGTGATTTTGATGAGATAATTTTAATGGAATTCTTTCCAAAAGGTATGGTCAATATCTAATCGATGTATCAAGAGGTAAACCCTAAATGTTTTATTACATTATCTCGTATATATATATAAAAGGGGGCAGTGCAATTACTACATGTTTGAGATTTGAGGTTGTCATAAATTATGACAATGATGAGAGACTTCAAGACATACTAATAAACCAATGTGCAAACCGTTTTTTTGATCGGCTGGAAATGGTCTTTCAGCTTCCTTTCAGCTTTCTATAAAAAATGGTTTATTCAAATTAGAAGTTTATAATCAAAAGGAATCAACCTCTATTTAACATGAAACTGAATTTGAAATTGATAAGTGTCTTGGTCTTTGGTGAGTGAGCCACATTAGTCAGAAGGGGCGGGGGAGGGTGCTACACGTGGTGCCGGCGTTTTTTCTACATGAACAATGTACAAAACTGCCGGCAGTAAAATACTAAATGAAAGTGAACTTATCTAGGAGGGTTTTCGGCAGTTTTTTAAAATTGCCTAAACCTTCATCCGGATGAAATTTGCCTTCCTCAAGATTTCCTATGTATCTATCGAAAAAAAGTTCCTTAGAATGGATTTAAGTAAAATCATCTATGGTTTTGACAGGCTAAAAGTAAAGCTCAATCACAACGATAAATTCGTCTCACTTTATTTACTCTTGTCAAGTTATGCATTGGCCTTCCTCAAAACTGCTGCATCGCTTGATAACCCTTCTTCCGGTTCGCAGCCTTGGAACTGTAATGTTTTCTGGATTCTGGTTTTTCGGGTTATGTATGTCCGATTGAGAAATTAATTTTCGCTAGGCGTTGATTGTTTTTACTTATCTACTTTTCTAAATAAAAATATACTATTTTTAGAAGCCCATGAAGTTCCAAGGCCGTTTGGGAAACCGAGAGAGGGTGACAAATGGAGGCTTTAGCGTTATTGCTCCATCGTGCCACAACATCTGCATTTGTTTTAAAGTCTCTTGCGCAACCGGCATGCTTAGCGGCAGTTGTCTTGAGAAATTGACTGTTTTGTATTTTCATGCGGTATTATATTAGGCCGGTTTTGAAACTATAGTCGCAAAGCATGCCGGTTGAGCAAGAGCCTTTAATTTTGTAAGCAGTCATAAAGAACAAGAATATTTTTTTGAAGTTGACTTCTACATGACTGCCGCATTCAGATGCGACATCAACAAAAAAGTACTCACAAAGTCTCTTCGCAGATTTTTGACATATAAAAGTAGCTTTCTTGTGTTCCCATTTACGTTTGTGAGTGATTTCCATACATTTCCTTCCCGCGGAATTCTGTTGTCAATAACAGCATCAGAAAACATGAAGCATTGACAGAATATGATCGAGAGGACTCCAATTAGGCCTAAGGCAGAAAGACAATTCCTGGGATCAGTTGCTCTGTTAGTGTTTTTAAGAGTGAGACAAGTTGTTTCCTTATCCCTTTGCAAAAATATTCAAAAGGCTCTAAGATAATTTGCGTTTCTGTGGTCAAATTGTTACATCTTTCTTCAGATGTTAAGGCTAAAAGCCTTGTTTTGTCTTGGGTGATTAACCCGAGAAGAATTGCAGTCATCGTAATAGACAGTTATTCTAAGGCCTAAGAGCTATGTCAAGTTTCAAAACACTTAGAACCTAACGAACCTATGACAGGGGTCACCGCGGGTGTTGTCTTGGGTGTAGTGATTTGGAAAGAAAGAATGGGGCTCTCGCAGAATATCTCAAAAGGCAATCACTGGAAGTGAAATTTGGTCAAAGCACCCTTGGGATTAATTCCTTTAAAACGTGGTTTTCAGGTAAATGAAGGATAGAGTTTAAGACGAAACAAGAGGGAGTTCGAAGATTCAAGCATTTATTTTTATGTTTGTGCTAACAGGATTAGACACGGACTGGTTATTCTTGAATCAAATTCTTAGAAAAGAATCAAGGAAACGTTTTCGAGAATAGTATCTTAAAATAATAATGTTCGATGACACAAAGTTTACAAAAGAATTTTCACCGATTCCTTCAAACATCATTTAATGGTCATGGAAGCCATTTATAGTATGTAGTTATAGAGAAAACAATGCTGAAATAACACTCTAGCCTCCAATTATCAAGAAATTAAAGCATCGGGCAAAATTATCTGGCTGTTATAAGAAAAAGTCTATATCTGTGATGAACCCAGTTTGATTCGTTGATAGCAAAAAATTGTATAAAAATGCTACGATTTTGACTCACCTTCCATTTCTAATGATGTTCCACTTGTGATCTTTACCTCTTAGACGTTGTAGTATTCTGTCGATGCAGTAGTGGGATGTCATTTTATATGTGAAATAGTTGGGAAGACCAGTTAGGGGTAAAAGTATCGAAACCACTCTAATTCTAGTGGCTTGAGTCGAAAGAGAACAAGAGGGCACAAAAACCTCCTTGTAGACATGCTCTAGACAATGGATCAGAATCTATAATCAATGCTGTATAATGGATGCAATCAAATTAAACACAAAAGGGTTCTGAGAATTAGGTGTTTCGTAAAACCGGACCATGAATCCATGTCAGCCACAAACAAAGCAGTTTGTTGTCCCCATTATAAAACTGCATCTGAAAGCAACTCTTTCAGAGCACAAACTAAAGGTTCTGCACCTGGATTTTTGCCATTTTACCCCCAATCGAGATTTCCTTACATTTATCATCCTGACAGAAGTACCGGGGTTTCTGCAAAATAAAGTTACTCACGAGTTTTGAAAACGAAAGGAACTCCAGTGAACAATACTGAAAATTGCTATATAATTTTAAGGCGAAAACACTTCATTGAATGATTGTTTGAAGATGTTTGATAGGAATTTTGTTTCCTGAAATATCTTAAACCATGTCGTAATGTGTTTTGTTGAATTTGAAAAACACTCAAAAAAAGACATGAGAGATCATTGTCGCAGATTCATACACTTTGCGAATTGCTTTTCCCGAATTTAATCTGTCGCATTATTCGAACACAAACTGAATGTCACCCGGTGTTTTCATTTTTATTTCCGCATATATCTCATTACCCCAAAAAGCCCCTCTAAAAACCCCCTCTAAAAACTATCGCTAGACTTGAATGCTCAACCGTTTGCATAATGTACAAGAAAAGAGACTCAGAGATATACAATATTTTAAGAAATACATTGATAAATTCTGAAACACTATGACTCTTTAATGATACTGTTTAAATAAAACAAACCATTTGAATTACTTCGTAAAAATTTAGTTTTTTGGTATGCTTTTGCGAAGAAGTCTACAAGCTGGGTCAAAAGAACGTCTAAGAGAGGGTATAACTTAAAAGGTACGAAATATTACCACAGCGGTATAAAAACAATAGCGAATGTTTCAATCACACAAACGAACACCACCAAGGCAAATTTCTTCTGACAAGAGGGTATCTCTTCGATTGTTAGCGTTTGGAAATTTAGGGAAACAAAAAAATCTCTGATCTCTGTGTTTATGCCTAGATCTGTGTTTTCAATCCTGGTGCTACCTTCGTGATAATTTTTGACACCAAAACACCACTCTTCGTTGTTTTCAAAGGCAATATTTCAATATGTTCCAAAAGGAATGGTACTGATTTTCCGAACTTAATGAATTAGAATCATAGTTTCATTTCTGAGTTAAAACCACACCTTTATCTACCAATTTTATATGTTCTAAATATTTATGCTTTTATTTGTTAATAACATTTTTGGAACTCTTGGCTTAAATTTTTGGTGCATTCTTTTTGGTTTTGGAATAACTTGCAACAATTTTGGGGGAAATTAGGATTATTCACAATATGTCATATGCTACATAAAGATATTTTTTGCAACATGAAAACTAAAAACTATCCTATTCCTTTTTTGCAATTTAACTGCAGTTGAGGTAACAGGATGAAGTTTCAAAGTAGATTCAATTTTTAATTTAAATGGCACGTGAAGTGTGCAGCTGGTCAGAGCAACTCATGGAAATAGTTGAGTTTAAAGTATATTATCCTTTTTTCGCAAGCTGTTTATGTTTTACAATCAATGCATTTTTAGAAATACAATACATCTTGTGAGTAGTTGATTGCCAAAATCAAAAATGTATTATATCTTATGAGCAAACACAACTTTAAGGATAGCCAATGAAATTGTATATATCAACTCTAATAACGAAGCAATGGTTTAGAACAATAGGGCAGTGGGAGGATGCTGTATTAGCTCTCCCACTTGAAATTGCCAACAAAGTTTCCACTTACATAAAAAATGTTCAAGAGATCTGCAAAAATACTTTAAATTTAACTATTTTCATGAGTTGCTCTGACCAGCTGCACACTTCATGTGCCAATTAGATCTTGTTCATTAGTAACAGGTTTTTTATAACAAGATGCAAAAGCCTTCCATTGCATGGAGGTTGGAGGTTGAATGGAACTTGAATGCTTGGTGACACATATTTACAAAGCCATTCTGATTGCATAATTCTAAAGTACATAATTCTAGATTTCAAAACATAAAATATACCACTATCTATGTTTGATTTTTCTTTCCAAGGCTTCTTTGTGCAGCACACCTCCCCAGAGGGCTGCAAAAAGATCCCTACAAAATAGAAGCAAAACAGGCCTTTAAATTTCTTTGGGGGAAACTCCATATAAAAATGTGATAGGTAATTTTTTATAATTATTACTTGTAAGTACAATATTGAGTTAAAATTTCAAATGCCTAAAAATAAAACTTTTAAGTCAATCAACAGATAATAAAGTGGCTTAAGCCACCTGTCAATCAAAATTGATCAGTCAATAAGCTTAGTATCACTCACACATGCAATTTTTCTGAATCATCATCATTGCTCCATTAACATTTTTAGTTCAACGAGAGATGTAGTACAGAATAGAGGAATCCCCAAGAGGAGGACTACCTAGCTTCAGCAGTAATTTAAACAGATACTCCTATTGGCTGCTTGTAATAACTGATGCCTGATATTGTTTTTGAGACAGCACATCAAACTTAAGGGCAGCAGCTGCCTGTCAGCAAATTGTAAATCCCAACTGCAAATTATCTAGCTAATAAGCCAAAGCACAAAAATTAGTTACCTTTCCTCGTCAAGTGCATCCCTAAGTGACATGTCATCTGCATTTACTGATATTTGCTTCATAGTTTGAACAACTTTTGGGTGTGCATGCAAGAAGCCTCCACCTTGCAGCCAATCAACACAACATGCAGTTACATCCTGACAAAAAGTTATAATCCATACTTCAAATTGACAGTCTTTGAGGCCCACAAACATATTTAGCCATATATTTCTTAGATTTTTTTCACTGATAATTTCCCATTGCATAAACATAAAGACAAAAATAACATAAAGATGTAATATGCATATATAAAAAAGCTTTTATACTGGAAAAGTCGTTGTAAAAGAAGTTAAATACCTCTTTTCTATCTAGCAGGGCATCCGCAAGCCCAAGTTTAATGGCCTCTTCATACTGCATGATTTTTGCAGTGGTCAAAAGTTGTAAGGCTCTGCGCTTGCCAACAATCTTCACTAATCGTGAGCCTCCTCCCCATCCAGTTGATATGCCAAGTTTTGACTGAACAAAACCAATCTCTATATTAAATAGAAAGAAAAAGTGACCAACTTAAATCTTAATATATTGATGTCAGAAATAGTACATAGTACAGGTAATAGTACAGAAAGAAAGAACTGAATATAATTCATCTTTTCTCACTTTTGCATTTGTACACTGTATTAATTTTCTGTACAACATGATATCAACTTTTTGTACTATTTTATATCTATGTGATTCAGTTATTTGTTTTTAATGTAGGGTTATAAATTGTATATAGAGAATTTAAATCATAAGAAACTGAAGTGAAACTGAAAGAACACATTAAGAACACAAGCCACCATTTTTCCTGAAGAAAGCCCACAGATCTATTCATGTTGTTTCTTGGACTTCAAAGAGGAGGTTATTGAGTATAAAAGTTTGGTTAAGAGAAAATGAAAAGGCCCTTGTCCCAGAGAGTGGGAAATGGTATTACTGGTAGAACAAAGTGGCAAAGGGAAAGAAAATACTCTGCTATATACTTTACATACTGGGCTGGAATTAGGTACAACAAACCTGCATTATCTGCCATAAGCCTGAAGTCACAAGCAGTTGCAAGCTAGAAAATAAATTTTGTTTAATGAAATGAATTCTATGATCCCTAAAAAGTTTTTTGAAAGGCAGGTTGTGAATTTAGCTGAAATGTTAAGTTGATGCCAGCAATCAAAAAAGAGGGACCAGTAGCTAAAAGAGCAACAATCTTGAATAAATGAAGAATGTTTTCCAGGCAGGACTGCAAAACAGATATGTTATGCAAACGTTCCATATTTGAAAGACTAGCATGGAAAAACATGATGTGCATAATGTGTTGTGTAAAAATTTTGGGTTCATAAATGAATACCTTTTAAAGGTAGGCTTCTCAAGCATATGAATGAGTCATTCTAAGCTACCACTGGGGGCAAAAATTTGCTTGTGGACACCCACCTCTGCACCACCACCAAGTGCTTTTCCATTAAGAGCTGCAACACTTATCAATGGAAGTTCCATAAATCTTGTAAGGGTTTCCTGCATGTACTCACACATCATTCTTCCTTCATCCGATGTTCCAATTTCTTTCATAACAGCATTAAGGTCACCTCCAGAGCAAAATGTGTCTCCATGACCTTTCAGAACAACTGCCTTTCCTTCCTTCCAAGATTCCAACTCAGAGACAACATCTTTTAAAGCAACCATCATGTGTCCTGTTAAAGCATTTTTCCTCTTATGGTTTTCTACAGTGACTACTGCAATACCAGTGCCATTATCCTTCTCAAGAATTATGTCTCCATTTCCATATTTTGAAAGACGGTTTAAGAATTTCTCTATCACATCCGGAGGAAATTTCTTATCTGTAGGATTATATGTTGACATGGTTTTCATGTTGCTCAGGATCGCTTTAGTTTTTACTAAGGGCTGCCATAATTTTCTGATGCTCATAATTGCAATTATTTACCTAAAAATGACAAGTTCAATACATTTGTACTAATGCTGCTAATATTTAATAACCAATTTTTATCAACAAAAGCTATTGAAGATATTTTTCTGCTAGCTTTGAAACTTAAATAGAATATCATATAACACTAAAAAATAAATAAAGATGATAAAATTCAACATAATACATAGTTTTTTACAGGTGGATATATAGCTGATCCTGAAAATCTGACTGACATTATCGGCGACTCCAGGTTGAATTGGAATAGAAGAGTAGTTATGACCTTGAAAACATGCAAACTGGAGCCATATACTGTGTTTTTTGATAAACCAAAAGTTGAAATAAAAATATTTTTAATCAATAAAGGTGTTTTCGTTTAGACAGTGGTTCTTAAAATGTCCATCAGTCAGTTTACGGATGGGGGCTTCCAATATCCCAAACATGCTGTATTCAAATCATTATGGGATGCGAACCACTGTCTATACAATGACGTAGTATTGTGGACTGTAAAGCATTTCATGTGTAATGACGTAAAGTATTGTGGACTGTAACTTAGGGACAATCAATTATTTTGTTATAGGGGTTGTATTCAATTTTTGGTTGTAAGCTCGATAAGAGAGTTGATGTTTTTGCTGTGATTTAGAGATTTGTTTATAAAGGGAAAAGATCTAGAAAACGGAAAGTTTGTTGTGTTTATTTATCACTTCATGACACATGCTCTATACAAACATATCTTTCTCAATGAAGTAATAATATTTGGCAAGTTCCACATCAAGCAGGGGCGGCGCGGAGTGATATGAAGTTGCTATTACCACAAATAAACGTACCCTGTGAGTTCTTTACTAGTGAGCTTTTAAACGATTGTTTTAGGACCTATATCTCTTTTCTTAAAGTCCGTATGTACGGGTGGAGCCACTAATCTATTCCTTTGGAATATTGGGTCTCGCATAGGCTGATAGCCTTTGTGAAAGGTGGCTACACTTTGAGGCCGATAGACCCCAGCGGCTCTTTGCCATCTGGTAAAGCCCCTTGCTATTAAAGGTACACTGTGTTATAGCAAGATTGCCACTGTGGTCTAATTGGGTACCTGAGAGCGTATTAGTTTCCCGTGAGAAGTTTGTCTGAAAGTTTGTAAAAGCAGCATAATGGCCTCATCCTCTATAACTAAAAATGCCAGAAATAATATGTACTTTATGTCTGAATCACCTTAAGTCAAAATTTATCTGAATCGGCTTTTAACTAACTTCAACATCGGGTTAGGACATCCATCATTTTGAGGCGAAGGCCCTGCTCATGAGTTAATTTGCCTAAATTTGCAAATATAAAAGGAAGAAAGCCATTGAAACATTCTGTCTTATACATCTATACAAGCAGACGTGAAACAATTTGTTTTTTTTTGCGTCAAGCTACTTCGTTCTCCTCGAGATGAGCACCTACCTGATCTCTTGCTATTAAATCTGAGATTGTAATAGCAAAGCAGCGGGATTTGCATTCCAAACAATAGCCTATTGCGCTGCAAACAAAGGGAGTTATGATGTAATGTACTATTGTTTTCCTTCATTTGCTATGAAAAAGGCCAAAGTAATAGCATGGCCGTTCTGTGGCTGAAGAATGAGACTCCTCTCATGCTGTGGTATATTGGCTTTTGATGAAAGGTCTACTGCGGCTACTTTAGTTTGATTGAATGAGGCAATTACAACTAGAACCGCGGTTGAAAATTTTTGAGTTTTGTTTTATTTTTCTTACATAACACACGAAGTGGCCTTGAAAAAATTGCTATTACAGTAATAGCAATTATAGCACTGTCCGCTGCCCCTGATACCAAGGCCCCTTTACCCTTAAACATCTGCTACTGTACGCCATGGACAGAGATCCTAACCCTCAATATATCCAAATTAAACAAGACCCCAATAATGACATCGAAATCTTCCATTTGCCCCAATAATTTCCACCTACGAGAATTAATATTTCCGATACCTCTAGGGACATAACTAAATACAATAACATCCATCGAGATTAGTTGCAATCAGAAGAAAACCTGATGATCGCAAAGCGTTCAACTAGGAGTAGCAACTTAGAACGCCCTGTTCTTTACATCAAAAAGCGTCACATCGGTAAACAGTAATTTCAATTATTCACTTATTTATATGTACTGAATGTATCTTTTAATGTTGAAAAAATCATCACCAGTATCTTAAAGATCTAAATATGATCAAGGTCCACACGAGTCGCCCCAAGGATGAGGAGGCAAGTTACATACCAAAACAAATTATAAAATATTACCGTAAATGCAAATAGAAATTCTCTTGCGCTTTTTGGCACCTGACTTAGAGCTGATCGTCAGACTTACGGGCAGAATAAAACACAACATCAGCTAGACGAGGCGAATAGGAGGCGTCCGCGCCAAATTACTACCAGCTTAAACTCGTATTCAACACGAGGTTCAGCCAAGCATAGATGGCGAGGCTAGTGGCTACATATGGTGATCCTCATATGATGAATATTTTCTCTGGGATTCTTTGATTGAGAAATTACCCAATTGAATATCACACCCATTTTGTATTTACTTTCTATTGTGAAAATAATTTGACCTCTTAACCTGAATGCATAGACACAGAAAGCTTTTAAAAAAGGGGGAGCATGCATAGAAGAAAAGGGGCACAACTGTTAGCTGCAAAATATCAATTAACCTTTTGTTTCTGAAAATTGAGGGGTGTGTGTCCCCCTGTTCCTGTGTTTTAGTTAGTCTATTCCTGAAAGGCTTCACTTGGCTTCACAAAATAGACAAAAATTTTATAAGGGATTTTTTGACCAGCAAATGATGCCAAGAAAGTTTTTTTCACCTAGGATAATATTTGTATAGCAATTATATAAAGTTCTACCCTAGGGCAGAAGTTGACTCTCAATAGCAGTGGGAAGTTTTACTATTTTAAGGGGTTCATGTAAGGAGATAAAAAGTCACATGGAGTAGATTGTGTTTTTAAAAGTAATAATTTCAAAAATTCCTGATATCCTTCATAAGAAAAAAATCAGTCTCAGGCCTTTTGGCTTGATCCCCCAAACATTTAAGATCTCCATTTTTTCTTTTAACTACAGGAGCCTGGATGAGTGCTAACTAAAACACTTTTTGCTAAAAATAGAGTTTTTGTCCCAAAATATCTTGCTTTGTATCTTTTATTTGCCCTTGGATCTTCATACCCTCACTTTCCAACTTGTCATTGAGCTGATGAGCAAGCCACACAAAAAAGTATCAAACTGCAAGAATTCAGAAATACCACATTCTATGAACATACCAAAATCAGATGAACATTTTACAAAAACAGATTAATTCTAAGGACTAGAATAGATTCCAGCCTATTTTGGATGTTTATTGCACTTCAAATAGTCTTTGCAACATAAATTGAGTATGAAAGGGTTCTTCTAATGTCTATCAACAGCTTGCTCAATTGTAATACAAACTTGTGTCTTAAATCATACTACTTAGTAATCACCTTTCTATTTCAGACAGATACTTAGAAGATGGCTTCCTTTTTTGCATCATTAGCAAAGTCAAGATGTTGTAGATCCGTTAGTCCAGATAAAACAAGCTTGATAAGTGCTTTTATTTTTGCAATGTCCATTGTTAGTTTCTCAGTTTGCTTTGTCAATGTATCCATTTTTTTAGATATAAAGTCTATCCCTTCTTTAAGTGTAAATTCCACAAAAAAACCAAAGCCTACAGCTATCAAAACCTTCGATGTATCAGTTATTTTGGCCTGACAGTAAAAATTGCATCCTATATCTGTCATAACCTTGGCTGATTTCTTTGACAATAACAGTGGCTTGCTTTCAAATTGCTCTATCGACCTTTTCAGCTGCAAATATTCCGCTACTTTTGAATATATCTCATCTCTTTGGTCAATGACCTTTTGAAGATCCCGTTTCAACACATCATTGATAAAAGACTCGTAGTACAATATGGTATCGTTTATTTCCATCTGTGCTTTAAAACTTCGTCCTTCTTTGGCATGTAGCGTGTGATGTTGTTGATTAGCCTCCATTCCACTTCACCTCGCTCTGAGAGAGCTACTACAATGGCGGACAGCGGACATAGTTGGACAAGAAACAAAGAGACAAGAAAGCTTAATTTCATGATAGAAAAAGAAATCTGAATTTTTATTTTAAAAAAATTGAAGATACGTAAAAGCTTAGTACTATGGCAGGCTTTGACGAAGCCGGCCTCCCTGGCAAGCAGTACATAAAGGATGGTTTTGCAAACTGCCACGATCCTTCTGAATTCATTAACGCCTTTCAGCAAGAAAACTGCGTTCTTTTGCCTTCGCTTCATCCGGCTCTTCATTTGTTAGATTTGCAGAATGTCCCACGCGTTAACTTCCACCAGTCACTGCTAGAGGAACTGAGAGATAAGCTACTTAAAAGGATAAAAGACTGTAATAAAGAAAAGTTACAGAATTTATTGGAACATACATTCAAGTTTGTACATGTTGACCAGCTTAGGCCTGTTATCATGGCTATAATGAAAGAGATACCTGGAATCGACCCTGCGTATCTAGATCAGCTTGCTGATAATTCCAAACTATATGACGATTGTCCTATGGAGGTAAAAAGACAGATCTGGATAAGAAAACACCCTCTGTTTGGAGATGCTGTTGGCCCATTGTTAAAGGATTATTTAGAATACAAGTATGCAGAAATTTTCAGCCTGGATCCAAATGCAGGAAAGAATTTTTTTGTTATTGCACCCAGACAAAGAAGACAACACAAGATTGTGAAAGAACTAGCAACAATGATAGGTCTGGCAACCATTCTTGCAATTTTAAATTATACTAAGACTGCAAGTGAATAAATATCTTCATAAACTGTTCAATTAAAGAAGGCAAAAGACCAATTAGGCTAAAATTGCCTTTCTATTGGGATTGTCTTTTATGCATGTGTTCTTTATTATATTTAAGGCTGGAAATTTACATAAAAGCAACACCAAGCTATCAAGAAATTCTTATAATACAACATTTAACATAATCATTCTTTATGACGGTTTTCTAACACAAGATTTAATTTGCATCTAATATACCAATCATAATATTTGAAATCAGGCATTTTACATTTAGTTGTAAAACTGACCCAATCATGGATTTTCTAGAAACATTTTCTTGGAAATATTTGCTCATGTTTACGAAAAACAGAAGCAAATCATAATAGCCTGATAACATATCAATCAGGAGAATGTTTCTTGAAATTGTTTCATCAAAGCACTAGTTTGAATTTTTTTAGGCAGTTTCATGTCAAAGAATTTGTGGTTTTACAGATAGAAAACTCATTTCTTTCACTTCAATTTGCATAAATCCACTTCAATTAATACTGAGATGGAAGTTACTGGCTTTTAAACCATTTGATAAAATCCTTTTAAAAAAGTGACAACAGAGTTTGAAAATAAGTTTTTGTCAAGGTTATGTTTGTTTTTTATTGTAGGGAAGTCCATAGAGCTCTACAACTTACTTTTGCAGTTTCTAAGAACCCTTTTCTTAAGGACTAAAGAGGTTCATTATTGCTCTTTACGTGCTGAGATTCTAATGGCCTTCCATGATGCCGATATCACAGAAATTAGGGCTGTAGATCCTTGTCACAAATTTGCTTGGTGCCTTGATGCTTGCATTAGAGAAAAGAATCCAGATAGTAGGAGGCTGAAAGAGTTGAGGGCTTTTATTGATGGAATGAAGAAGGGTGAAGAAGAAATTATTGGGTAAGTTGCCTTGCTAGAAGACATTTCTGTTTTTGAATCAAATGGCCTAAACTTTGCACTGCTCATGAATTTTTTAGCTTCTGGGCATTTATACATTGCCTTGTATCATTTTTATATTCATAAATATTTTAGTAAAATTTCTGCAAGGTTGAAGTATTATCTAGTACGTATTCAGTCACACAGCAGTAAAATTGCAACATACAATTAGGCACACATGAAATTCAAAGTACTAACTTTTCCATGCATATAGTAACAAAAATGAATGAGTATTCTGTCTGTCAGAACTAAAGACTGCTGTAAACTGTGAACCATCTTCTAGTGTAAGTAGTTGTTTCATGAATTTTTCATGATCTAAAGTTTATTTAAGCCAGCTGTCTAAACCTCAAAGAATTTTGCATGACATTTCTTTCTTCAGTGAATTTTTTCAATATTGGTTGTTTTACTATTCAGGGATGTTGCAATGATTGCTTGTGATCCATTTGCTGTGAATACTTTGGCAACAAGTATTCTGTCACTCTGCAGTAGAATGATCAAGACAGAATCCTTACCAAGGGTGTGTCAAAGTTCTATTCTTGATCAATGTTCATTAGTCATAAGACAACCCTCATCCTTTGTCAGGATTATGATTAATCTGTCTTTTTGGTAAAGTGACTCCTATGTGACTATGGTCATGATTTTTAATAAATATGGTTAAAAAGTATATATAATCTTACAGAATGATTTTATTAATTCATAAAATAACTTTAATACGTCCAAGCAATAGTTTTTACTGGTCAGCAATAGATTTCAAGCTTTTTATTATTATTGAAACTCTAATTGGTAATAATGATTATGATAAAGTGTGGGAAAGTGTCAAAGCCTACTTACTCAGATCCTATGTGTGGTAATGTTTATTTTAAAGGTCAATATTTAAATCTACAAGATTGTACAAAAAGATATCTATTTGCCTTTGAATAGTCTGTACACTATAATTGTTTCTGGTTTTTTAATTTTTTTCTTTTGCATTCACAGGCAACCCCAGACATCTTGTTTCTAGTCAGAATCTTTACTCTTAGTCTTTCAGCATGGGAAATGATTAGTAAGCAACAATATAAAGAACCTCCATTGGTAAAAACTTCATTCTTTAATTATGAATTTTTGTTTTGACTCATTATGTACCATGTATTCTATTCATCAGCAAGCCCAAATTTTGGATTTTGCTCTACCTTGCTTAGGGAAAGCACAAAGATCACAAGTTGGTTAAAATTCTTCAGTGACAGTTTTCTGCTGGTTTTTTCAACCTATGAAAAGCTAAATGCTGTTCACAGTGCCTGCCCAGACTGTGTTTTTTATGTTTTGTGGTTTGTTAATAGTTTTCCATAACAAGTATCTGGCAAAGCATCCCTGTCTAACACAGCAGTAAGGGATCTAAGCATTTTGTAGATAGGGAGAAAATATAATGGAATGCAACAGAATAATTCAGTTCTTCATCACCTTATTTTGGTTTTTATCTTTAGCAAGATAGGCAATGCTTCTAGGCATGAGATGATGCCTGAAACCTATAGATGAATGCTTTACACTATAGCTCTAAAAACATGAAATTACTTTGACTACATGTGCTAATAGAATAGAAGCCATTATAAAGTCTTGCTAGAATGAGCATAAGATGGCTCTAGTAAAAGCCGTTCTTTTTATTATCCAATTCAGCTAGATCAGAATCTGTGTTTCTACGAATTTCCCTGTGATCTCCCTGAATACTATCGAGTTTTAGGCTGAATTTGACAGTAGATACTGTGTACTGATTAGGCACTTCAAAAACTGCTGGTCTTTAATCAGTCTCCTTTCAGCATTGTAAGCAACACATTGATGTTTTCCTTTATCTCAGAATAATGACATCATCACTCGATTTCTGCCTTCGCTGGCCTCCTTGATGCTTGAGGAGCAAATCCATGCTATCTCAGAGAAAATCAGCCATCATTCCAGCAAAGTAAATTTGCCAAACGTGTTCTTAGAATATGTGAAAGACAATTTTATAGCCGCAACGCTTGGTTGGTATTACATAATATACCTCATACAGCATGCAAAAGGTAAGTCTACGCCACCTTAATTACTTCATTTTGGGCGGGTGCCCCATGATGTCTGTTACTATTGGAAGATTTTTACTGTGACATTTTTAGAGAAGTTAGAAAGTAATAGTAGAAACGATTTTGCTTGTGCAAGAATAAGAACAAAATAGTCACATGTTGAAATGCAGTTTTAGAGGAAATAATGCTTCAAAATTGTGTAAGAGATTTTAACAGTGATTCTAAGAGCACTACTTTATAATGGTGACAACGCACCTTAAGCATGTAGACATTTAAACAAAAACATACCTAGAATAAGGGTACAAGGATAACAGTGTCGGAGAGTCCATTAGCACCCTTTTTGACTAAAACCCTTGTCAGAAATAGTTGGAATACCACAATATTCACATTCGATAGCTGACAACCCGAAGATTTAACTACCCCTCCAAGAAATCAATGCTATAGCTATACCACCCCCGTACAATGTTGTTTTTTTTCATTAGAAGTGTTTATGCGTCCAATCATTGTTAGATTAGGACTGACAATCTCACTTTATTGATATTAAGCAACACTGTAATGAAGGGAGTGGAAGAGCATTAAAGATTTCTTATGGATGATGCAACAATTGTTTCAAGGATTATATATCTAATAGCACGCTGTGTTAAGAATGATGATTCTGATAAGTTTGAAATTCTATCGTTCTGAGTCAATTTAGTAATCTTGCTTGTTGTTTTCATAGTTTCATAGGTGCTCGCATATTTTCCTTTTTGCATTTACTTCAAGGGTGTGATTTAGCTACTGGTGTAACTTCCTCGGCTGTTAATATGATACGTCCCTGCTTAGTCCTGTCCCCCCCACCCCCCCCCCTAGTAACGGGCTATTTCTTTGGTTTATGAAAATAGAATGTCCCAGTGCAGAATATTGAAAGTCCTATGAATGATTTTATCATCTTGCTCAGAACAATGCTTCACTGCGTCCTGCCGACCATTTGCCGTGCCAGCAAAGCGAACCCACCAAACGACTGTCTTTTAAACGCCATTGTCAGCGGATTGTTACGTCACCTCGATGACTTCCATTCAGCTGATTACTGCTCTTTGATTTTCGATCAGTTTCTTTTTACTTGGCTCCCACAAGAATCCGTCTTGCATCACTCACTTCGCCTTCTTTGGTTCACCCACGTGAAAATTGAGAGCAGCGTAATGGTGGGATTGCTGACTACCATCCAGCCTACGAGTGAGGTATGTCTGTCTTAAGTCTGTTATCATAATTGTCATCTCTCTCAGTATCCTGTCTTTTCATTCTGATGTAATGTGAATCTTGGAGAAACCCTAGTACCGAGAGCTTGGCAAGATAGGCAAATATAAAATGGATTGCTGCAGTGTGTCGTGATTTTTAGTGCAGCTGTGATCTGAAATCGATCTGCATTCGTGCACCGATTATCCTTTATAGTGTAATTTTGAATCTCTGTGAACACAAACTTGCAAAGCTGCCCGTTCCTTTTCAATGCAACGAAAACTGTTTATATTTTTAACTCTGGCCTCGCCCTGCATATGACAGCCTCAGTTTCACATTTGTTATGGAGGTAAATTGCTAGCCAATAAACTAATACCCTACCATGTAGGAAGTATTTAAAAGTAGAGGGGAGCAGAAATTGCAGTGAAGTTTGATCACACCCAGTTTTCAACAAAGACTAAATTGACCTCACTAATTTGCTCCAGCTGGTCCTTTTAATGGATTATTGATAGTATCCACAATGCATACTATCACACAATGCATCCTTTTGCATACTATCCACAATGCATACTATCACACAATGCATCCAATGCATACTATCACACAATGCATGTGAACACACAATGCATCCTTTTTTTGAGAACACCGAAGCTAGATTTTCCAAAAAATTAAGAGCAATGCAAGAGCCTGCCCTCAGATGGAAATTATGCTCTAATGTTACTAAACAGCAGTTTTAATCAGCTAGTGAACCGTGCTACTAAAAATGTCACACATAACCGTTGAATGGTTCTTTTTGAAGAGAAGACTGTAGCATGTGAAATGTAATTAAAATAAAAATGGTATTTAAACAGCACTCCGCAAAAAGGACTCATTAAGAGGGCGTTCCCAGAATTTAAGAAGAATGTATACTTGACTGGAAGGCAAGTTTTCTGGTTTTTTTAAAGTTGAAGGCATGTATTCCAAGCGCCACCTTGGTTTTTATCTCTTGTAGCAAAGTTAGTATCATTAGATGAATTTTTGTTTCTGTTTCAGCACGCAGAAAACCTTCACGAGCTCCACGCAAAGTTGGTGGATGCCGTTGCGTCTTCTAAAGCAAGCACGCCGTCAAGTGTGGAACAACCAAACTCTTTATCACCTGCAATATCGCCTGTGATTTCACCAGGGTTTAGGACCCCACCTTCTATGTGAAGTTCTCTACAATGTTTATACTAAATGCTACCGTTCTGGTAGCAACTTTGGAGCTCAGAATAGAAGGCCACTGTCTAATCTAGCTGTTATTTGAGGAGCCAAAAAACATATCTAGTTTTTCTCATGGACAGCCCGGTTACAAAAAATGACTCTTATATCTTTTTAAGGCTGATCGGCTATAAAATATTTGGAGATATATTTTTTGGGGAACAGAATGTCGAATGGGTTTTCGTTTTTAAGGATGAGGCCCTTAATGAATAGAAAGTGCTCGGACTTTTCGCATTCAAGACTCTATTATGGAAATGTTAGACGAAATGGTCTGCGCCAGATCGCAAAAGTCCTGTAGAACTAAAGAACTGAGAAAGTATATAGCTAAAGACAAAGGCAATGACGACAGGGACCGCGGTAGTGGGGGTGGCTGAGTGGACTTTAGCCCCCCAATATTTTCCAAAATGTCTTTAAATTGTTTACTTCCCCAAACTTTTTAGCCCCCTCAATCTGTACTATGCTCCGCGGTCCTCGAATAGCAACGTCAACGGCCCCCTTTCCTCTCCTTTTGTAATTCACCTAGATCTGAGGAGAGATTGTTTGGGGAGCGGTGAAATTTTGGTGAAGGTGAAGACGATTGATTAAATGAAAGCTAAATACTGAGTACAACATAAAATCTAACATAGAGACAACAAGTAACTCTTTTTGTCCTGTTCTGTTCTTCAAACGTTGCGCTTTTTAATATTCTGAATGACCAGTGCTATCTGCTGCTCCCATCCTTTTATAAAGGTTCATCTCATTAACAATTTATATACGGCGAGGCAATGACTCCATAACTCAACATTTCTTTTTGTGGAACGGTGTTAGAAAAAATTGGATTTTGATTACGTCATTTTATGGGTATAGCGGCTGCATTGATTATTTTGTTAAAATACCATTTGAGAAACAAGAATTTTGTCCGTGAAAATCGCTGAAGTTATTAAAGAAGCCAAGCAACGGAGAATCGTTTATTCAGTAGTTCGAAAAAGTTTGTCAAACAGCGGGGGGTGTTTCAAACGGGGACAAAATAAACGGGGGTGTTTCAAACGAATGCACTCCGACCGGGGGTTATTGCTTTGCATTAGCTCTGTAAGGGGTGTTTGACTTCTTATACATATCTAGATATGTTTCATGGTTCTTTTTCAGGTTGTGTGATCAGAAATTGAAAATTCTTAAAATAAATTTAATGACATCATACTTAACAACTCTATTGGGGGGGCAGGGCAGAAATCCTAAAAATCTTACAAAGAAACAGGCGTGGTTATTGGGCTGGTCAACGAGAAGCTCTGTTTTACATCCATCTGAGAGCGTCCTTTCCATCAACTATACATGTTCAATCCAAATAAGAAAATGCCCTTTTAAATAAAACTATCCTTTCTCAACAATGCTAACATAATAAGCTAATAAGTTACCTACTTTTATTATCGGATTTCGAAAAATGATTTTGATCATATGGGCTAACCATACCTTGATTATTTTTTCCTGGTCATTGCAGGACAAGCACAATCTCGCCCACATTTCGCCCCATTCCCTTGTCATTATAGCAAATTAGCTTATTTAATTTGGTGCCAATTGCTAAATCAATTTGGAATGGTTGGGATATTTTGATACGATTATTGTCGCATGATTTGACTTAACAAGCTATGCGAATGGGGAAAAACTTTCTTTATATTTAGTGTGGAATGTGCAGTTTCGATTGATTGTGACGCCTTAATGATGGTATGTGCATGTGACTCTGAGGGATGTTTACTTCTCTTCACCAGCCTCATTTAATACTGGACTAAGTATTTGATATTTTAAACAGACAGTCGGGGCCAGAGGGGTCGTTTGGGGGGGCGCTGGATGGGGATGTGATACCCCTCTTGGAAGAAAACTTCAATGTTAGATATTTCGACAAATAAAGGATGGCTCGCCTACTTTGTCGGCAAATGGGATCGGGGCAACCCCTTGTGGACAAAAGCTAGCGACGGCCCTGATTGGGGCTCATACCCTTGATTCTGGGTTCAAATGTACGAATAATGTCCGAGTTCGTTATATATGACCAAGATAAAATAAAAATAGGTACCTTATTTTATCTTGATATGACAAGATCGCAAGTTCAACAAAAATAGAAAGGGTTTTGAGATTTTTTAATACGGAACAAATTTGGCTTTCGATCATAAATTGTACTTTTCTGGAATTCTCCATCACTCGTTGTGCCCTATTCATTAATGTCCTTGGCTTTGCAGAATCCCTTGAAAAATGGCTTGTTGATAACGAAGGACCCTGAAAGCCGGTCGTTCAAAGAATGCCACGAAAGCAGAAAATCGAAAATCGATTAGTTCTCATGCAGAACGTAACGAGCCTGCAGAAAATAAAATGTGATCACGTGGTGCTCCATTGATTTTTCATTATCAAATCCCAGGTGCGGTTAACAATGGGTTGGTTAGTATAATACGAAAAGCAATGAAAATCACCTCATTTTGTGGCTTTCTGCCGAAGAAGGAGTCGAAGTGCCAAAAACCAGAATGACGGAGAAAGGAATATTCAAATTTATCAAAAATCATGTCAATAGAAAAAAGAAACACAAATCGTTGAATACGTACAAATTTACATTGAACATTGCTATTCTCGGCTCCGCAGGCGTTGGAAAAACATCGATTTTGAACCGTATCACGGAACACTGTTTTACAGAAACGCATTTGCCAACTGAAATTGACGTTAAGGAGCATGTTGTTGTAGGTGAAAACCTAGAAGTTACTCTACGATTGCACGACGTTTCGAACAACGCTGAATTCTGTTTGACCAGACGACGGACAATTCTCGAGGCAGATGGATTTATTTTAGTATTTTCACTTGCAGATAAAAATTCTTTTGAGGAGTTGGAAGTTTTTCGATTGCATATTGAATCACTTAGAGGGAGCGGGGCTTCTGAGCTTCCAATTATTGTTGTTGGAAACAAAAGTGACTTGGCTAATGATGGGGTATGTTACGATAGAATTATGAAATGGTGCATGAACGAAATGGACAGCTTGTATTTGGAATGCTCTGCTAAACAGGATAGTGAAGTGTCGCGAATCTGTCCCACATTATACGATGAACTAGGAGTGTGTGGCTTGCTGTACAAAAAAGTAATGGAGATTCAGTTCAAAGAAGAAGTTAAGAAAGTTAGCAAGGAGCGAAGATCTCGCTAAAGGATTCTGCAATCTCGCTAAAGGATTCTGCAATCTCGCTAAAGGATTCTCCAATCCAATATGGAATGCAGTCGCTGCCTAGATGATAATGTTCGTTGCCGTCGAATTGCTGAAAATGAAAGGACCCACAATTTGGTTTAGAAAAATATTTATAAGGTTGTCGAACGAAGGAGTACGGTAGTTTAACTGGTTTTGCCGTTAAGCGTTGCAAAGCGGGGGGCAAATCACTATATAAAAAATATCGACCCTCTTGGGTAAAAATCCGATTGTTTTAGCAGAAATTCCGTAGGAAATCGTTTTATTATGATGGAAATCTCGAACGCTTTTTCCAAAAGTGAGTTGCCCCTCATGCAAAGTAACTTAAGTATTCTTATCTAGATAGATTGCTAGTAGAGGATGTGATATTTAATGCAGTAGAGTTTGCATTTTGCTGTTACGTGCCTAAGCAAGCTAAAATATTGCTGACCACAGGTAATTTTTCTCTGTGGGACGTCTTGCGCTTTTTAGTCTAAAGGACTATTGATCTAGAAAGAGGAAATTTTTTAGACAAAACATTATCTAAAGCCTAAACCCACTTTGGAAAAGTGGATAAGAGTGCGTGGTCTTCCGTAACAAATCAACAGTTCCCGTTTTCTCAGAAAGATTTGTTTACAAGGGACTATAAAAATTGTGAACAATGTCAAAGTCTTAGAATTGAAATGCTTAGACTGAAACAGGATAAATTCGTAAGTCTGGGGGTGGGGGTGGGGTACTCCCATTAAGGTCAGTCGATTTGAAAGTCTTACCAAATGATTACCAAATGGCCCAGTTTCGAGAATAACACAACGTTTGTTTAAAAAACAATTCGCAAAAGCTATTTATCTGGACAAGATTCCGGAAAAAGTTACTTTTTACAGGTTTAAAAATTTCACTTGCTTTACAAGTAGAGAGTGCAAACTTTTCCCTTCATATTTGGATTAAGGTTGTCAAAAATGCATATTGTAAGATACTGTAATACAATAATGATGCCTAAATTATCAGAAACCGTATTACAACAAATTAGAGGACAGTTTAATTAGGAAAACATTTGGAGAGTGAAGATACTTGTGCTATGCTGCTGTTTTCGCTGTTTTGCTAGGCGGGTTCGGAAAACGAACTTTTTTTCGGTATTAAATGAGTTTTCATTGGAGCTTGACATTAGAAATTTCAGTGTTTAGGTGTTTGTTTTGATATGAACAATTGCATTCTGATAAGCTGTTTCCTGTTAGAATAGCAACCTCCCCCCACATTGTCTTTGTGCATGTTATTGCAATTGGAGAGTTTGGCACGATACAAGCATCACCGGTCTACTTATGCTTACGTCAGGGGAACGACAGAAAAATTGCTACTGCGGTGAAGTACCAAAATAATTGCTCTCTTTGGATGTGGTTTGAGAGTATCTTGCAGGTCAAGCCTGCAGCATTGCTTTGTTTTATACCTGCGTTTTAATTGCCTACTCCGTCTCTAATAAATCTAATACCACTTCAATATCAGAGCCTACGTCTCAATGGCACGAAATGCTAGAGTATATCCTGAACTTTGTTTTATCCTTACGAAATAACAGGATTGAAATTCCCCGAAAACCCCTCAGAATTAGGTTAGCATGCTAAATCTGATTTATTTTCTGTAGATGTCGCTTTCCCCTGGATAAAACAATCAAAACGTTTTGTTAGTAAACGAGGCACCTTCATTTTCATGAAATTAATCAACTATGCCTGCGAATAAAATCTTATGTCATAGACTTATTTTATAACAATTTTTATTGAATGTCATAGACAATTCATTAGAGTGATCAATTCAAATGTTCTACATCGCAATGCGAATTTCAATTGATAAAATTTAAGTATTCGGAATTAGAGAGTATACAATTTGATTTAATCATAAAAAGTAAAGTCACTTCGATCGTGCCTTATTGGTTGACATTGTAAGTTATTAAAAGATATATAAATATATATATGTTTCATGTTTTGAAATTGCTTAGATTATTAATGTCAAAATAAAATGAAATTTGCGAACTTGATTTTTTGTTCATTTTACTCGCACATTCTTGATCCGTGGGATCGTTTCACTTGAAGTTGTTTCGCAAAGAAGCATCCATTCAAGGCGGGCAAATAGCTGAAAAGGAATATTGCTAGATTTTGTGAGGGCAAGAGGCTACTGCCAGAATTGAGTACCAGAATGAAAATAAAATAGCTTGATTGTTAAAAACACAGCGTTTCGAGCATGTACTCGTTATGATATCATCAAAAGACTATGTTGCATTATAGTGTTTATGACTCCCTCGCATTTGTTTTGCTTTGCAAGAAACTCAAATAAACAAAAAAAAATTTGTTGATGAAGCTTGAGCCTTCCATTATTCTTAAATTATTCTTGAATTTCAGCGATTTTGAGCCTTAATATTCTTATATACTAAATTCTCAAGGTGTGTATTCTTCGGTCCCTTATATTTGGGCAGCAACAACAGCACGAGTTCATTTTCCATGTGGGCTCGATTTTTACCTCATTGGGCTCGACTGAAACGAGGCGACCCGGAAAAATGGCGCCCTCTTACATGGACGTGGAAACCCAAAGCTATACTGAAAACATGAAGAAATATTTTCAAGATAATTCCCGAACGAAAGATTTTGTTGGGCATTCAGCAAAGGTAAGACTTGTTTCACAGTCTTAGGAAGACATTAAATGTAATTCCACATCCAGCTGCACAGTGCACACCGAATTTACAAATGTTCACTTATTTTCACGCCGAAAAAACAGGGCCAAACAACCTTTCAAACATGTTATTGCCAATCTTGTTGTGAACTGCTATACTTTATAGTCTGCATATGTCATACGGAGACATATTGGCACTTTTGTGCACCAAAAATTTGAGAGCCTCTTTGCCATGCTAAAATAAATATAAATCCCATAGAGATAATTTTATACAGGCTTGCAGTACAAACCATCATGCACAGCAGTGGCGGGTTCAGACCGGGTTCCAAGGGTTCTGGAACCCTATCAAATTTTCCTAAGACACATAACACCAGTTTTCTCTTTACTTTCGAATAAATTACAACAAGTCCCAACGTCAAATGGCCTCTTGTACCAAAACCTTTGCTGCTCTTTAAATATGGTAGGGTGAAAGAAAGGAACCCTGTCGTAGCCGTGGTTATCTTTTGTAACATATTATATTCCTCTAAAGAAAGGAACCCTGTCATAGCCAAGACAACACTTTGTACCATATTGTATTTTTTAAGAAAGGAACCCTGTCATAGCCATGTCAATTGATTGTGTTATATTGTTTTCACTACAAACAAAAGAACCCTCTTGGAACCCATCTCAAGAACTCATTGAAACGTATTTAAACCGCTGACCGTCCTGTTTTTATAATGGCGATGTGAAGCTGCGAGTGGAGGCTTGGAGGCTTTGACTGCACGACGACGAGAGCTTGTTTTAAGCCCTCAAACAGGAAGATACCAGCACCTGAATATCAATGAAATTTGAAAATCGTATGGAAGAGTGCGTTAAATTTTCAATACAGCTTTTCAAACATGCCTCAACAACTATTTGCTCATTTTTCTTGACTGGCCTAGCTAACCCAGAGAAGACAGATCACCACTTTTTTGCTCATGGATCAAGCGAAAAGTCCATTTCAGATAGCTGTAAAGTGGTATTCATGAGATTTTGCAATAAGCAGGAGAGAATTCTTTGTAGGAAGCTCAGGAATGTCGAAGATATTCTCTCTTTGACCTGCAAAGTTGATAGAACTCTTGAAGCCCTATACATGATATATTTATCTATAGAGTAAGAACTTTATCAAGGTAAAATGAAAGACTTTAGAGAATGGGATAAGATGATTTAATATGTCATAATTTGCACTTTTTAATAATTGGGTTTGTTTGCTATATATGATAAGAGGCTTCGCCCATCGTTATCCATTTTTGACAATCTTGGTGACTATTCGGACCTATTTGTAAATTTTTCTTGTTTATTATTAATGGGTAATATTTATAGAATGAATTTCACTCAAATCTTGCAACACTCAGTAAGCTTATGTCCTGCTGTAACCAGCTAGAGGAATTTATTAAGGTTTGGCAAGAAATTGAAACCATTCTTTTAGAATTCATAATGACAATTCCTGGTTTGGTTAACAGATAAATATTTTTTTACTTGCCTTGGAATCATGATGGAATAATGTATATTGTTAAAATTAAATCTTGCAATTGTGAATCTAATAAAAAAGCGAAAATGGGCATCACCCAATTTTGGACAAAAGTCAAGGGCGTTGCCAGGAAAAAATTATGGGACCACGCCTATATAAGAACCCACTCAAATTTTTTTCTAAATCTACCCCTGATGCACAGCGCATCCTTGAATAGCTAACCAACAAGCATGATAATTAAAACCTACATATATCAAAATTTCTTGACTTTTTGTCCCATTCTTTAAATTCTTGTGCACCTTAAAATGCCCTTGATGCTTACAGTTCATACAATGTTTATCCCTTGAAAGAAATGTTTTTCTCTAGAACGAAAACAGTATTACAATAAATTTCTTCAATTGCAAATTGTTTCTCTTTTGCAGGTACACTCTGTGGCATGGAATTGCACTGGGCGATATCTGGCTTCTGGTTCTTTTGATAAAACTGTCAGCATTTTCAATCTGGACAAAGATAGACTGGTATTGAGAGATCTAAAGATTTTTTTCCAATGATGCTTAGTTTGAACCTTCAACTTCAGGTTTTGTCTAATCAGGATCTGACATCTACTTCTCTCATAGTCCAATTTTATCATGCTTTTGCTGAATAATTTGATATAAGTTGGTTTTTCCTATCTTAGCTTAGAGAATCAAACATGAAAGGTCATACTGATAGTGTTGATCAGTTGTGTTGGCATCCAAGTCACCCTGACCTTCTGGTTACTGCTTCTGGAGACAAAACCATCAGAGTCTGGGATGCAAGAGGTAAACACTTTCAAAAATTACCATGCTTACATTTTTGGTCATGTCTATTTTGCAGAGATCAGAAGTAGTAAATTTTTTGCTTTTATTGTATATGGGAAGACTATCTGTTGTAAGCGAAGAATTATTCTTGACTCTTGGAGAAAAATCACATAGCTGTGTTGAACTCATAGGAAACTTGAATGAGTTGAAAAATTTTGATTAGATATGCATCTATGCAGACTCAGGTTATTGTTGTGAAGAAAGCCTGTCCAAGGTTGTCTAGCGGAATCCCTTTAACCCCTTGGTGAATCATATCTTTTTGCTATGCCATGGGTAGAAAAAGTATTGTACTATAGTAATATTGGTCCCAGAAAATATTCTAATATTTTGGGTCCCAGAATGCTCAATAGGCTTGGCTTATATATGGTAATTTGCAGTACAGAAATTATTTGTTTAACTGCTGTCCCAGCAAGAGAGTTTGTTTGCATCCCTGTGTTTGGCTTCAGTAACAAGGCAGAGTTAATTTATTTTTATTTTCTGACAAGTTTGACTTGTGGCAAGCTTGAATGGGACAAATGCAAAGGTTTCCTTTTTGAATCATTTTATTATTCTACTTATTCATTTTCAATGTTTATTTCAGCCAACGGCAAATGCATGGAAGTTGTTAGTACTAGGGGTGAAAATATCAATATTTGTTGGAGTCCAGATGGGCAAACCATTGCTGTTGGAAACAAGGCAAGTTTTTTAAACCAAACATCAGTTTTGATTGCATTGTTTGAAAGCTTTGTTTTACCTTGCTGTTTCTGGTGATGTTCGATTTGTTCATGACTTAAATAGGCTATTGCTGATTTTCACTTTTTAATTCTGATTTCTTAAATTATCTTGCTTGGTTCACTGTAATATATTTGCAGGTAAGTTTTAGATGGCTATAACTTTACCCTAGGTCAGCTTTGGTTCATTATTTAGTAATGCTGTACTGATTTTCCCAGAAGTTGAGGAAAGAAAGTAGCTGACTGCTTGAACTTCCTTAATTATTTGTTATGCTTTTTACCACAATCGTAGCTATTTTTAACTTTGTACTTAATGCCTTTTGTACTCCCACAGGAAGATCTCATAACATTTGTTGATACCAAAACTTTTCGAACTAAAGCAGAAGAACAGTTTAAATTTGAGGTGAGCCAGTTCTGATTATGGAAACTAACTGTTAAAGAAATCAAATTGTTTGAAATGTAGAAATAAGGGAAGAGTACCTCTCTTAACATCATCGCTGACATGATTTTTATGTCTTTTTTTAAAATAAGAAATGACAGTAAGTCATTTTTTTGAATAAATGATGGAAAAAGTAATTTCAAACCCCAAAAAGCACAGATGTTTACCCACAAAAATGGCAGCAATTTAGTGATATAGCCAATGAAAAAAGGCTTACCATAGCTGAAGTGCAGTGACATTTAAGGGGAAGAGGGGAGCCTTTAAAACAACAGTTTAAAGGATATTCTAGTCCTGTAAAAAATTGGAATAGATAGAGTAACACAGCAGAGAGGGCTTGGGGCTATGCTCGTCAGAGTATGCATTAGTACAAGTACTTAATAGTAGTAGTAGGGGATACTTGCCTATCATACGATTTGCAAATTTATGGAAAGAAGATGGTTTAAATTTTTATGAAAGTATATCAAGATTGAGATTGAACTGATTCTTAATCTCCATTTATGGCGTCATGTGTCATATTACAAACATGATGACGCAATTGTAGGACTGTTTTCTAAAATACAATTAGCTAAGAGAAAATGCGATCTATTTGGGTCCTTGGACCTGCCTGCGGAAAGTTTTAAGGACCACGTGGTGGAGGTGGGGTTGTTGATCTGTTTCAAACTCTTCAAGGAAAGTCGCACCCCGTCAAATATCGTTGTTTCTCGAAGATAATATTCATTTTTAACAATTTCTTGCTGACCTTGAGGAAAACGAAAGTAGGTTGCTCCTCAAAAATTAGTTGCGAAACCCTGTCCTCATTATCGCGTGCTAATTAGAGGGTTGAGTGAATCTGAAATCAAATGTTTCCTGAATGTTGTAATTACACTTGCAGGGCAATTTTTTATTTTTTTTAAACCGAGAATTTTCCATGTTAATTTTCATTTTTGAGACTGTGGAGGCGTTTATCATTAACACCATCTGGTGCAACTAAGCCATTAACCAAAGATACATAGCAACAAATGTCCCATTGCCTTCGAATTAGATGCAATAAAAAGATGAATAGAGACTAAATTGATTTGCCTGATCAAGAAAATTATACACATTGAAACTGAATACGCGATTTTAGGTGATAAGATAATTGATTTGTTGACAAATGATTGTTGTTAATATCCTTTATTTGATAATGTCTGATCACTGATTTTATATTGTTGAATACCCAAGCTAATTTGTGGCGAATAAAATTGTTTTGTTCAACTAGAGCGCAAGCTTAATCAAGGCATTTGTACTGAATTTATCTAACCGATGCATTTAAGGGCTTTCTAATGACGTAAATGTGTCCAAAGGTGTTCAAGTGATCCCCTTAACACTATACAACATTTAAGGAGTCTTTCCATACTAATTGTAAAACTTCGACTGTTTTTCTTTGTCCTTTATTGCTCTGAAGTCTCTTACTTCCTTGCCTACACCGCAGACTTCTCTCTTCCTATCTCCGTTTGGAAGGGGGGGGGGGGGGGG
>NW_027020025.1:14212099-14230808 GCF_013076305.1 Rhopilema esculentum
ATTTGATGTTGCAACGTTGGCAGGATAATACCATAAAGAGCAAAATTTCATAGGAACCGCAGGTTTCATAGTATGTTCAGGGTATATTCAGGCATCAAAACTGAGGGGGCTTAGCCGTAGATAACATAGGCGACGTTAGTTGATTTTATCAAGTAGAGCACTCGTTTAACCCACTTTTGCTATACAAAGATTATACCATGTGTAAAATAAAATCTAACCTTGCTGTTGCGGGGAAACGGTACCAACTTGTCATGTATACTTTCACCCTCGTTTAGAATATGGCCAGATGTTTTATCACAGAGCATTGATCGACGAGCTCTTACGCAAGGAAGACATGAATGTGATCATAGTAGACTGGGGTCAAGGAGCGCTGCCATATCACTTTGCCTTCGGAAATGTTCGATTGATTGGTATGCAGATAACGAAACTGGTCGAGTTGATGAACAGTCAGTTTGGACTGAGCTTCGCCAACGTTCACCTCATTGGATTCAGCATTGGCGCTCAGCTTGTGGGGCATGCTGGGAAATATCTTAGACAAAACAATCATACAGTTGGGAGAATCTCAGGTATTGTACTTTGCCAGGGTAAGAGGGCGAGAGCTGGGGTTGGGCAAGAGGGGATAAGTAACAGCTTTAGTGTTCTTCTGAGGAAGTATGGTTTACATAACTTTGTTCGATGTCAACGAGTAAAGCCAAAAATCCAACGCCGAGCAGTGATCTTTGGATCGGATCAGATCGAGTTGATCTACTCTTGTTATTTAAATCTGCGTATCCTTAAAAACACACAATTTCACGTATACAATATATTGTTTAAAGAATTTCTATTCCATTGCGAACAAACGAAAACTCGTGGTAAATGGCAAAGAATATTTCAAAAAAATCTATCGGGCCTGCCTCCATTCTTATTGGTTCATCAAAGTTCATTTACAGTTAAAAAGTAGTCACTCTAAGGCCGTTTTACAACATTTAGTTGATTGTAGGGATGTAAATGAACTGTTTTCGCTTATGTTTTGGTTTATTTTAGTGTCCCGGATGTTTTTCAGCGAATAACAAATATTCTAGCATCCAGCAAATGATTAATGACAACTTTGCTGTGCTTATCATATCTATCATTTTTACTTTCCCGCCACACTGCAAATGTGTTTGCAACAACCATCTCATAAAAGCCATTACATCAAGGAGCTGTCTAGTTTCCATACTGCTCGACCCGATGACGTAATTTGTTTACCCTAAACCTAAACCTAAACCTAAACCTAACCCTAACTCTAACTATTTACTTGAAATAATTAATCATGCTAATTTATGACTATTAAACATGCTTATTTATGACTATCAGGTCGAGCAGTATGGAAACTAGACAATTCCTTACATCAATGAAGGGTGAATAACTACCTCACTTTAATATCCCTAGGCCTCGATGCTGCATCTCCATACTACGAATTCAGACCTCCAGTTGTACGCTTGGACGCGACTGATGCTGAGTTCGTTGATGCAATGCACACAGACACAAAGACAATCTACGTCAAAGGGTTTGGTATCGAACAAAGGTCTGGCCAAGTGGACACATACCCAAATGGAGGCTACGAGCAACCCAACTGCCGAACGCTTGACAATGGTGAGCAGTAACTAACTTAAAGCAGTAACTAACTTGCAGAAAGTAAAGATAAAATTCCCATGTTTTTCACGAAAGCTTTTAATAATTTTCAGAATTTGAATCCATTATAATGACTTTATCTCGGGATAAAGGAAAAAAAGAAAGTGGAAATGAATTTCACATATTTGGGTAGCTTCTATTTAAAGGACATGAATCCCACCGTAAAAAACATTTTTCGACGTTAACAGTTATAGTGATACAATTGACTGCACTGCACGGAGCCGGGGTGGTGTGGAGCCGCCGAAAATAGACAAGTGGTAAAATAGGAGAATCCGGTCTCAGGCAGAAAATAGACAAGTCCCTAAAATATCAATTTTTTTAAAAACACTTATTTATTAAGTTGTTTTAAGGAGCTAAATAGCATTAGATAGCGGTTTTTACGATTTAGAACAACATTTTAGGCCTTGATAGGAATTCAACAGTTTTAAAAACGAGATTCTCTAATGTTACTACTAGCAGACGAAGTCTTATCGTAAAACTACCCTGTCATTTTAAGTCAAAATTATAAATCAATCTTTTTCTTGTTATACTTGATTGAATTTGACAATAAACGTTCAATATTTTATAAAAAAACAAACGAAAACAGACCTTCCTTTGGCTGGCCTCCGTTAGCTGCTTTTGTCATCCCTCTGAAGGATCCAAATTACCGCGCGGAACAAATTACCGTTCATGATAACCAAACATTGTATCATTACATCAACATTAAAGCCAGCATATTTAAATATCGCTACCCAAGCAACAGTTTGAAGCTAATCGTACTTCCATTCTTCCGTGCTTGCATTTCCCCCGGAGAAATTCATACATTTTAGCACGGATCTCCGTGGCTCCGAGCAGGCAGAAAATAGACAAGCCGGCTCCGACTTTTAACGCAAAAAGTTATTTGCAGAATTTCTTCATACCTCGCTGTGTTTTCCAGTCTGATAGAGTTTTTAAGCAATTATTTACAGCATTTACGTCTAGAAAAACCTTTTTATTTATTTCAAACGAAATATTGCCATGTGTTCTAGCACGGCTCCGACTTTTTGTTCGCTCTTAGAATAGACGAGGTCAAACGTTGAAAACCTGAACATGTATCTTGACCCCTGGTGTAAATGCAGCATTTATCCAAGAATTGATATGTTATTAACGTTTTGATGCATTTCCCCCGGAGAAATTCATACATTTTAGCACGGATCTCCGTGGCTCCGAGCAGGCAGAAAATAGACAAGCCGGCTCCGACTTTTAACGCAAAAAGTTATTTGCAGAATTTCTTCATACCTCGCTGTGTTTTCCAGTCTGATAGAGTTTTTAAGCAATTATTTACAGCATTTACCCTTTTAAAACGAAATCTTGCCCCCTTTCTGGCCTGGCTCCATAAAATAGACAGGCCGGCTCTGACTTTTCGTTTTCTTTCACTGTTAAGATAGGCAGGTAGCGGATGATAAGGTAGGCAGATAACAGAAGAAAAATCTTTCATATATGTTTTATCATACTATAACGTCATTATTATACTTGTTTTGTATTATACTGTTACGTCTTATTTACAACTCAACTTCAGCTGCTAGTTTTAACATTCGATGACATCTTTGAAGACCATACAGCTACGTAAAGGCTATAAATGTAACTTTTGCTCTTTCGCTTGCTTTTAGATGGTTTTTGGTTTTTGCTACAATTACAACATTCCCAATTCTCTTCTTTAAAAAGACATGTTTCGCAACGATTGTGAGACTATAAATCCCAAACACAACATTTAGCCATAGGTTCCTTGCTTCAGGGCAATATTTCGTTTGAAATAAATAAAAAGGTTTTTCTAGACGTAAATTCTGTAAAGAATTGCTTAAAAACTCTATCAGACTGGAAAACACAGCGAGGTATGAAGAAATTCTGCAAATAACTTTTTGCGTTAAAAGTCGGAGCCGGCCTGTCTATTTTCTGCCTGCTCGGAGCCACGGAGATCCGTGCTAAAATGTATGAATTTCTCCGGGGGAAATGCATCAAAACGTTAATAACATATCAATTCTTGGATAAATGCTGCATTTACACCAGGGGTCAAGATACATGTTCAGGTTTTCAACGTTTGACCTCGTCTATTCTAAGAGCGAACAAAAAGTCGGAGCCGTGCTAGAACACATGGCAATATTTCGTTTGAAATAAATAAAAAGGTTTTTCTAGACGTAAATGCTGTAAATAATTGCTTAAAAACTCTATCAGACTGGAAAACACAGCGAGGTATGAAGAAATTCTGCAAATAACTTTTTGCGTTAAAAGTCGGAGCCGGCTTGTCTATTTTCTGCCTGCTCGGAGCCACGGAGATCCGTGCTAAAATGTATGAATTTCTCCGGGGGAAATGCATCAAAACGTTAATAACATATCAATTCTTGGATAAATGCTGCATTTACACCAGGGGTCAAGATACATGTTCAGGTTTTCAACGTTTGACCTCGTCTATTCTAAGAGCGAACAAAAAGTCGGAGCCGTGCTAGAACACATGGCAATATTTCGTTTGAAATAAATAAAAAGGTTTTTCTAGACGTAAATACTGCAAAGAATTGCTTAAAAACTCTATCAGACTGGAAAACACAGCGAGGTATGAAGAAATTCTGCAAATAACTTTTTGCGTTAAAAGTCGGAGCCGGCTTGTCTATTTTCTGCCTGCTCGGAGCCACGGAGATCCGTGCTAAAATGTATGAATTTCTCCGGGGGAAATGCATCAAAACGTTAATAACATATCAATTCTTGGATAAATGCTGCATTTACACCAGGGGTCAAGATACATGTTCAGGTTTTCAACGTTTGACCTCGTCTATTCTAAGAGCGAACAAAAAGTCGGAGCCGTGCTAGAACACATGGCAATATTTCGTTTGAAATAAATAAAAAGGTTTTTCTAGACGTAAATGCTGTAGAGAATTGCTTAAAAACTCTATCAGACTGGAAAACACAGCGAGGTAAGAAGAAATTCTGCAAATAACTTTTTGCGTTAAAAGTCGGAGCCGGCTTGTCTATTTTCTGCCTGCTCGGAGCCACGGAGATCCGTGCTAAAATGTATGAATTTCTCCGGGGGAAATGCAAGCACGGAAGAATGGAAGTACGATTAGCTTCAAATTGTTGCTTGGGTAGCGATATTTAAATATGCTGGCTTTAATGTTGATGTAATGATACAATGTTTGGTTATCATGAACGGTAATTTGTTCCGCGCGGTAATTTGGATCCTTCAGAGGGATGACAAAAGCAGCTAACGGAGGCCAGCCAAAGGAAGGTCTGTTTTCGTTTGTTTTTTTATAAAATATTGAACGTTTATTGTCAAATTCAATCAAGTATAACAAGAAAGAGATTGATTTATAATTTTGACTTAAAATGACAGGGTAGTTTTACGATAAGACTTCGTCTGCTAGTAGTAACATTAGAGAATCTCGTTTTTAAAACTGTTGAATTCCTATCAAGGCCTAAAATGTTGTTCTAAATCGTAAAAACCGCTATCTAATGCTATTTAGCTCCTTAAAACAACTTAATAAATTAGTGTTTTTAAAAAAATTGATATTTTAGGGACTTGTCTATTTTCTGCCTGAGACCGGATTCTCCTATTTTACCACTTGTCTATTTTCGGCGGCTCCGGGCCACCACTGATGAATTGATTGTATTATATTGTTTTCACTACAAACCAAAGAACCCTCTTGGAACCCATCTCAAGAACTCATTGAAACTTATTTAAACCGCTAACCGTCCTGTTTTTATAATGGCGATGTGAAGCTGCGAGTGGAGGCTTGGAGGCTTTGACTGCACGACGACGAGAGCTTGTTTTAAGCCCTCAAACAGGAAGATACCAGCACCTAAAGATCAACGAAATTTTGAAAATCGTATGGAAGAGTGCGTTAAATTTTCAATACAGCTTTTCAAACATGCCTCGCCAACTATTTGTTCATTTTTCTTGACTGACCTAGCTAACCCAGAGAAGACAGATCACCGCTTTTTTGCTCATGGATCAAGCGAAAAGTCCATTTCAGATAGCTGTAAAGTGGTATTCATGAGATTTTGCAATGAGCAGGAGAGAATTCTTTGCAGGAAGCTCAGGAATGTCGAAGATATTCTCTCTTTGACCTGCAAAGTTGATAGAACTCTTGAAGCCCTATACATGATATATTTATCTATAGAGTAAGAACTTTATCAAGGTAAAATGAAAGACTTTAGAGAATGGGATAAGATGATTTAATATGTCATAATTTGCACTTTTTAATAATTGGGTTTGTTTGCTATATATGATAAGAGGCTTCGCCCATCGTTATCCATTTTTGACAATCTTGGTGACTATTCGGACCTATTTGTAAATTTTTCTTGTTTATTATTAATGGGTAATATTTATAGAATGAATTTCACTTAAATCTTGCAACACTCAGTAAGCTTATGTCCTGCTGTAACCAGCTAGAGGAATTTATTAAGGTCCTCTGTTTGGCAAGAAATTTAAACCATTCTTTTAGAATTCATAATGACAATTCCTGGTTTGGTTAACAGATAAATATTTTTTTACTTGCCTTGGAATCATGATGGAATAATGTATATTGTTAAAATTAAATCTTGCAATTGTGAATCTAATAAAAAAGCGAAAATGGGCATCACCCAATTTTGGACAAAAGTCAAGGGCGTTGCCAGGAAAAAATTATGGGACCACGCCTATATAAGAACCCACTCAAATTTTTTTCTAAATCTACCCCTGATGCACAGTGCATCCTTGAATAGCTAACCAACAAGGATGATAATTAAAACCTACATATATCAAAATTTCTTGACTTTTTGTCCCATTCTTTAAATTCTTGTGCACCTTAAAATGCCCTTGATGTTTACAGTTCATACAATGTTTATCCCTTGAAAGAAATGTTTTTCTCTAGAACGAAAACAGTATTACAATAAATTTCTTCAATTGCAAATTGTTTCTCTTTTGCAGGTACACTCTGTGGCATGGAATTGCACTGGGCGATATCTGGCTTCTGGTTCTTTTGATAAAACTGTCAGCATTTTCAATCTGGACAAAGATAGACTGGTATTAAGAGATCTAAAGATTTTTTTCCAATGATTCTTAGTTTGAACCTTCAACTTCAGGTTTTGTCTAATCAGGATCTGACATCTACTTCTCTCACAGTCCAATTTTATCATGCTTTTGCTGAATAATTTAATATAAGTTGGTTTTTCCTATCTTAGCTTAGAGAATCAAACATGAAAGGTCATACTGATAGTGTTGATCAGTTGTGTTGGCATCCAAGTCACCCTGACCTTCTGGTTACTGCTTCTGGAGACAAAACCATCAGAGTCTGGGATGCAAGAGGTAAACACTTTCAAAAATTACCATGCTTACATTTTTGGTCATGTCTATTTTGAAGAGATCAGGAGTAGTAAATTTTTTCTTTTATTGTAAATGGGAGGACTATCTGTTGTAAGCGAAGAATTATTCTTGACTCTTGGAGAAAAATCACATAGCTGTGTTGAACTCATAGGAAACTTGAATGAGTTGAAAAATTTTGATTAGATTATTGTTGTGAAGTTGTTGTGTTATTGTTGTGAAGAAAGCCTGTCCAAGGTTGTCTAGCGGAATCCCTTTAACCCCTTGGTGAATCATATCTTTTTGCTATGCCATGGGTAGAAAAAGTATTGTACTATATAAAAATTGGTCCCAGAAAATATTCTAATATTTTGGGCCCCAGAATGCTCAATAGGCTTGGCTTATATATGGTAATTTGCAGTACAGAAATTATTTGTTCAACTGCTGTCCCAGCAAGAGAGTTTGTTTGCATCCCTGTGTTTGGCTTCAGTAACAAGGCAGAGGTAATTTCTTTTTATTTTCTGACAAGTTTGACTTGTGGCAAGCTTGAATGGGACAAATTCAAAGGTTTCCATTTTGAATCATTTTATTATTCTACTTATTTGTTTTCAATGTTTATTTCAGCCAACGGCAAATGCATGGAAGTTGTTAGTACTAGGGGTGAAAATATCAATATTTGTTGGAGTCCAGATGGGCAAACCATTGCTGTTGGAAACAAGGCAAGTTTTTTAAACCAAACATCAATTTTGATTGCATTGTTTGAAAGCTTTGTTTTACCTTGCTGTTTCTGGTGATGTTCGATTTTTTCATGACTTAAATAGGCTATTGCTGATTTTCACTTTTTAATTCTGATTTCTTAAATTATATTGCTTGGTTCAATGTAATATATTTGCAGGTAAGTTTTAGATGGCTTTAACTTTACCAGAATTTGAGGAAAGTAAGTAGCTGACTGCTTGAACTTCCTTAACTATTTGTTATGCTTTTTACCACAATCGTAGCTATTTTTAACTTTGTACTTAATGCCTTTTGTACTCCCACAGGAAGATCTCATAACATTTGTTGATACCAAAACTTTTCGAACTAAAGCAGAAGAACAGTTTAAATTTGAGGTGAGCCAGTTCTGATTGTGGAAACTAACTGTTAAAAAAATCAGATTGTTTAAAATGTAGAAATAAGGGAAGAGTACCTCTCTTAACATCATCGCTGACATGATTTTTATGTCTTTTTTTAAAATAAGAAATGACATTAAGTCATTTCTTTGAATAAATAATGGAATAAGTAATTTCAAACCCCAAAAAGCACAGATGTTTACCCACACAAATGGCAGCAATTTAGTGATATAGCCAATGAAAAAAGGCTTACCATAGCTGAAGTGCAGTGACATTTAAGGGGAGGAGGGGAGCCTTTAAAACAACAGTTTAAAGGATATTCTAGCCCTGTAGAAAATTGGAATAGATAGAGTAACACAATAGGGGTTGTGCTTAGGGAGGGCTTGGGGCTATGCTCGTCAGAGTATGCATTAGTACAAGTACTTAAAAGTAGTAGTAGGGGATACTTGCCTATCATACGATTTGCAAAATTATGGAAAGAAGATGGTTTAAATTTTTATGAAAGTATATCAAGATTGAAATTGAACTGATTCTTAATCTCCATTTATGGCGTCATGTGTCAAATTACAAACGTGATGACGCAATTGTAGGACTGTTTTCTAAAACACAATTAGCGAAGATAAAATGCGATCTATTTGGGTCCTTGGACCTGCCTGCGGAAAGTTTTAAGGACCACGTGGTGGAGGTGGGGTTGTTAACCTGTTTCAAACTCTTCAAGGAAAGTCGCACCCCGTCAAATATCGTTGTTTCTCGACGATAATATTCATTTGTAACGATTTCTTGCTGACCTTGAGGAAAACGAAAGAAGGTTGCTCCTCAAAAACTAGTTGCAAAGCCCTGTCCTCATTATCGCGTGCTAATTAGAGGGTTGAGTGAATCTGAAATCAAATGTTTCCTGAATGTTGTAATTACACTTGCAGGGCAATTTTTTATTTTTTTTAAACCGAGAATTTTCCATGTTAATTTTCATTTTTGAGACTGTGGAGGCGTTTAGCATTAACACCATCTGGTGCAACTAAGCCATTAACCAAAGATACATAGCAACAAATGTCCCATTGCCTTCGAATTAGATGCAATAAAAAGATGAATAGAGACTAAATTGATTTGCCTGATCAAGAAAATTATACACATTGAAACTGAATACGCGATTTTAGGTGATAAGATAATTGACTTGTTGACAAATGATTGTTGTTAATATCCTTTATTTGATAATGTCTGATCACTGATTTTATATTGTTGAATACCCAAGCTAATTTGTGGCGAATAAAATTGTTTTGTTCAACTAGAGCGCAAGCTTAATCAAGGCATTTGTACTGAATTTATCTAACCGATGCATTTAAGGGCTTTCTAATGACGTAAATGTGTCCAAAGGTGTTTAAGTGATCCCCTTAACACTATACAACATTTAAGGATTCTTTCCATACTAATTGTAAAACTTCGACTGTTTTTCTTTGTCCTTTATTGCTCTGAAGTCTCTTACTTCCTTGCCTACACCGTAGACTTCTATCTTCCTATCTCCGTTTGGAAGGGGGGGGGGGGGTTCTACCTTTCGGCAAACTGACATGCGGCCTCTAAGCTTTTGAGCTTTAAGATAAACCATGGCTTGCATGGAAAGTACAGCTTGTAAACTCAATGGGAAAGGCCTGACTAGAATTTAGACTTCCAGTCTTTTGGCGTTTTTGTTTAGTAACATATATGGTTACTAAACAGTAACTCTCAGTACCCGTACGAATTTTCTGTTTTTATTCTCCAATTCATTATGACTGGGTTTCTGGCTTGGGTTTTGTCAGTGAATTGGAAGGAAAAAGCCCACATCCCTGTCATCATTTCGCTTTTTTGAACGGCAAAAGTGCACGTCTCTTCAAACTCACGACCTCCGCAGTACACATTTCACCGTGAACATTGCTATGGGCCATATTGGCCCATGAATAAGCAGCTGTGGTAACACCTTAAATTCACTGTATGTCCGATAATTCATCGCTGAATTCTAATTTTATGTGAAAGTTATGATTCATTTTGCCTGAAAAGTGTTTCCTTTTCATTTACAATCGATTCATTACTGTTGCCAGGAGATTGAATAATTGTCTCGACTAATTGCACCCTGAATCTTTATAATTTTGTGGACATACGCCTAATGGCAGAATCCAAGGGGCTAATCTTTCCTTGGGTATCTCGCACTCCTTCAGCGCGAATCCTATGTTTTATCTCTAAATACCTAGAAATTTATTTTTGTTTTGGTAAAAACCGCATACGTTGTTTCCATGTGAATGCAACCTCGGCGAAACGATTTAACTTTGGTCGTCTGGGTCACAACAACTATGATTTTCTCGTACTATCCACTTTTTTTCCTATGCTAGGTTTATCTTAACTATTTGCCTGTTTGTTTGGTTAAGACAAACAAAGTCAATTTTGTGCAGATTTCGTACACATAAAAAACTAGGTTTTAGGCTACTTTTTCTGACGTAAGTTTCACGAAGCTTCAATCAGGATAAATATATGTTGCCCAAAATACCTTTTTGAGTTGCAAACCACAGTAAAATAGATTCATTGCAATATAGTTAATAAATATAATATAATAAATTAGCTGCATGTGAAACAGTTTTGACTTGCCTATATGTGATATCGTTTGTTTTTACAGGTAAATGAAATATCTTGGAATAACACCAATGATTTGTTCTTTTTAACAAACGGTCATGGATGTATCAATATTCTAAGGTACTGATAATAAATTTTTCTCTCGTGATGATGTTAGATGTTTATGTAAAAGTTAGCAAGAGGATGCTGGAAAAAAGACACTTTTCAATGACACCATTTTTAATGCAGCAGTAAGGGTTCGCTAAACACGTGCATATGGATCGCATATTGTAGGCATTATACCGTAAATCCTCGAATTAGCCCTCTGGGGGCTTATTTATTGATATTTTTGGATGGAGGCTTTTTCGAGGGGGAGGCTTATACGAGGAGGGGGGCTTATAAAATTATTGTAGACACTAAAGAGGACAATATTAAAAGACCTCATTTATTTTAGTAGAAATTTCTTTATGAGCATTTAATTAATTATTACTAAAATTATGAATTTGTTGTGGTAATTCAATAAAACGCCATAAGCAACCTCAGATGGCAACAATCATCAAATGGAGGGGTCCAATTCGAGAATTTACGGTAGCAGTGGGGGCTTATTCGGGGGGGCTTATTGACAATTTGTAGTTCTAGGGTGGGGGCTTATTCGAGGGGGGGCTCTCTCGAGGGGGGGGGGGGCAATTCGAGGATTTACGGTATCTCTCTTCATGCAGGCATTGTACCGTTTAAAGACTTTTTTAACCTCCATCCAGCCAAAAAATACATACCAGTGTGATTCTGGCTACGTAGGACGCACAAACTAAAGATTGGGAGATAGAATAGAACGGCATGTCCCTTCCAGCATTAAAAACAACACTTATCCCCAAAAAGAACAGTCTCTTCAGTCTTGCAGGTAAAAAACCACTAGTAAAACATGAGATTCCGCTATGGAGCAGCATTTACTAGAAAACTCTGATTGTGCAAAAACTATAATGGCAACATGTCTCGGTTACTTGGCAGAACCCTGCCAAGTCGTTCTATCTCGCAGTTTTAGAATTCAGAGTTTTAAAATATTTTCCGTTCAATCCTCGTTATATCCTAGCCTTTTTTTAAATTGTCTGTATGAGATAATCAAATAATTTGTGATGCCGACTTCTTTGGTGGTTGTTTTTTGAAGTTACAAACGGCTAGATCTTTTTAAGTACATTCTTACGTATTTCTTTTCACAATTTCAGTTGAATTAATTTCTTTTAGTTATCCTGATCTTAAACTGATACATACGTTGAATGCACACCCAGCAAACTGCATCTGCATCAAGTTTGATCCTAAAGGAAGGTCAGTTCATTTCTGTTACAATTTCGCAGTTAAGAGCTTATTTGCTATATGCAAACTGGCCGATTTGTCTGAAGGAATGGACGCACATGATTTAAACAGAAACTTTAAATGCAGGCTTAGGAGGAAGATTAAAGCCTCAGAACTCGGGATCATGGCCAGAATGAACATATTTTTACAGTTGACGTTAGAACAGCGACGACATTGGAACAGGGGGTGTACCCATCGGCTTTTTTTTCTTTCTTGAGCAATTTTTTTTCTTTCTTTCTCTTTTTTGGCTTGTGCCCCTTCAGACAGTGACGCCGGAACGAGGGTGTAATCATGGGCCTGTGCCTCTCCATACAGTGACGTCGGAACAGGGGGTGTACCCATGGGCCTGTGCCCCTTCAACGCCCTTTTCCAAAAATTCTCCTTTTCCAAAATTCCCCTTTTATGCCCTCTTTTCAGAGACATAATGCCCCTCTATCTGTGCCCCTACAACTCGTAAAACTTCTGACTTCCCTGGTTACAAGCGGCCAGGGTCCAACGGCTGTGTTTCTTGATTAAATTTAACACGTAATGCCAACAATATAGGTTGATGTACAGAAAGTAGAAATCATATAGAGTGAATTTTGTACAAGGCTTAAAACCATCTTGTCCAAAAAGGTATTGAAGTCTTTACTGTGTGTATGGCCGAGTCAATAAAAAGCTATTCACTTTTGTCAAAATATTTTGTAACCAGTATGTTAAAAGATAAATACATGTACAACAGATAAAATTGGGGTTATTTTGGGGTGTCTATGAGCCGTTAAGCACCAAAATGTTCTAAAAAAGTCTGTGCAAGGGAGAAGTGCGATGAAGTGCAGAAATAAAAGAAGCCAATAATTGCCCCCTAATATAGGCCTCTTCCCTCTCTCTCGAAAAAGTGCGTAGCACACTATATCAGGGGTGCCATCGAGAAAGGTAAGGTCTGTGCTGTAGACAACCACAAGGTGAAAAATCATGACTACATCCCTTTAACACACCCAATATATTTATATA
The DNA here is from genome assembly GCF_013076305.1 of Rhopilema esculentum. The sequence goes on from NW_027020025.1 coordinate 14,225,060, forward strand.
TTTGCTAAAGATTCTCTGATGTGTATATAAAATCATTCAAACTGTTTATCGACTCGAGCTTCTCATTCGCCGAAAATCTGTTGCATAATAAAGGTTTGCCAACACAGAATTCATCCAACCACACATGTGCTCGCCCCCTTCCCCGTTAAAGGCGGGCTGAGCCTCCTTCCACGTAATTTCTCCGAATTTTAATAAGGCGGCTGATCCCTCCGCCACGATTCCCGTAGTGTATTCGTTTTGGAAGTTTGATATATGATTAAGTTCCTTTCTCAAAATCAGTTCTCTAAAAATTCTATATCCAAAAGAGTGGAATGAAGATCGCAAATTCTGTATTTCCTTTTGTAACCTTGCCTATTTCACAATATTTTCGCTAAAAATTATTTCAGACTGGATAACAGCTAACTGTCATTGAAACGGTATTTTATCTTCTCCTTAAATTCTCCTTTGATTTTTGAGAAATATGTTGAGCTTTTTTCGTGGTGTTTATCCAAAGCTGGAAGGTTCTGTGAATTGATAATATCGCGTTGACTTTTATAATGCGTATTTTTTTACTTTGAAATTACGCATTATATCTTTGTCATGTTATTTCGTCTATCAAATTTACAAATTTGCAACAGTGGTGGATCCGGGAGAAGGGGGCTCCGAACATGTGTTCAAAGTGATCAATATTATAATGTTTGATGAGTTTTGCTGTGCCCCCCCCCAGCTTTGTTTCAATTCTCGGACTTGCCCCTGCTTTGCAAAGTCATTTAGAAAATTGATGTTTTCTATTTTTAATCTCAAACTGTTTAATTTTAGGCCAACGATTTTCTGACGGGCAGACCCTTTAAAAATATCAAGACCTAAATGCTTTCTCCCCCCCCCCCCTCCGAATCATTTTGTGGAATTATATTTCAAATGAAGGCTTTAGCATTTTTTGCAGCTGTAGAGACATTTTCATTAGGCTTGCAAAGTTTGATTTCAAATCCTTCATTCTATTCTGCTATACTTATTGATACAATTCTAAACAGAGTTCAAAATGTATTCTTTGTAAAGAGCTATTCTATTGAATTCAAACTTGAGTTCCATAGTTTAGCTTTGGCATTTGCTTTCAATTTTTTCAGGTATTTTGCTACTGGAAGTGCAGACGCACTAGTTAGTCTTTGGGACCTAGAAGAGCTTGTCTGTCTGCGAACGTTTTCTCGTCTAGAGTAAGTACCATCCATTGTTGACTGTGCTTTTTGCAAAAATAAGTCGAAACAACGTGCCTGAATTTCATGATATTGTGTGAATGAAACGCACAACAGTGAAAAAGCCATTTTTGAAAAAGAGAGCTTTGTGTATGATCGTGTAGCCACTCTAAAGTGCTTGATAAGAGGGGCCTTGTAATAACAAGGGCTGTGCAAACTCTGATTATGAGTGGCAGGGGGGCTATCGTGATAACAGGGGGTCATAAATAGGGATGCTTGAGCACATTTGGGGGTGGGGGACTGGTTTCTCTAGACAAATTGGCGGTCTTTAAAGTAGTTTTTTATTATTGTCTTTGATGACCATTATTTTAACCATTATTTCCACCACTGGGCCCAGTGTGTCCTGGCTCCAGCGTGCCTTATAAAGGGGGGTCATAACTGTTAGACAGTCCAATTGACATTTTCAAGGTTCTGGTCTACGCCATTTGTTATTGTGAAATGTGTATGTTTTCAAATGACATCTTGTAGACATCTTTAGAAAAAGGTCTACTTTAATGATTTTTCCTGTAATTGGTTAGGCCTTGGTTGTCCATGTGATGTGCTTAAAATATTGCCAAATCTCAGTCTTAATTTTTTTTCGAAATAGACTCTTATCGAAATAGTTTGGATGCGATAACTGGTTATTGTTTACTTTATCCGAAAAATTTTCAGTGAATTCTCCGAGTTCCTTTTTTAAATGGCCTGTTTTCCTCCATTTTCTATGCCGAAAGAATCCATTTTCGATATCAAAACTTGAATCTCCCCTTCGTGACTTCATAACATGCACCAGTGACGTAATTTCCAATCCTGTCGAAGTTCTATAGATTTTTCCGGGCGGAACAAACAAATTATCTTGCCTGGACATATTCTTGAAGAATCCCTTGTTCTTTTTTCTTTGGAGATCCAGGTTATGAACAATTGTTGGTTTTTTCTCCAGGAAGTTAAAAATTATGAGTCCCTACAGACGTCTCTGATTTACTGATAATAAAAATAACTTACAAAAAAGGTGCTTAGCCAGCCAAATTTGTTTCTAGATTTGTTCAACTACACTAGAATTTTCTTAGAACATGGGCCTCAAAATTTGTCAAATGTTAAGAACAAATTAAAAACAAGCTGAGGCTGACCTTCTGTAAAATGCAATTTTGAACAAAGTTCTATCTTTAAAACGAGGATTTTTAGCCATGTTTGGGTGCTTTTTCGGTGAATATTAAAACTTCTCGGCAAATGAAGGTTGTCTCGCTCATTTGCTAGAAAATGAGCACCTGAACACCTCTCTAGAGCGAAAAAGCTAGCAATTGCACTGCTCACATCCTATTAATTTAAGAACAAATAAGAAAAATTAATTTAAGAACAAATTAAGAAAAATCCAGCCTCGGATTTTCAAAGTAGCTTCCTTAATTAGTGAATAGAGCATGAAACAGGACTCGCTAGACAGCTATCTTGCAAACAGTATCTTTCAATATTCAGCAACTGTGGAGTTTTTCGAGCAAGGTCATGCGTAGGACGAGCGTAACAGAAGCCACGCGTGGGCATTGTAGACCTCAATTTGAACTTTCGTTGTTTTAACCTTGCCTGATGCCATTCTATGACAATTTCGACACCGTTTTCTAGCAATAAATTAAAGAACATGGTTTTTGTCACAGAAGCAAGCAATCAAATTTCCCCCGAAAAGAATGATACCATTGCAAGTCTATTCCGGAAAAAGTAAAAAAAATTCATGTCTGGTAAATATTTCTCAGTCAATCAGCCAATCTTAATTTTCTGTCGACTAGGATGATGACACTTTCGAAGTGCGGCCTCCTCGAAAATTTTAAGGGCCCATGCCATCGGGGGGAGGGGAGGGGCCATGCCCCCCTTTTTGCGAAGCAAGTAGTTTTAACGCTGCAGTAAAAGGGGCAAATGCCGTGGCCCCCTACTTTTGCTAGCCTTTGCCCCCTACTTTTGCTAGCCGTGGCCCCCTACTTTTGCTAGCCGTGGCCCCCTACTTTTGCTAGCCTTGGCCCCCCACTTTTGCTAGCCGTGGCCCCCTACTTTTGCTAGCCGTGGCCCCCTACTTTTGCTAGCCGTGGCCCCCTACTTTTGCTAGCCGTGGCCCCCTACTTTTGCTAGCCGTGGCCCCCTACTTTTGCTAGCCTTGGCCCCCTACTTTTGCTAGCCTTGGCCCCCTACTTGTTGAATTTGTTTAGTTGGTCACCCTATGTACAAGCGCCTACGTAAGGGCCTTCTTATTTTTTCTGTATAAGGTGTTATCTTTAAAGTTGTTAAGGAGAGTTGTCGCCTGAAATCATCACGAACGAACGCATTATCACAACGAAACGCTGTATTTCATTTATTCATTCACAAATCATCACAGTCTAAAATGTAACTGTTTGTTTTATTATCATCGTCTTCTGGCAATCTTTTAGTCATTATAGCTGGACTTAATATTTACAATTGTCGTAAATGTTGGAAACTAAGGACGCAGGACCTTCCGTGTATCCTTACAAGGATGCTCAGCCAGCTACCCAACATTTTGGTACCGTGACCCGGGAGCTGTAATGTCTGAAAAAGAAACATTAAAGAAGAAAATTCAGGCACGAAACGGTCATCGCCTGGTTGTTCGCAAAAATGTCGCGAAGGCCCGAGAGCTGTTGCCTCCGCGCGGTCAGAATCTTCCACCGGAACAACAATCGAAACTCGAATCAATCAAAAACACACTGGAACGAAAACGATTGATTATCACGACACTAGATACAGAAATTGAGGATCTTTTGGAAGAAGTCGATATCGAGAAAGAAATAGTAGATCGTAGCGATTTGGAAGAAGAAACGGAAGACATAATATGTCAAATAGATCTAGTTAGCAAAAAGGACACGATCGCCCCGCAACATGAACTTAATCGCAGCTTCGAATCACAAGGTTTTGCCACAGCAGGAAAAGTGAAGCTACCAAAATTACCTTTAACGGTGTTTAATGGAGACCCGACAGAATGGCCATCATTTTGGGATAGTTTTTCCTCAACAATTGATGAATCTCAAGGCTTGGCTCCTATCGACAAATTCAAATACTTACAGAAATCGCTGCTTGGCGAAGCCGCTAAAACGATATCAGGTCTTCCACTCACAAGTGAAAATTATCAAATAGCTCTAGACTTATTGCGAAAACGATATGGAAATCGTCAAATAATTATTTCAAAACATATTGAAGCCTTAATGGATTTACAAAGGACTGAAAACGGAGCGGATTTAAAGAAATTGCGTCAAATGTACGACAAAGTTGAAAGCACTGTTCGCAGCTTAAATGGAATTGGTGTATCTGCAGAAAGCTACGGAACTATCTTGACGCCTATCATAATGTCAAAAATACCGGTAGAGTTAAGACTTCTTATCTCGAGGAAACTATCGGATGAATGGGATTTAGAAGGACTATTATTAGCGTTCGGTGAAGAAATTTCACTTCGAGAAAAGTGCGCTTATGCACCTATTGGTAGTGCTACCAATACAAAAACAGTTGGATCAAAACCATCCTTTCAGCAATCCACAGCAGCTACACTGCTAATCAACAACCAGAAACGAGAAAGGAGTGCAAACGATGGAATACCATCTTGTTTATTTTGCGGGCAGAAACATTTTTCTTCGAGCTGCACAACGGTTTCGAATCCTGACGCGCGGAAGCAGACATTACGCGAGAAACGGAGATGCTTTGTTTGTTTACGTGGTGGACATGTTAGCAGATTTTGCAGAAGCAATACTATATGTTTCAAATGCCAAGGAAAGCACCATGTTGCAATTTGTGGCTCAAAAGCTGACAGTTCCACAAGTTTTGCAAAAGCAAGAGAAACAGCCTACAAGGAAACCGTCGCCGCGCCTCAGTCACCGCCCACACAACCATCGGTAAGTACCTTGCTAGCGTCTCGCAATAACACCACAAATACCGCTGTCTTATTACAAACTGCAAGAGCTAAAGTAAGAAGAGTAGACAGTAACACAGAAGAATGCGTTGTAAGACTTATTTTAGACTCTTGCTCCCAGAAATCGTATATTTCACGCAGGCTAAGGGATAAGTTACAGTTGCCCACCATAAGCACAGAAAAGGTAATCATTAAAGAATTCGGTAACGTTAGTGGGACATTAAAAACGTGCGATTCAATCCAAATTGCTATCGAAGGAGCAGATAACCTAACTGTGTTTATTAATGCTTTTGTGGTAGACAATATTTGTAGCCCGGTTGCTAATCAAGCCATAGACGTAGCCAAACTGAAATATCCCCACATAAAAGATTTGCCTTTAGCTGATAAAGGTAGCGGCATGGATGAATTTGAAGTTGACATATTGATTGGGGCGGACTACATTTGGCAGTTCATGTTAGATCACGTAGTACGGGGGGAGCATGATTATGGCCCCGTAGCTACACTTACCAGATTCGGGTATGTACTTAACGGTCCCGTAGAAATACCGTCAACAAATGAACACTCATCGAACATTATCATTTCACATGTCCTTAAAACTGACAATATTGTCGTTGATAGCGATAAACATTTGATAAACGAACTTCACAAATTC